>JAJPUD010003569.1:77490-98744 GCA_023553655.1 Myrmecobius fasciatus | reverse complement strand
ATGTTTGTGGCAGCCCTTTTTGTAGTGGCTAGAAACTGGAAACTGAAGGGATGCCCATCAATTGGAGAGTGGCTGAATAAATTATGGTATATGAATGTTATGGAACATTATTGCTCTGTAAGAAACGACCAGCAGGACGATTTCAGAGAGGCCTGGAGGAACTTGCATGAACTGATGCTGAGTGAAACGAGCAGAACCAGGAGATCATCATACACAGCAACAACAGTATTGCATGATGATCAATTCTGATGGACATGGCGCTCTGCAACAAAGAATTGTCTCAAACCAGTTCCAATTGTTCACTGAAGAAAACCATATACACCCAGAGAGAGGGAAACGAAATATGGACCACAATGTAACATTTTCATGATCTCTGTTGACATTTGCTTGCATTGTGTTGCCTTTCTCTAATTCTTTTTTTTTTCTTGTAGACAGGATTTTTCTTGCATAACTTCTCAAGCATTTCAACATTATTAACATGTAGTGGACTTCCTGCCATCTAGGGGAGGGGAGGGGACTGGAGGTAAAATTTGTAATGGAAAGCTTTGCAAAGATCAATGTTGGGGAACTACCCATACATATGTTATACAAATAAAAAGCTTTATTAAAAAAAGAAAAAAGTTCTTATGTAGTAAGAACATTACTAGATAGAACATAGGGAATAAAAGGATGAGAAAAAAGATTTAGGAATATTCAAGGAAAGAAAGAATGAACAAAAATAAAGGGAAAATAAGAGAGAAAATGGAAATAATTTCAGAGAGCATGAGAAATAAAAGATTCTTTGAATCAAAAAGCAGCTTATTAAAAAATAAAATAAAATTTTAAAAAGCAGCTTATTTGATTCCACAATTCCCCAGAGAAAAATAGTGTGGCTTGAACAAAGAATGGTAGTTTAATAATCTATTAGCAAAGGTATCTTTCAGATTTGTTCATCTGATATGGCTGTGCCCTTATGTTTGCATTTTCACAGCAAAAGAGAGAAGGTGGTACATTTCATTACCTTTTAGAATTCCTTTATAGAACTCATGATACAAAAATAATGAATGTACCAAGAAGTTTACAAAATACAGCATAAGCTCTTTTGGTAGACATTCAGCTCAGCCATTGCTTGCTACCCTGTTTAACCTGGTTAGAACTAGAGAGTTAATTTTCAAATCTGTTCTCTACTCAATAAAATGAACCCAAAAAAACTTTCATCACCTACTACATAGGAGTTATGATATATGAAAATGAGGAAACATAAATAAATCATTTTATAAACTTTAATATAACATAAAAGTGGGTCACCAATTATCATTGTTATGCCAACAGCAAGACTTTCATAAGAATTATAACATTTCTGAGCAGAAAGGCCTGATCTCTTTCTGAGAGAACAACTAATTTAAATTAGATTTCAGAAGGTGATTTAAGAGCCATTTCTTTATGTCTTCCTTTAGTGTCCTAAGTCAAACATTTACATATATAAAGCCATATGCCCAGAGTAACTGTCAATTAAAGAGAAGAAAAGCTGTCTTTTCCCATCTTTGTAAATGCTCTATGTTTGTGGAACATGCTTGTCAACATGCCCAGGTTTTCTGGCTATAAGTACTGCATAATGCATGCATATTTGATTGGGGTAAGAGGAATAAAGAAGGGAGAACAAGAAACAGAAACTGATTAAATGGCTGTGTCTATAGGACTCTTAAACAATTGGTTGATTCAGGAAAAATCCAACAAACCAGATGTTTAACATCATGTAGACAAAACAATTGATGGTTTGGCTATATGTGTTTTTTAAGCTTTTTATTTGGGGAGGGGAGGACAGAGGCAAGAAGGGTAGGAAATTTTCTGAGACATAAAATACTAGATAGTTTTGTCCTGATACAGAGTAAGAATCAGATAGAGAAGAATATAGTATGAATATTGAATAGCTAGCCACAAGGAGAATGAAATGATCAATAAGTAAAAACATTAAAAAACAAAACTTTAGGGGCCTAATAATAAGTCTGTGATTGACTTATTTTATGCTTTAGGCCAATATATCAACCTCTCCCTATCAATTTTCCCCTAGAAATAATCATACTGATCAGACTCATTGAGCCTTACTTTTCTAGACAATGCTAGGTTATGAGTAAAGCAATATATTTGAAGAAAAAAATCCAAAATATTGAATTTTGGAGGAGTAGAAAGACTGTAGTAGAAGCAGTCTCATACCCAAAGACCATCAGGAAAGTTGTTGTCTAAATACTTTCAAATAACCAAAAGCTAATTAATGGAATGTCTCAGTTTTAGGATTGCCTTACAAGACTCAAGACAATTCAGGAAAGATTGCATTGTGATTATTTCAGTTTTTGTTACAAAAATAAGTCATGATAGGTTCTCAGAATTGTAGGTAAAGACTGTTAATGGAGAAGGACATGGCAAACCACTCTAGTATCTTTGTCAAAAAAATACCCTAGATGGGGTCAGAGTCAAACACAACTGAAATAACTGAATAATAATAGGAAGAAAGATTGCCATAATGTAAGCATCATAAGAGAAAACAATATTTAGTGTCAGAAAAAAATTTCCTAATTATCAAACCCAGAGACCATTTTTAAATCTTGGCCTTTTTTGCATTATTTGAATCAATTGATGACTGTTCACAAAAATTTCCTTCTTTGACTTATAAGACCCAATACTACCTTGGTTTTTCTTCTATTTCTCTGCTACTTCACTATTATCTTCACTGACTTTTTATCCTAATGTGACTAGTTATTATTCTTAGATTTTGTATTTGATTATCTCAGATTTATGAGAAGTGATTTACCTGGAGAACATTGCCATCTGATTATCATACCAATCTTTCCAAATCAAAATACCTAACATTTCAAAGTTAAAGTTTAAAAAAATATTTACCATCCCAAAATCTTTTGCTATCTTATCTTTCTAGGTTTTTCCATTCATTTATCTTATCTTTTTTTTTTTTTTTTTTTTTTTTTTGCTTTTTGCTGAGGCAATTGGGGTTAAGTGACTTGCCCAGAGTCACACAGCTAGGAAGTGTCTGAGACCAGATTTGAACTCAGGTCTTCCTGATTTCAGGGCTGGTGCTCTAACCACTGCGCCACCTAGCTGCCCCCTCATTTATCTTTTCTGATCCTACTAATTGGTAATATCTTTTTTTCCTTTTGGCCCTCACATAAAACTTCACTTGACATTTCTCTTTTTTCCACATATTTATCATGTGTTACTTTGAATTATGATTATTTATAAATGTATCACACAAATTTTCTTTATAAGGTCAGGGACCATCTCTTTTCTAAACTTTGCATTTTTCCCAAGTGTTCTACACACATTTGGTGCTTAATAAATGTATATTAAATTTAAATGATTGCCATAAAGTTGACTAATCTAAAAGAAAAGTAAAATAACAAATGTTGGAGGGGAGATGAAGGGAAAAGGACATTAGTGCATTGTTGGTTGAGTTGTAAGCTAGTCTTTCCATTCTGGAAAAGATTTGGAACTATGCCAAAAAATCTATAAAGCCATACAATCTTTTAATCCAGCAATACCACTATAAGATCTTTATCTTAAATAAATCAAAAGAAAAAGAAAAGGACCTACATATACAAAATTATTTGTGGAAGCTCTTTTGGGGGTAGCAAAGATTTGGAAACTAGAGAAATGCCCATTAATGATGCAGTATATGATTGTGATAGAATATTATTATGTTCTAAGAAATGATAAAGGGGATGGTTTCAAAAAAAACCTGGAATGAATAAACTAAATCAAAAGGAAGTGAGCAAAACTAGGAGAATGTTATACACAGTATTAGCAACATTATAACAATAATCAACTGTGAAAGACTTAGTTACTCTGATCAATACAGTGTTGCATAACATAACCAAAGGATTCATCTTGAAAAATGCTTTTCACATCCATACAAAAGTATTAGATACTACAGATTGAAGCATTCCCCCTTTAATTTTCTGTCTTTTTTTAAAACAATGTGACTAATATGGAAATGTTTTTACATGAATTCCTATGTATAATGGGTATTGTATTTCTTACCTTCTCAGTGGGAGGAAGGGAGAATTTGGAACTAAAAATAAATTTTTTACATTTAAAATTATAAAAGAAAGATGAAATGAACAAAATAATATTTTTCTGTTTCATATAAGGTAATAGTAGAACACTATTCTGTTTAGGAAATATGGAAAATAGTTACAGAATGGTAAGAAACTTAGAGAATATAAGTTATGATAGATCCATGACCCAAAGTAAGGAATGAAGCAAAATCCAAACAAATTATAAAATTTCAGTATTAAGAAGGTATTAAGAGCTGACTAGAAATTATAAAATAAGTGAGAACCTTAGAAAGAAAATTGAAATCTATTGTAAGAGGAAAAAACAAAAATTAAGAAAAATAAAGAAAATGTCTCCTGAGAGACCACAGTATGATTATATTAAAGCATTTGTTAATATAATATAAAAGGGGAAAAGTAAGACAAGAAGACATTCATGTTATCTCTCAGGATAACTAATAAACTAGATGGGAGAAGAATCAGTTACCTCATTCTAGCCCTTTATGACCATATTTGATAAAAGTTATCAAGGAATATGGTGATCCAATTTAATTGATTTAGGATTATTTTTAAATTTGGTTTAGATCAGTGATTTCACTACTTTTGGAAACTCCTGGTTAAAATTTCTCCACCAATTCAGACTGACAACTTAAAGTATCAGGAGATTTACCTAATGGCACCAACACAGACTTAACCATGGTAAGATAGTATATGTCTAAAGTAAAACTTGTACTGAGGTTTTCCTGAATCCAAGGCCTTCTATCTATCCAGTATGCCCTAGTATCTGAAGAATGTTTCACTTTTACCTTTTTATCTCCAGTTACTGATACATAGCTTGACCCTTAGTAAATATGTTTTAAAATTTTATTTAATATTTTGTTTTTCCCAATTATATATAAAAATTATATTAACATACTTTTATTTTCAAATTTTGAGTACCATTTTTTTTTCTTTCTTCCCCCATCCCATTGAGAAGACAAGCTATTTGATCTACATTTTATATATATATATATATACATATATATGTAACCAAGCAAAACACATTTCCATGTAAGTCATTCTGTAAAAGAAAACAGACCAAAAAAGAAGACACATTTTAAAAAGTAGTGAAAAATATCTTTATTTTGCATTGTCTTTCCTACTTCTTTCTCTGGAGATGGACAGCACCTTGGTACCTATATAATAATTGATTGCTGGTTGAATGATTCATTAGCTATTGTTCTTTGAGTCTGATCTCTTTACTCTTCTTGCCACATATCTCTGAATTCTTCATAATCATCATATCTTATGGCATATATATTATATTACATTACATGATATGATATGGCATGATATGATTATATTATGTCATGTCACATCATATTATATATTATATTCATGGACCATTTTTAAAAACATTCCAAGAAAACTTCTCAGAAAATATTTTGTTCATACATAAAAAGTATGAATCTATTCATATAAATCTTTATAGATCATTCTGAAAATAAAGTGAAATCATCCATTCAAAACAATGAATTTTGTACTTCTGGTTATCTTTCATCTATATTTCCTACAATACATGAATTTTTGAGGGTGATTAAGAGAAAAAGACATAGCATACTTAAGTTTCCAGAAAAATAGACCATCAATGAACACCAGAGTAATTGACTAAGATATCACTTATCACAGTTGGACCTGACCAATTCAGTCAAGAGATTAAACCATATATTTTTGGGTTTAGCATAAAGTAGATTTTTTGTTTCTTCTTTCCTTTGTGGGCGGTAGAAGATGGGAAATGAAAAGGTTATTTTCTGCTTGGAAGCTCTTGTAAGAGGAAACTTGGTAGTTTCACACAGAGGTGCTCCATTCATAATCAGAACACCTAACAATGAACTGGCTGTTCAGAGCTGCTTTAAATTCAAATGGGAAGATTAGAGAACATCTCCAAAGCTTTGCTAACTCCCAATCTTTTTAAAAAATCAATTGTTTCCAAAATCCTTCCTTATGTTTCTCTTGCAAACAGCTGCACAAAATAAATAAAGTGAACAATCCTATAGTAAAGAAAAGATGTTCTGTGCATGAGTTTAAAGAAAGCACATTTTCCTTCAGACATTGGAGGATTCCTGCAGAAACAATTTATCCCACACAATGCAGGCAGAGAGGAAAGGACATTGAGCAGACACCTCTAGATCCTAAAGAGATTCACACATGAAAGTTTTCCTCTAATCCTGATATCTTCACAACCTCCTGATCCATGTATCACAGCCATCTTGTGCAAGTCCCTATTTTGTACTGTGTATATTTTTACTAGTCATGTAAGGTATAACGTAATAAATTAGAGTAATTTAACTGCAATTGAGCGTAAATTGATACACAATTTCCTAATAAACTGAAATGAAGAGATAATTTCCTGATGCATTCTTTCTTTCTAAACCAGCAATATCAGAAGCATATTCCTAATACATTCTAAATGAGGCATATTATTACAGTTGAATTATTACCAAAGACTTCTTTTCATGTAGCCCTGCTGTCCCACAACAGCGGGCCATCTCGGCCTTGCCATTATGTGCATGTTCACCACAGGTATTTTTATTTTTGCCATGACTTCATGGATTCCTCAGTTTTAAATGTCCTTTGCTTTAAAAGGTGGCTCCAGGCAGACACTGCAACAAACTCAGCCCAAATTATTATGAGTTTCATGCTGTATAATAACTTAGAGTATAATATTTTGCAAATTTTAAAAAGGGAAAAAAAAGAAAAGTAAAGTCCTGCCCTGCAGGCTTCAAAAATATGGAAGAAGCTGCACATTCTTCAATATAGAGGCCCAATAGAAAGAGGGTCTGGGTAACCCCTAAAGCTGTTGACGGCCTTTTGCCTAATAATAAGCTCTGATTTTAATTCAACAAGATAGCTGTTATATGTCAGGCATTGTGCTAAGGGCTATTATTATAAAGAAACTGAGGCAAGCATTAAGTGCTTTGCTCAGAATCATGAAGTGTCTTAGGTCAGATTGGAACTCAGAAAGATGAATCTTCCAGACTCCAGGCCCAATACTCTACCCATTGTGCCTCGTTTCCCATGTGCTAGGAAAATAAATAAAGAAAGAAAAACATTCTTGCTCTCTGGGAGCTTACATTATGCTGGGGTAAAACATGTACATAGAGAAATAATTGAAAATATATGCAAGATAAATTAACAGGGAAATAGGTGAAGAGCACTAATGCCTGGAAGAAACAGGAAGTGTTTCTGTAAGAAGTAGTGCTTCACATCAAATTGGGAAATCGTCTTTACATTTAGGGGTTCTGATAAAGGTCTCATTTCTAAGATATATAGAGAATTGTCTCATATTTATAAGAATTCAAGCCATTCTTCAATTAATAAATGGTCAAAGGATATGAACAGACAATTTTCAGATGATGAAATTAAAACTATTTATAATCATATGAAAAGGTGCTCCAAATCACTATTGATCAGAGAAATGCAAATTAAGACAACTCTGAGGTACCACTACACACCTGTCAGATTGGCTAAAATGACAGGAAAAGATAAAGATGAATGTTGGAGGGGATGTGGGAAGACTGGGACACTGATGCATTGTTGGTGGAGCTGTGAACGGAGCCAACCATTCTGGAGAGCAATTTGGAGCTATGCTCAAAAAGTTGTCAGACTGTGCATTCCCTTTGACCCAGCAGTGTTTCTGTTGGGCTTATATCCCAAAGAAATCATAAAAGAAGGAAAGGGCCCCACATAGGCAAGAGTGTTTGTGGCAGCTCTTTTTGTAGTGGCTAGAAACTGGAAACTAAATGGATGCCCATCAATTGGAGAGTGGCTGAGTGAATTATGGTGTGTGAATGATATGGAATATTATTGCTCTGTAAGAAACGACCAGAGGGACGATTTTGGAGAGGCCTGGGGAGACTTGCATGAACTGATGCTCAGTGAAGTGAGCAGAACCAGGAGATCATTATTCACGGCAACAACAATACTATATGAGGATCAGTTCTAATGTACATGAGTCTCTTCCACAATGAAGTGCTTCAGACCAGGTCCAATTGTTCGGTGGGGAGAGCCATATACACCCAGAGAGAGGGATGTGAAATGTGGACCACAACATAACATTTTCATGTTCTCTGTTGAGGTTTGCTTGGATTGTGTTTCCTTTATCAGATTATTCTTTCTTGTAGATACGATTTCTCCTGAACAAAAAATGATGCAGTAACTATACATATATTCGATTTCTTAAGTATTCTAACATAATTATCATGTAGTGGATATCCTGCCATCTAGGGGAGGGGTGGGGAGTAGGGGGGGAAAATTTGTAACAGAAAGCTTTGTAGGGGTTAATGTTTAGGAATTACCCATACATATGTTTTGCAAGTAAAAAGTATTAATAAAAAAACAATAGACAACTGAGAAAAATAATAAAAGCAGAGAAAAGGGGAAAAAATTAAAAAAAAAAAAGTAGTGCTTCAGCTAAACCTAGAAGGGAACATGATTTCTCACATACAAAGGGGCCTAGGTTTTTGGTTGCTTCGATTTTTAGATCTGCTACCTCTATGTACACCAGATAATGAAGATGGATACATGATGGAATAAGCCTAAGTTTGTTTTCCACAGTGGGGTGATCCCTCAAATACTCCTGAAATCTTATAACCACCCTTTTTTCCACAGTTGTAGAAAAATATATATTAGCAGTACTTATTTAACAAACAATAACCAACTACCTTTGAAAATGACCACTCAGAACAAGGAATATGTAAGTGACTGGCAGTTGTCCATCTGTTCTTTCTTATATCTACTCCTATTCGCTTTCCTGGGAAAAGCAGATATGAGTGTCATTTATGGTGTCTTTGCCAAGATGGTACAAAAAATGGTACATGAATGCTCTTTCTCCCGTAAACCAATAAATTTGTGTGTGTGCCAAGTCTTTTATAATGTCAGACAATAGGTATAGATGTGTAAGATCTAGTATCCAGATCAAAAAAGGAATTTTTTGATGGCTTCAGGAAAAAACAATATGGTTTCCATGACTATGATTCATGTCTATGACACTGGATGATAATCTCCCTTTTCTTAATTACATATTTGACCTCATTTCAGGGCAGGACTCTTATCATAGTAGTAGTAGAGACAATTACAGAAATTAGTTACTTCATTCTGTCCTCCAGACTCTCCCATTAACCATAGTCCCTTTTTCTTCCCATCAGGACCTAGAATTCTCTCTCTGGAATCATCCTGAGCCATGACTGGTAACTTTTCTCCTTCTTTTGCCCATATTCTGGCCTCCACACCATTTCCCAGTAGTCTTTACACTATGATGCTTTCCCTTACCAACACTCCTTTTTAAGTGTTTTCTTCCCTTACTAGAATATAAGCTTCTTGAGGGCAAGAAAAATCTTCTTAGTATTGTATTTGCTGCTTATGTTTATGTCCTTAGGGCTTAGCACAATGCTTGATATAACATAACATATTATGGAGCATTATTAATCTACTGCCACATCAGTCCAGAGGCATAATATGCAAGGAAAGCTGTGTGGCCAGATAGAATAGCTAGACTTTGAGTAGAAAACTACTTAATAAAAATAACTCGAATTTATTTGGGATAGACAGTTGGTGCAGTGGATAGAGTGCCGGGCCTGGAGTCCGGAAGACTCATCTTCCTGAGTTTGGATCTGACCTCAGACCCTTAATAACTATGTGATCCTGAATAAGTCACTTAACTCTGTTTGTCTTAATTACCTTATCTGAAAAAAATGAGGTAGAGAAGGAAATGGCAAGAAAATTACCAAGAAAATCCTAGAGATGTGAAATGTCAGATACAACTAAAAAACAACTAAACAATCACAACAAAATTTACATAGCACTTTAAGGTTTGCAAAGCATTTTGCAGATATTTTATGTGATCCTCACAATAATCCTGGGAGGTAGGCACTATAATTATCCTCATTTTATAGAAAAGGTAATTGAGGCAACAGAGATGAAATGACTTGCCCAGAATCACATGGCTAAAAAAATATTGGAGGCAAGATCTGAACTCAGATCTTCCTAACTCAGTTTTAGCTTTGGCTTCCTTATTTATAAAAAATAAGGATTATATTAGAACTCACCTAATTGGGTTGTTGTAAATATGAAATGACAAAATTTGTCTGAAGTACTTTGCAAATCATAAACTGATATATGAAGGTAAACAGTATTAGTGATGATGATGAGGAGGAGGAGGAGGATATTAATGAAGAATAGTAATAATAAGAAATTTTACAATGTAACTTGATGCCTATCTACTTACTGAGCAACCCCAGATTACCATTACCTGGCCAAGACTACTCCCAGCTCTGAAATTCTATTTTTTCCTTTCTTCTTGGTTCCCCCATTTTTCCTAGTACCTTGATTCTACTGTTAAGGAGATTCACTGGAATCCACAGGCATGGCTTTGAACTCTTAGTGATATTCATAGCCAGAGAGGTTTTTATTCAAACCCTCTACGACAATCCCCAAGAGGTGATGGTGAAGTTCAGTTCACCGGTTTTTTTGGGAAGGTGAACTAGGATGGAAGTTTAGATCTGTGATTGTATTGAAGGCAGGAAATTTCCAGTGAGGAAACTCCTGCTACAAAAGAAAATCAGTAACTTCTCTAAAATTTATAATCTTAGACAATAGGAATAAATGATCTGTCCAGGGTCATACAGCCTATATAATGACTAAAGCAGAATTAAACTTCAAGTTTTACTGATTCCATTGTTCTCTCCTAATTATGTCATACTTTTTCTTAACTTCCATAAATAAATATCATAATATATTGTTTGTTATCTGCTCTCATGAACACTTCTATATAAGGTGATGTGTATATCCAGTGTAGGCATTGGGAAGTCTTTCCACCCTGAAACTCAGTTAGTGTATGAACATGGTCAATCTATTTATTTCTCAGTGCCTCGGGCAACTTCATAAGATTAAAAATTAGAGATGACAAGTTTCTGATCCACACCACTGGAGCTGAGTTTCCACACTGGGAATTCCTCATGTTAATGAAATCAGAGGTCAGACCAGAAGAAATAAAGAAAGTGGATAGAGATTTTTGGGTTTTTTTGTCCCCTTGACTAACCCCACCAATCACTTCATAATGTTGACTCAAATTTAGCATTCATTAAAATCTTCATGTCTTTTTTCATATGATCAATTTTCCCCTTTCAACAGTCTTAGCCATGTCTTCCTCATCAGCAACTTTTTTTTCAATTTTAATCAATAACTTCAACCTGATTTCCTTCCTTCCATTTATTCATTAAACCTCTTCTCAGAGCTTTTAAAAAGTTTGAGTTGAATTTCAAGTCTTTTCATGTCATCAGGTTGTGATGAAAAGCTATCTGTCCAAAAGATAATTGAAAAGCAAAAAGAGAACCCAAGCTTTTACAGAATCAAGAGTTTGGGATAATTACTTCTTGGTTATTCAAGAACAATGTGTCCTTACCTCACACAAATATTATGAGAAATATTATGAGGTAAAAGTTCTCTAAGAGAAAAGATTCTATATTGTTAAGTTGTTTTTCCTGTTTCTTTTTGTTTTTAATTAGACCTATGATTTCATGGCTATGGTGGGCTCTGGATAAGAACTTCCTCTGCCCATGAAATAGACACTTGTGAAATTTGTTGTCTTTTAAAGTTGTCTTGGACTACTTCGAGGATGTTAGTTGTCCAGGATCATACACACTACACACACACACACACACACACACACACACACACACACACACACACATACACATTGAAAGAGAGAAAGAGAGGGAGGGAGGGAGAGAGGGAGAGGAAGAGTGTTAGTATGAATCAGAGACTGAGCTAAGCCTTCGTTCCCTTTGTAATTATATTTATGCACCATTTTTCTGAAATACAAGTCATACTATGTGATTTTTCCCATTCAATAGACTTTAGAAAGAATGAAGAAACAAAAGGAACAAGGAACAAAACAAGCATTTATTACGTATTTGTAATATTGCAGGCATAAGGTCGGACAGCTAATAAGTGCCTGAGATTTGATTTGAATTCAGATCTCCCTGACTCCAGGCCTATCCATTGCACCAATGGTCCCCTCTTTTCTTTTTTTTCCGCTTTTTGCTGAGGCATTTGGGGTAAAGTGACTTGCCCAGGGTCACAAAGCTAGGGAATGTTAAGTGTCTGAGACCAGATTTGAATTCAGGTCCTCCTGACTTCAGGGCTGGTACTCTATCCACTGTGCCACCTAGCTTCCCCTGGTCCCCTCTTTTCTTTGGGATCAAATATAACACCACCTTTTTGATTTATAAACATGGTATTCATCCCATTTTTCAACACTTCTCTCACTTTACTCACCTCCAAGAATTCTATGATCCAGCTATAATGGTCCTCTAGCTATTCCTCATGTTTGACCTTTATCACTCCCTTGTCTGTACATTTGCATTGGCTGACCCTCATGCCTGAAATGCTCAATCTCCTCACTCCTAATTCTTGGTTACTATTGCTTGCTTTGAGATTCAGATCTAATCCACTTTATAGAGACTCATCAGCATCCCTTTCTCCTATTGGTCCTTTCCCTCTGAGGTTCCCTTCCATTTATATTTATATATTTGATCTCATGAATACATAATTATTTGTCTCCCCCATTAGAATATGGATTCCTTAAGAGAAATGACCATATTTTAGCCTTTCTTTGTATCCTTTGCACTTAGCAACCGTGCCTGGTACAGAGTAGGTGCTGAATCAGAGTGAGTGTATGTTGACTGACTGAATGACTGCACATGAACCCAGGTCTCCCAACTTCTAGATTTGCTCTCTACTTTAATATACCATGCTACATTCCATACCCATATGGCTCTCTAAAGAAAATATCATTAAAAAATGGGTCTATCTTTTTTCAACCAATTAAACAATTAGTTCAATAAGATGGGTACAGAGATTAGAAGAAGTTATATCTGAAAAATTATAATTTATAGGGAAGTAAAAATACAACAGTAAAACAACCCCTGCTCTCAAGGAGCTTGCATTATACTTGAAGGGAGAGGATACTTGCTACCAAACATGTCCCTATCACACACACACTATAGGCCTCTTTGCCTTTGCTTAAATCTTATGTTATGTCAATAAAGAGCCTTATCTAAGCTGTTTGTTATCAGTGGAAGTATCAACAAGTGGATAAAGTGCAAATCATGAAGTCAGAAAAGCTTTATTATCCTTCCTAACTGTTTGGTTATGGGAAACTTTCTTAACCTCTTTCAACCTCCCCATATGTAAATAGGAATAATAATATCAATTTAATTAAATGGTTGGGTGCTTAAATGTGATTATGTTTGTAAAATACTTTGAAAATGCCTATTATAATTATAATTTCCATAATATATATTTAATTCTGATTCTTTAAGGAATGTCTGCCTATGTGTACAAATATTAGTCATACTGTCTGTTTGTTTATGAATATTAATTTTGCTGTGAAGGTAGCTGAGTAAAAATTCCATTGCATTGGTACTAGCCACTCTTAATCCTCTCCTAAAATTGTCAATGACTTCATGAAATCATTGTTGGCCCAAGATAATTTAATTAGTGTACTCTACATTCCAGATATAGTATTAATAAATAGGATATCTATTGACCAATATTTACCTTTTCCCCCATTATCTCTTTGTAAACGCTATAGTCTACATCTTTTGCATTGATTTTTATTTTAAAAGGACCATGTTATTTAACCCTTATAAAATATATTTTCATACTGAGGAACAGAGGCAATTTGTTAATTAAACTCTTCAAATATCCAAATTGAAATTCTTCTATGACTTCAGTAGCTATTGACCATTTCTCATGAAAATCATATTGTTCCTCATAGCATATTGTTAGAAACTAAGACACAGCTAACTAAGGGGCCAGGGACATTGCTATGTATTTGTAAGTTTAACCTTGATTCAAGCAATAAGAGCATTGTGAGCATTTCTATGGAAGCTCAACCACCCAACATAAAGCCTAGTAGGATAATAATGAAAAACTCTTCCACCTGTACAGGCCTCTTAACATCTGCCATCCAGGGAATCTTTCAGTGATACCCACCTCCCAGTTCTAATCTCATATGCTTATTGTTCCTTATGACAAGATCCATGAACCATTCAAGGACTCTGCCTTCCCTTTAGTATCCTGAACAACTTTAAGTTGTGCACAGCTGAGCCATGGAAGCCTAAGGAAAGGATTCAAAGTGTAGGGATGTATGATATAGTTGTAAAATTCGATGTGAAGACCAAAGGACATAAAAGGAATGGAAACAGAACAAAATGCTGGAGTTTTTGTAGAGAGATTATTCAGAAAGAGGATGACCATGAGACCATATAATTGCAGGGGACTGGGCTCAGTGATCTTACTTGCATAGATAGATAGACATAGGTAAGTAATTATTACCTTTCCTATGGCTGAAAAATTTCTCAAGGAAATTAAAACCTTTGCAGAAATCATGCAAAAGAAATAATTTAAAAATAAAATACAACAAATAAATGTATAATTGATTTAAAGCCCTTACTACATACCTTATAAAAAGAGAAAATCTTGTCAGTTGTTCACTTTGGCTGAATTGTAGCATGACAGAATTTTCATATTAGAAGAGACTTTAGTATATATGTTGTCCAAACTGGTGCTGGGTCAGAAAAACAAAAATGTTGCAAAGGAAAGATGATGAATTTAACTCACTCATACACAGACACAGACACACACACACACACACACACACACACATACACACAAAACACACACATACAGACAGACCCTATTCAAAAATAATTTTGTGGGGTGGGGGTGTATCATAGCATAGTGTAGGAATGTCAGACTCAAGACTGTGGCCCATGAGGCCAGATTAAATTATATCTGGGAAACGCTTGACAAAATAAATAAAAATGCTAACGTGATTTTCTAACTCAGTATGAACTCCATAAGTCCATTCTATTTGAATTTGACATCAACAATTTAGTAGATAGAATTGCCTAGGATTTCAGGAAGGTCTCCATTCAAATCCATTTTCTTTCATTAACTGGCTATGCGACCTTGGGCAAATCACTTAAACTTTGTAAAAGGAGCATTTGAGCTATTGTTGGACAACATTGGAAGAGGGAGTTCCCTATACCAATTAAGTGAAAGGTCTGGTCCATGGGTGGAGGGGATAGAATGTATATAGACACTTCTTGAAAAGGAATTGGAAGCAGAGCAATTCACTTCATTATATTTCCCCTCCACTAAGCAGGAAATTCTCTTCTTTTTCCTACAAAATAACAGATCATTGAAATTCTCCTAAGAATTTGCTGACATTTTACAAATTTAAGGAAAAATTCATTTTTACTTCTTGGTGGCTTCAAATATTTGTTTTTCTATATTTTTGCCTGAGTTGGTGGCAATAACACCAAATTGAAAACCCTGAGTGATTTTTACTAACATATATTAAAGGAGTGATAAGGGAAAATCGGTGGAACTGCCAACAACGTGTTTCTGTGAAGGATTCTCCTTACAAGGATAGCAATAATACAAATGTCTATGTAACATCAGGTGTTCTAGATCCTCGAGCTTTTAAATGGTTATGATTTGAATGATAACATAGTAGACAACTCTTCACAGGCAGTCTTCCTCTGCACCTTCCTCCTTAATAGGCTATCTCAGCACATAGTGAATTCCCTCTTTCTAGATACCTACAAGGAAGGGTTGGATAACTTGTCATGTATATTGTAGGTGGGATTTTTAGTCAAGTATAAATTGTACTAGACATACTCTAAAATACCTTCCAACTCTGAGTCTTTAGTTCTCTTAAATATGATCAAACTGATCTTATATCCTAAGTATCCAGAATCTTGGCAAAACAACCAAATCTAATGACCACTATAATGAAAGCCCTTCCTTAAACTTCATGAAATTTTCTCCTAAATTTTCTTGCTGACAGTGTCATCAGTTGTTTATTAGTATCTACCATATCTTTGATTACTTTTAACCTGTCATCATTTGTTTCTAACATGTAACTCAAAAGTGGAGGTGGGAGGAACTAGAATAAAGCAGATCATCAATAAAGCAGTCAAAGACCTCCACACATTTGTTTGATTTCATCCTACTTAATGTTGGCTTTGGAATGAAGCTGACATATTGTAGGAAGACCAATCACATTTAACTTTTTAATCTTATTGATTCCTATTTCTTTCATTCCATCTGTTTCCTTGGCAATATGAAGGGGATAATGATCAATGCAAAGTGAGCTCAGTTCTGTCAGTCAGATGATAGGATCTGACAAACTAGGTTGTATCCTGGTTAAGGCCTTCCATGTAGGCAGTTTGGGAGGGGTTGAGGGGTGGTGGTAGAGATCCATGCCAGATGACATGACTCACATCAAGAGTCTGAAAAAATGCTGCAGATAATCAGGAAGTGTTTGATCTAGTTTTCATAGAAAATAAGCAGGCACTTACTTTTCAATGTGCACACTAATAGATTTGAATATTTCTGGGTAAGTACTACCTCATTTCTGTATAGTACAGGAAGTAAATTATAATAAAGATGACCATGTAAGCCAAAATGTGAAATGAAGAGCTGAATTTTTTTTTAAAAAAAGGAAAAATGTCTTGAGATAAAGCAATATTTAGTGCATAAAATGTTCAATACAACAAAAATAGCATAAAGTCACAGCACTTTAGATTGTCTTCTCAATACATTAAGAGAAAAAGATATATAAGAACTTCAGTGCAACATTGTTTCCTATGCAATGGGATTTTGCCATAAAACAGATCATGCTTTAAATAGCAACACATATTGCTACCTAAGCTATCTTAGATACTGTCTTAGAAAGATACTATCAAAAAGTAGTTCTTTGTGATGGATGTGGCTCTTTTCAGCAAAGAGATAATTCAGGCTAAATACAATAGACTTGTGATGGAGAGAGTCATCTGCATCCACAGAGAAGACTATCCAGAGAAGATTGAATGTGGATTACAACATAGTATTTTCACCTTTGTGGTTATTGTTGCTTGCTTGTTTGTTTTTTTCTTTTTCCTTTTTTCCCCTTTTGATCTGATTTTTCTTGTGCAGCATGATAAATGTGGAAATATGTTTAGAAGAATTGCACATGTTTAACTGATATTGGATTATATGCTGCCTAGAGGAAGGGAAGGAGGAGGAGGAGTGGAGAAAAAATTGCAACACAAGGTTTTGCAAGTGTGAATCTTTACATGTATTTTGAAAAATAAAAAGCTATTATTACTTTAAAAATAAAAACAAAATAAAGTAGTTCTTATTCTAAGAAAGTTTTATCTAAAAAGTAATGGCCCTAAGAACCTTACTTTAACATGATTTAATTACATTTATTAGACATGGCAAGGTAGATAGGCTGCTAAACTTGGGATCAAAAAGTCTTGAATTCAAATTCCACCTCAGACTGAGTATGGTTCTGGGGCAGGTCACTTAACCTGAATAATATTCATTCATAAAA
This sequence comes from Myrmecobius fasciatus, assembly GCA_023553655.1. NCBI lineage: Eukaryota > Metazoa > Chordata > Mammalia > Dasyuromorphia > Myrmecobiidae > Myrmecobius > Myrmecobius fasciatus. The sequence goes on along the minus strand of JAJPUD010003569.1, from coordinate 81,272 downwards.
TGGAGATAATAAAAACAACTAATTTAAAGGACTGAATATTTTGTAAACCTTAAAGCATTACTTAAATGACAACTATGATTATCATTGAACTATTTTACATATTTGGGGCAGGAAGGTGGTATAATGAATAGAGTACCTGCTCTGGAATCAATCAGGAGCATGTGAGTTCAAATCCAGTTTCAGGCACTATCTGTGTGACTTTGGGCAAATCATTTAATTCTCTTTGCCTCAGTTCCTCAAGAGGACCTATAGGAGGAAATGGCAAATTACTCCAGTATTTTTGCCACCTCCCCCTAAAAATGGACGCAATTGAAACAACAATAAAGAAATTGCTAGAGTTAACCTTTTGAGAGCCTATAGTCATTTCCTTACCATGGTAAGTCATGGCAACAGCATGTTTTGGAAGAGATTTCCCAGAATGAGAAATCATAAATGAGTTATTGATGTACATCAAAGGAAATAATATTCACATTGATGACACAGATACATTTTAGTAATACTAGTAATATTAGTAGCAGTAGCAGCAGTAATAGTAATAGACATTTATAGAACTCTTTAAGGTTATAGTTAGCTTTTCCCCAGCTAAATATCACACAAACATTATTATCCCCACTGTTCAAATGAGGAAATTTAGGTTCAGGGAAGTTCAGTGACTTTCCTCAAGTCATACAGAAAATATAGTGACCAGAAATTATGGGAACCCAGGCTTCCTAATTCCAAATCTAATGCTCTTTCCACAACTGAAAGTTGCCTCTTGTCTGTCTTGCATACCACCAGCAGAATCTTTCCTAAAACAACATAGTCCTTAAAACTGTTCAGTGGTTTCCCACTGAATTCCACCACATTTGAGGCTCTCTATCTAGACCTACTTTACCTTCCCAACTTCATTTCTTTTGCTCCTCCCTATCTGTGGCAACTAAATTCATCCATTCACTGCTCTGCAAATAAGTTTTGCATTTTTTTCATGTCCATACTCTTGTCTATATCTCTTTTCTCATGTGAAATCCCATCCATCCTTAAAGCTAAACTCAAATCTCTCCTCCTCTGTGAAGCCTTATTGAAAACCCTTTCACCCTTCTCCTGCCCTGAACTTGCATGGCACTTAATACATCACATAGATTGTCCTTAATGCTTTGAATGGTTATATTTTTAGACAGACAGATGATAGATTATAGACATGTAGATTAAATCTATCTATATCTATTTATATATAAAAATACTCCTACTTTGACAACTAAGCTGAGATCAGGAACTGTTTTTGGTATTTTTGTAGCACCCAGCAGAGAATGCCCAACATGTATATATTAACTTTACATACTCACTGATTGATGTAGAAAAGAAAGAAAAAGTTGTGTATTAATAATTTGATTTTATAATTAAGAAAACTAAAACACAAAAGAGATTAAATGATTTTATCTGAATTTAAAAGTGGCAGATCTGACTGTCCATCTTTCAGGGGACAGTAGGCTCTCCATTAGACCACACACACTAGTCTTTCCTGTTATCTTTTCTTATTATCTACTCAGGTGAGTCATCCATGTGTCTCATGGAGGGGGTAAAGTGCTTTACCTCTTTATAAAAAATGAAACATCAACTAAAAACCCTGAAGTGGCTCAGGCTAAATCGAGTGTATCCCAGGGCCCAGACCAAAAAAGCGGACAAATTTAAAGTTGTACAAACCAACAGTGGGTGGATTGTCTATACTTAGTGACTAGTCTGTCCGCGTGAAAACCTCAAGTGGGTTGTAAATACAGGGTTGATCTTTTGGGCTTCTTTGCTATTTGCTGATTCAGCCCTGACAGTTAAGAGGTTTTGTTGTTGTTGTTCAGTTTGACTCAAAACAGACAAAATCCTCTGATTTCATATTTATTCCTATTTTTTATTTCACTTAACTGTGAACTCTATTTTACATGATCCTTTCATATTGAACTGAACATGAACATGCCTTTTTTTCTTTAAGAAGTTATTTGCCTAAATACTTTTGTATTTTATTCTTAATATCTGAAAGTTCATAATTTATGATGAAATATAATTTAATTGTGTTCTAAAAGAAGCAACTGTTAGCATAGTGAAGTAGGCAATGAAGTTTTTTTTGTAGAAACAAGAACAAAGCAGATAAGGACTATTTTGTTGAATGAGTTTAGCAGTATTTCTGCCCACACAAAAGCAATGTTAGTCAAGAGTATCTAAATGCAGAGAGTGATGCTACCCCAATAAACATTTGGAATACTGGTAATACATTGAGACTTGCTCCCACCTTTCCGCAAATATAGAGCATTCCTCTTCTGAGTATAAAGGAAACAGAGGAAATTAGTATTTTGATTAGAATGAATTTATAGGTAATACTAGGTTCCCTGGAGTCAGATTCAATGTTGGGTAGTGTTGGTTTAGCCAGTTCAGAAGGAAGTTAGCCAGAAGAATATTATGTATAGGTCAGTAGTTAAGTTTTTTCCTCAAAGAATTATTTGTGATCCAATTTGTGACTGTCACAAATGTCAGTCCAAACTCTAAGCAACAGTGATGATTGTGGCTTCAAATGCAGTAGAAAATTTGTACTTGTTGAGTATATTATAAAACTAAAAGGCATGGATAAAAATTATGGAGGTAGGGGAAGAAAGCTGTATTGAAGTGACTAATAGGCAATAATACTTAGCACATATAGAGTGCTTTAAGGTTTTCAAAGTATTTGGCAAATGTTATTTCCTTTGTTCTTCATGACAATCCTGGGAGGTAGGTTTCCATTTTGTAGATGAAGAAGCTAACTCAAATTGAGGATAGGTGAAGAATCAGATCACCAAGGTAATAGGGTATGAGGATAACTTTGAACTCAGGCCTTCCTAATTCCTTCACAATGCTCTAGCAACTGCACTCTCTAGTGCTTTTAAGACATGAAGAGAGTTTTTTACTCTTTATGATACAGAACACTAACTCAGAGGCTCTAGATTCAAATACATAATACTGCAAATATGTCACACAAGGCACTTAACTTTGTCAGTTCTGAGTTTGTCTGAATATAAAATAAAAGTATTAGACTAAATAGTTTTTTAAAATACTTTCTCATTCTTTAACTATGGCTCTATTATAGTCTCCATTCAACAGTCACAGTCCCAACTCTTTATTGGAGTAAAGATGTTTCACAAGTAAGAAAAAAAATGCTTCAAAAAAGCCCAAAATCTTTTCTTATAACCCTTATAGAATTAAAATACAAAGCTATTTGATTGTTTTCCACTAGTTTGTTTTAAGAAAAAAGTAAAAACTGTATATATTCCATTGTGTTTCTCCATTTCAGAAAACTCCATTTATCAAATTTGCTTTTAGGTGGTGATTCTAAGTGGAAAAATCAGCAAAATTAAAATGATTCATTGAAACTTTCCCAAGATTCAGAGCTAATTGAGTAAAATTCTTAAAAAAAAAAAAAAAAAAAACTTTCTCCTGCAGCTCCATGATATGATGTTTGGGATGCAGGAATGACTAACAGATCAGACAAAGGAATACAACTGTCTCCCCTGATTTAAAGTTTGAAACAAAAAAAATGAAGCATTTATGTCTATTACATAATCATTCAATTCAATGAATACTTTTTAAGCAGCTACTATGTGCCTTTCTGGACACTGATTTTTTTTTGAATCATCCATTTTCTCAGATAATTATTTTCCAAACCAGGGATTCAATTGATCAAAAGTCGTTGTCTCTCTCCCTCCCTCCTCCCTCCTTCCCTCTCTCTCTCCCCCTCTCTCTCTCTCTCTCTCTCTCTCTCTCTCTCCTCTCTCTCTCTCTCTCTC
>JAJPUD010003569.1:0-69085 GCA_023553655.1 Myrmecobius fasciatus | reverse complement strand
TAGATAAGATTTTTCTTGCACAACAATGATAAGTTTGGAAATATGTATATATATATTCGATTTGCCAATATTTTAACATAATTAACATGTAGTAGATATCCTGCCATCTAGGGGAGGGGTGGGGAGTTGGGGGGAAAAATTTGTAACGGAAAGCTATTTAAGCGTTATTGTTGAAGAATTACCCACACATATGTTATGCAAATAAAATTTTTAAAAAAAGATAAAATGAGATAATATTACAAACCTTAAAAAAATAAAAAAAATAAAAAGACTATTTTGCATTTTTTTTTTCATTTAGGAACTGTTCTTTCATAGTTGTCAGGAACTCTTATCAGGCAAATTTCCTCTGCTGATGAAGGTAATCAACTCTCAATAGTTCTCACATAGTTCTGTGGAGCATTGAGAGAGTATATAATGTACCCTTGTTCACACAGCTCATACATTAGAGCAGTGTTTCTCAAAGTGTGGCCCAGAGAATCCTAAGGGTCTCTGAAACTCGTTTAGAGGGTCTACAATGTTTTTTATTCCCAATATGGTAAACAGCTATAAATACAACCCACATAAGCAAAAACTCTTTGGATAGATTCTCAATAATTTTTAATAGTATAAAGATACTTAGAACAAAAGTTTGAGAATCAATGCATTAGAGGGAAGATAGAATGATCCCTCTATCTCTCACACCACACTGTGTATCTTTTGTGTGTACCCACTACTAAGTGTCTTATGGCATAGAGATAACATTTTATTATTAAAAGTCAGATATGAGCTTGGTAATATCCCATCAAAGGATAAAGGTTTCAAGAGATGGCTGGACAAGGGTTCAGACAACTATTATCTGAGGATGAACCCAGTTTAGTTTTGGTAGGTTTATTCCCACAAGGTTGCCTACCAGGGATGAATACTTTTGGTCACAACAATTCTTGAAACTTTCTGTGAAAAGGTGGAAGAAATGCAATGTGCATTGTGGAGGGAATTCATACACCTAATGAAATCTCAGTGTTTCATGAAGCCTTAGTAAGCATATACAATACACATAAAATGATGGAAATTACTATGCAAGATAACCAATTTCCTTGCCATTTGTCTTGCTCCTGTCTCCCCTTCTCCACCAGGAACAAATTCTCTTACTTTATGGATGAGGGAACTGAAACCCAGAAGTAACTTTCTCTGATACGCCATTTGTAAAGAGCAGTGAGGGTATCATAAATACTAGAACAATGAAAGCTACAAGGAAACAAAGCACATTTTTATTAAAAGTAAGAAAGATTAAAGATGAAGTGGGTTGTCAAGTTTCCAACATTAAGGGTAAGCCCTGGAAAAATTTCTAGTACTTAATACTTTTGTTCCTTGGGCAAGAAATTTCTACTTTGACTATCAATTCCTTCCTCCCTTCCTTCCTTCCTTTTTCCTTCCTTTCTTCCTTTCTTCCTGGCAATCACAGTTAATTGACTTTCTTGGTCATATAACAAATAAGTCACCGGTTTCTTTATCTCTAAAACAAGGTGTTTAGACCACAGCCTGGTAACAGCGTTGGAATATGTATTTCAGAGCTATTCTAATGTTTTCAACAATGCAATATGAAAAATTTCTTAGATGAGATGTTGTACGGTTATTTTTTGTAGAGTCCACAAGGAAGTTCTCCTACTTTTTGTCATTTAATGCCATAAAGAACCCATCTTGAAAAATGATTTTTTGATGTTTAAAGTGCAATTGAGATGCATCAAAGAGGGCAAAATCCCTATGATATAGAAGTAACTGAGCCAATCACTCATTTGATTTTAACTTCTAGGTTAAAATCTAACTAATCACATGCAAGGTCCCTTCTGGCTCTCGAATTCTTGGATTCTGTGACTATTGCACAGGTAAACTGCGAAATGAACCCAGAGTATTATAACCCATTGGAAGTCACTCTTCTGGGTAAGTGCCCCCATCAATTTTGCAAAGGTTTTCAAAGTATTATCCTATTACAGGTAAGCAGCTGTCATAAAGCATTAAATCTGAAAGAGTCTGACAGCATCACTGCAGGCTAGCTCTAAGCTCAACAACAGATAAGGTACTTCCAGCTCAAAACCACAAAGATTATGGGGCACAAGTAGCCCAGCAGGCCCTGGGGCAAATCCCTTTGAGCAATTGTCCTTAATTGATGGCCAAGCTGCTTTGAAAAAAAAATAAGATACAGACCTTGGCCAGTGGTCATATGCAAACATTTAAGACCCAATATTCTTCTCAAGAGTGATGGAAGCACCTGGGAAGTTATTCACTCATTTGGTTCTATGTTTGGCCAGTAGTTACTCTATCCACACTTCTTCCCATAGACTGAAGACAGTTTATTTCCTAGTCCTAGTGGGGTGTCATATTTCCAGTCTTAAGGTAAGACCTGGAAGAATTTTTGCTACTTAATACTTTTGTTCCTGGGACAAGAAACTTCTTCTTTGGCTAACAATTCTTCCTTCCTTCCTTCCTTCCTTCCTTCCTTCCTTCCTTCCTTCCTTCCTTCCTTCCTTCCTTCCTTCCTTCCTTCTTTGCTTCCTTCTTTCCTTCATTCCTTCCCTCCTCCCTTCCTTCCTTCTTTCCATTCCCTTCCCTTTCTCTCTCTCTCTCTCTCTCTCTCTCTCTCTCTCTCTCTCTCTCTCTGTCTCTGTCTCTCTCTCTGTTTCTCTCTCTGTGTGTCTCTCTCTCTCCTTCTCCCTCTTCCTCTCTCTCTTCTATTTTTCTTCTTTATTGGAATAAATAAGGGTATATTTATAGTGGGGAGGGAGTCCCCTCTATTTGGAGAACTAGGGGAAACCTGTTAATCCCCAAGACATCCCATTTATTTGTTAAATATAAATAGAATTGTTTGAAAGTTTTTTATGATATCAAATCTATATCTGCCTCTTTGTTAAAGATTACCCAACAGTTAGTACCCATGTAACATCAGGAGCAGAAATGTGCCAATATCCTTAGTTCTCTCCTGGAATTGGGTAGAATATTTGTGGAAAAATTACTAATTGTAATCATCACATCAATAATAAGACTACCTTAAAACCAATAGATATGATCCTAGTTGGGTCTGGCACTGAAAATGTCACTGTGAAACTATTAGAAAAAGCTTTACAGAGTGAAACAAAACTAAGCTTTTGAACTTGATCCAAGGTTAATAGATGAACTTGCTAAGAGAGTACAAGGAAAGCTCTTATGGCAATGGAAAGTTTTATCACTCTTAAAAAATATAGGGATATTTGCCTTATCAAATGTTGTTCATTTGTTTTAGTAGTGTCCAAGTCTTCCTGACCTCATTTGGGATTTTCTTAGCAAATGTACTGGAGCAGTTTACCATTTCCTTCTCCAGCTCATTTTACAAATGAGGAAACTGAGGCAAAGTAGGTTAAGTGACTTGCCCAGAGTCATATAGCTAGTAACATCTGAATTCAGGTCTTCCTGACTCCAGGTCTGGGACTCTATCTGCTGTGTCACCCATCAGATAACTTCCTGTTGTGGTTTCTCAAGTGTCATAAAATAGGCCTTTAAAAAAACAAACAAAAAAAAAATGCTCTCCTAAGGCTTTGTAAAGAATTTACTCTCCATTTAGTTAACACCCAAATACCAGTACATGTGGCTTATTAAAAGAAAACTGAAAAGGATAACACCAGATTTACACTAGACGTTAAATCTAGTATTAGGCTAGAATCATTTAAGGTTCCACAAAGGCCTATGAATATCCACCAATAGAGTAGCCTACTGTGGTTAGTATTATTTTTTGGTCAGGAAAATAAGGCTCAATGGCATATATTAAAGAACAATTTGGGAGCTTTGAAAGAAAAATTGCCCAAGATTAGTGGAGATCAATATGTGTCCAAATCCATGTTCTTCTACTTATTATCTATGTATCCATGGGCAAGTCACTAAATTTCTCTAAGGTCTTCATTTATTCATGTGTAAAATGAGGAGGTTGTCCTAATCCAGGTCCACGATTCCTTTCAATTTTAAATTCTGCTTTTTCTATGAGGTAAAATGAGTTATAGACATGCCCTAACTTTTTAAGGACATACCTCGAACCCACATTTCTTAGTTTCTAGTAAAAGAACTTTTGACTAGGACTGTGTAGATCTTGACAAGAAAAAATAGCAGCTGGGTAGGCTGATACCCAAAAGAATGCTGGATTTAGAATTAAAGATCCCAAGTTCAAATCTCAGCTCAGCCACTTAATACCATTTTGGAAAACTTAATTTAATGTCTCTAGCCTCTACTAACTGAACAATGAAGGGATTGGACTAGATAATCTTCAAGGTTTTTCTTATGTCTTAATACTATAATCCTAAATAACATTTATTGGGAGAGAAGAAAGACAAATTTTAATTGATGTTCTAAAAAGAATTATTTCTGTCCTTAGTGATTCAAGAAGAATTTATTCAGCCTTCATTATATGCTAGGCTCTGTGCTAAAGTTGGACACTAGTGAACAACAACAAAGATTACCTAACACTTTTATTGGGAGACAATGAAGAAGGGATTTTATTTTAAAACCAATACTTTTTATTGATTTCAAAATCCTATATCTCTAAAAGAGTATCATCATGGATGTTTTCCAATTCTTTGGTGACCAAATAAGAAAGCATGGATGACAACTTTTGAAAACTAATCTTCAATTTATTTTAATCCAAATACTTTCCCTTCCCTCCCAAATACAAGGATAGCAGTATCATTTCTGATTTTAGATAATTCCCTAAGTCTTCCAAACATACAGTGAACATCCAAATGTTCACGATGTGAGGATGTGAACATACAAATTTGCCAAGATATGGATATAGATCTCTGTCCACATTTATGAACATTTGAAGAAAGAGAAGACAGTTTAGTCTACACTGCTATAATAGTTTCAATGACAATAATGACATTTTGACATTTCATTGATTTAGGCTTACCTTTGGGTATAATATTCAGATTTTTAATTTATTTTTAATTTTCCTTTCTATAACTACACTATTGTGTTATGCTGAACTTGCATTAAAATTATATTTTCTTATCCTTTGCTAAAATATTACATAAATAAACATGTAACTCCCCAATTCATATTTCCATCAGGCTAGAACTAATGCCACATTTTATATATAAGTTCAAATGCTGCATATTTAACTAACAGTATCCCCTTCATGGGATTCATTATTACCACTAATTGGGACCTAACTGTAAAAAAAATATGAAAATAGAAATGACAAGATAAAACCATGGCCTGGATATGTGAAGTAGGAATGAGGAGGCTGATACTCATTTTGAAAGTCTGGCAACTGGGTGGATGGCAGTAACTCTACAAAAATATGAAAACTCAGAAAAGGGAGTGTTTAAAGAGAAAAATAATGAGTTCCATTTTGGGCATCTAGTTGGAGATATCTAAAAGGTAGCTGGTGATGTCAGAATATAGCTCCAGAAAGAGACTTGTACTGGATATATGGATCTAGGAGTTATCTACACAAAAATAACAATGAAAAAATTCAGAGAAGAAAGACCATCTAAGAGGAGTAGGTAAAAGTGATCAACAATGTCAAAAATAGTAGAAAAATGAAGAAGAATGAGGATTCAGAAAAGGCTGTTAAATTTAGCAAATAAATTGTTGTTAAGTATAAGAAGAAAATTTCAGTTGAATTATAGGCTCAAAAGTCAAATGGCAAAGGGTTGGAAAAAGAGCCAAATGAATTAAATGGAATTTAGTATGGATCTACTGTATGCCAGGCATTGGGCTAAATATAGTTATACAAAAAAAGGCAAAAAATAATGATCACATTTTAGGAAAGTCAATTTAGAGTGGAGAATAGAAAAGAGCAGAGAAGATTTGAGGCAGGGGTACAAACTATCTGCTTAAGGTGATACTCTATACATGATATTATGAAAGTCTGCCCAAAGGTGGTGGCAGTATCAGGGAAAAAAACTTATATGTGAGCTGTTATGAAGGGAGAATTGTTTTTACTGGACAACAGAGTGGACATGAGAATTAAGAAAAACATATTGAGTTTGGTATATATGTTACAAGACTGAATCTAGGAGAATTGGTGGTACCCTCAACAATAGTAAGAAAATTGAGAAGAAAGAAGCATTTATGGAGAATGATAATGAGTTTACTTTTGAATATTTTGAGTCTAAGACATCTATTAGAATCAAGGTTGAAATGTCCAACAATTGCACAGTTGGAGATACCAGTCATACTGGAAGTCAGTTAAGAAGTTAAGACTAAATAGATCTAAGAATCATTTGTATAAAGAACATTCAATTTAGGAGACCTGATGAGATCACCAAATTAAATAATATAGAGGGAGAAGAGAGGAGAGCCCAGGATAGAATCTTGGGGTTATCCACATTGAGCATGATCTGGATGAAAATTTATCAAAGGAGAGTGAGGAGGGTCACAGAGATAAGAAAAGAACTAGGAAAAGCTAATGTCACCAAAACCTGGAGAGAAAAGAAGACTAAGGAGAGTTTAACAGTTGAATGATGAGGTCAGAAGTCAGACTACAGAATTATGGAGGAAAAGTTAGGGAAAAACTAAAGGCATCAATTGTAGTAAGATTGAGGAGAAATATAAGGGGATGGTAATTGGGTATGATGAGATCAAGTGAGGATGTTTTTGAAAATAGGGAAGATAAAGGTATATTTGTAGGCATTAGAAATAGTCATTAGACAGGAAGAGATTGAACATATATGGGAGAATGGGAAGGGATAGAGGGAGAAGATGGGATGGGATGGGACCACCTATGCATGTGGGTTTTGCCTTAACAAAAAGGGTCATTTCATCATGTGAAATAGTGATAATGAAAGGGATTGTAAGGTAGTCTGGGTGATGAGGAAGGAAGAAGAGGGAGCTCAGTAAATCAGCAGTTTTCTCAGTGAAATATGAGGCAAGGTTCTCAGATAAAAAGGTGGGGAAAGAGTAGTCATGGAAACTTTGATGAGGCTTTTAAAAAGTCACTATGGGGGCAGCTAGGTGGCGCAGTGGATAGAGCACCAGCCCTGAAGTCAGGAAGAACTAAATTCAAATCTGGTCTCAGATATTTAACATTTACTAGCTGTATGATCCTGGGCTAGTCACTTGACCCCCAATTGCCTCAGGGGGAAAAAAAACTAACAGTGGTGAGTGGAACAGTGAATTAGGGAGGTGAAAAAGCTTTGTCTTGGTGTAATGAGATCTCAGTCAAGATTATATAACATAAAATTATAACAAATAATCAGCATATTTCTTCATTTTCTCCATTTCAATTAATGATTGAATGAATAAAGCATGAATTAAGTGTTTAGTATGTACAAAATCACTGTACTAAGTGTTGGGAATACAAAAAGAAAAAAGTGGAAGTGGAGGCACTGAGTATAGGAGGGTGAGAAGGAGAGCAGAGATGTAGGCAGTGACAAGCAGAAATGGTTGAATCAAGGGATGGTTATTTAAGGATGGAGGAGACTTGAATTGGTTTGTTGGTATCAAGGAAGAGATCTGAAGATAAGGAAAGAATGATGGTTAAAAAGGGAGTGAGAATAGCAGGGCTGGTGAGGGATCAATATGCTGGAGAGTACTGTAAGGGATGGATTAAAGTGCATGTGGGGAGTTGGCATTGGCAAGGAAAAGGGCCAACTCTTCCTTTAAAGAAGAGAAGATAGAGGAAGGCATCCGAGTGATGTGAAATGAATAAAAAGGGAGGAATTGATAGCAAATTACCTCAGTTAACTCATTGAAATGTGCTACAAGATCCTCAGCTGAGAGGATGGGGGAAGGGAAATCATGGATGGTTTGAAGAAGGAATAGAATGATAAAACAGTGGCACAGATATTCATAATGCAAGTTTGAAAGTTATTAATCACACTTGCTTACTTCCCTCAACACATCTGTGGAAGCAAATGCTTCAAAGAATAAAACTTTTCTTCCATTCTCATGTAAACCTATGTATCATCATTTATTATTCCTCCTTAGATGAAAGAGTTTATAAATTCCTTACAATTAAAAAAAAAGCTTTTTTAAAATAAAATAGAAAAACACCAAGCATGACTGTCAAAGTGAGCTTTTGGATATTTTAGAAATAGGCTGATTTTCCTCCACATTGGTCTGTTTTTGTTGACTTTTATTCCACAGATTTTGTGTTCTTTCTCTTTCTTTCCTCTACTCTTTTCTTCCCTTCCTCTCTTCTTCACCCCTTTTTTCTTTTTACCCTTTCTCAACCTTATTTCATGTCTTTTCTTATCATTTCTGCTCTTTCTTTTTCAATCTCTATTGTCTCCTCCTTCTCCTCCTTTTCCTCCTCCTCCTCCTCCTGCTCCTCTTCCTCCTCCTCCTCCTTCTTTTTATCTCTGTCTCTTTCTCTGTCTCTCTGTGTGTCTGTGTCGCAATGTCTTTCTTTGTCTCTGACTATCTCTCTGTTTTTCTGTCTCTCTTGAATCTGTCTTTGTCTCCACTCCCCCCTCTCTCTGTTCCCCATTCCCTTATCTTTTTTTCTCTTTCCCCATCACTTTTTTATTTCTGTCAGTCTTTGTTTCTTTTAGAAACTTACTGAAATAGAAACCCTAAAGGAATCATATGACAGTGGGACTTGATTCTAAAGGAAAGGAAACTCTGCAATTAATTTTGTTAAATACTCAAGGTCAGGTCAGCTGCAGACAGAGAGACAGCATGATCTAACCAAATTGGCAATGACTAGTAGTAGATGGCATAAGTCAGGTAGCAAATTACTACATAATCGTAGGGGAGAAAGGGCTCTCTGGAGCCCTTCCCTGAGATTCAGGCTCAGGTTGCCTATTATTTGTGGTACTTTTCAAGAGTCTATCCTGAGCAGGACCACCACCAACAAACATCCCAGCTCTGGTTTAGGGTTTGGTTTGAAGGCATTTTGATAGATGAATAATTGCCCAGAGATGTGGTTGGCTCTGGAAGAGTAAAGACTGTGTTTAAATGTCTGAAATTCCTAGTGATGCTATTAATTGTAAACTTGGCTTCAATAAAAGGCACAAATAATGTTATTGAAATGTTTCCAATCAGAAGGTATTATTTTTGGTTTAAAACAGAGGCAGCACTGAGTGCTGAAAAGGAAGACATCTAGATGGATTTGCCTGTTTCAAGAACTGTTAGAACTTTGATCAAGTCTCTGAAAAATAGCTGTTTCAGTTGTCTTTCTGCTAGAATGTCCTGAACCTACTTGCAAAACTGTACCTAGATCTTCCAGCATTTTTGGAGGGAATAAGAGGATAAACGTCTCTGAGGTTGTAAAGTATATCATTATTACCTATGATTCTAGGCATTCTATGTGCCATGGGAACCAAAGCCAATGTGGACAATCCACCCTGATTGGGGATAATCATATTAGTGTGGGCTGATGCCAGGGAGTGAACCCTGGGAGAGAACACAAGAATGACAAATTTAGGGGAAAGGTCATATCAGGTACTGCAGGAGACACAGAATACTACTATGGAGAAGAAGACTGTCTTCTTCCAAATACTGGTCCCTGGGGGAAAATCCTGGTTGTAGACTTCATACCATGATGATTTTAATGTCTATTTGGAAGTAGTGGATCTAATCTTACCATGAAACTCAATAAAAAGTAGTTGATATAGACAAGCTTCCTCCCACACCAAACACTTCATTTTCTATCTGACCATTTATTGTTCCTCCTAATTGATGTTATCACTTTTGACCCCAACATTCCATTCAAATTAAATTAATACACACATATCGAACATATACCATGTGTAAGGCCTATACAGTGGAGATACAAAGATAAAACAATAATGGTTCCTGTACTGAAGGAAATTATATTCTACAGAGGGGAGCTATGACGTATACAAATATATATACATATATATATATATTTGTGTGATCATCAAAATAACAAAATTGTATAGGAAAATATGAGGAAAGGAAGAACCCTAGGGAAATCAGGCACTTGAGACCAGATTTGAAGGAAGAGAAAAAAATTTATATGAAGTGGGGTGGGGAGAAGATTCCATGCAAGAGAGACAACCTGCATGAATTAATGTTGAGTTCAAGGATAAACTAGTAATCTAGTTGACTGGCATATAGAACATAAAGGGAAACAATATAAAGTTATGCTTTGAATCATATTTTGGTTTGAATCATATTATGGAGTATTTTAAATACCAGCCTAGGAAATTTGTATTTTGTCCCAGAAGAAATAAGTTGTCACTGAATGTTTTGAGCAAAGAAATGCCATCTTTGGGCTTGTATGTTGGAAGTGAGAGGGAGCATCTCTGCTATCTTTTGAATATGTCATTGGTTAATGATCTCAAGAATTCCATTACCCATGTTCTACCCCAAAAATTCTATCATTTTGTGCCCAACTTCTTAAAATGGTTTGCAACCCTATTTAAGGTAACAATGTAGGGAATCATGAAATTATGATTTATTATCAGTAAATGTTAGATTTGTATATATATTTTAGATATCTATATTTCTCACATAAAATTTTCTCAGGTGAAAAAAAGTCATGGGTAGAAAAAGTTTAAGAAACTTTGATAAAGTAAATGGACTATTTAGAACCCAATTTCAGTGTGGTGTTTAAACACATGAGCTTCTCCAGGTTAAAAGCAAAGCAAAACAATAACAATCCAGGCTATAGCATTAGAAACCAGCAGGTGATTGTAACCCAAAGCCAATAAAATTCTTTGAAAGCAGGACATTCAACCCCACATAGAGCCTTACTCTATCTCACAAATTAAATAGCATAAGTAACTACCCTTGAAGAAGGTTATCCCCAAATATATGTTCAGTCAATGCATTAATACATTAACATAGACATAGTTACATTTCCTGAATATTGCAGAGTCCTTGTATATATTAATAATGGTCTCCTAGGCACATATGAAAGGCATTTATTGCTTGATAAATTAAGGCAAAGGTTAGATTATTATCTGGAATATATCAGATTGGTGCGTTATCCACCAATCTTTAGGAGAGACTTGAATCCAGGTTTTTCTGGCTCTGTTTCAGTCTTTCCATAAAGAAACAGTTTCTACTGCTGGCAAGACTTACTTCTTTAGGTACGGTAGTTCTTTCTCTGTGGCCAAAAATACATGTACAATTGTGTTACTGGAGTTAACATCTTGCATGGGATATATTAAAAAAAAGATAAGGTATTCAATAATTGTAAGGAATTATGAAAAATTAGGAGTGAGGGAAAAGGAATTTCTGTCTCTCTTTTTTTCTGTTAATCATAAACATTACTCCAGGAAATAAACAACTGAGACCATTGTCTTATTTCCAAAGATTGCCAGAGGGCAAATAAAAGGCTAATTTCATTAGATACAATACATAATACAAGAGTACTTGTACACTCATTGCATGCATGTGGGTAGGACTGTGAAATAGCTTAAGGAATAGGAAGTCTCAAAGAATTATTCCCTCTCAGAATAAATGCAAAAGTAAAGTAAACACACTTTGAAAATTTTATAAATAGGAACATTTAAGGAAGTTTTTCACACAGAGTTTGAATATAAAATATTGTATAAATGTGGGCAGTAGGCCATTACACAATTCATGTTAGGTAACTAGAGCAGATCTAACTTCCTGCTCAACTTTGTTTCTATTTTCTAAAAAGCAACATCTAGATAATCTGTGAAAATTGCAGCCCATACAAGTCAACAAAATGCAACTTAAGTCAAAAGCTTTTTCTTCCCCTCTTCTCCACCCCACCCATTCTGCCACTGGTTCCATGGATGCTATGATATATGTGATCTCATCGACATGGGATTACCTCTAAGAGTGTATGTTGCAAACCTTTCATGACTTCTCATCCTGTATTTTCCAGGAAATACTCCATAGGAGTACCTGTTCGCCATGTAAGAGGTTTCCTGTAGGTCCCCTGAAATTGCATAGATATTCATAGAACGCAGGATTTGCAGCAGTTATATCATTAACTCACTGCTCGATTAGTCTACCTCCTTTTTCATTCAAACATCTCTTGGATGGTATCCTCCTTTGTGTCATTTCTCCCACATAATTCTTCATTAGTAACAAATTGCTCTGCTCTGTTCATTATGTACTTCTCCATTGCCCTTTGAGTAATGCACAATTTTCATTCTTTGAAGATGGAATATCCCAAGATTCAGTGTCACAAAGCTTCCTTATAGTTTGTTGTTGTTGTTGTTGTTTTGTTTTTTTTCCCCAGGAGTAGGATATTAGACTGTTAGAGCAGTCCAGATATGTGATATCATTGGTATGGGATCTTCTGATCTGGAGACCCTTTCGAGGCAATTCAGCAACTGAAGTCACCTGTAATATTGTCTTACAAATTGTTTGGAGCACTTACAATTTAAGTGACTCACCCATAATCACACAACTAATAAATGTCAGAAATAGAAACATATTCAGGTCTTCCTGACTAAAAGCCTATTTCTCTCTCAACAATGCCATGCTATCTTTTCCTTGAGAATATTGATGAATATCATAATCTGGTCAATTGACATTTTTCACACACTTGTTGATTTGGGTTTTCCTTTATAGAAACATGTAGAAAATCTTACCAACTGTAGGAAAGTCAGCTGGGTGAATAGAATGCTAGACTTGGAGTCAAGAAGACAGTTCAAATCTTGCTTCAGATTTAACTCTTTGATATGGATCAGCTCTCTCTGGCTTAATTTTTAATCTGTAAAATGGGGACAATAGTATCATCTTCCTATCAGAATTGTGATGACTAAATGATATTGCATAAAGTTCTTTGCAAATCGTAAAATACTATATAAATACTAGGTATCATGTTGGAAAATATTCCAATGTTCTCTTTATACTGGTTCTATTGTAAATGCTATCATGAGGACTATGACAAGGGATGACTGCATGCCAAAACAAAAGATACTTATTGTTGCCTTTAAATATATAATATGAGCAACTTTTTTCCTTTTTTAACCTCTCCAAGGAAAACCTGGGATCCATTCTTCCACTTAGCTTTCATTTGGTTTTATTCAATACTGTTATGATTTAAATCTTTCAGAAACATATCCACTTGTTGGATCTTGTATGTGGCATCATGAATTGTTAGAGGTGTCCTAAACATTTCATAGATTTTTTTTTGTTTTTTTTTTTTAAATATACACTCCTTTTCTCCTCTTCCATCATGGCAGAAGCAGAAGGGGACTACACAATACTGAGGATCATTTTGGAGTATGGGAATGAAAAAGTTCATGGGTTGATATACCCAAATAATTCATCATCAAATGGCCAGCCAAAAGGTGAGGAGTTTCTTTGGATTTAGCCAGTCTGGCCCTTAGATAGTCAACAGTGTGTTGCAGAGAGTGTCTCTGAAACCAGGCTATTCCTTGCTTAGAAGCAACAGTCTATTGCTGAGACTATCTCTAAAACCTTTCCATTGTGGGAGAACATACCAGAGAATAGGATCCACTGGCATACTCTTCAAGAACCCCCAGTAAAACCATGATGAGTTATACCAGTACAATTTTGTGGAGAATGAAAAGCTTAATATTATAAAAATAACAAAATAACATTGAAGAAGCTAGGATATGAAGAAGTGCCTGAGGTCTTTTCACAGTTATAAGAGAAGTGAAAAGTGATGAGAAGTTATTAGTTTTTCACCTCCTAAGGGAATTAAGTGTTTATATAAAGCACTGAGTGATACTACTTGAGATACACATTCCTTACATGTGCCTTTTAACTTATTGAAAGTTCAATAAGGACAGAGGTTCTGTCTTATTTATTCTTGTATTTCCCCCAGCACCGACTTCAGTTCATCACACATCACTGGTGCATAATAAATCATTTTCAAGTGTCATTGAATGAACTGAGCCACAAAAAAGTTGAAAGTATGAACATATGCTACATTTGATCCTTAACTAACTTTTTGAATGTGTCTTCAACTGCCACTTCCTATTAGAGATTTGAAGGAAGAAAGTCACCATTGTTTTCTCTCTATCTTTTGGAACCCCTGAATCACTTCAAGGTCCAGGTCAGGTTTCATGTGCTTCCTACAGGAAGCTTTTGACAATTATTCTGGATATTAGCTTTCCCCAGCTATTTTTGTTTATATTATACATATATGTGTGTGTATACACATGTGTATATGTATATGCTCACCTATTGGTGAGCATGCTGTATCCCTCTCCTTCAGAAGAATATAAGATACTAGAGGGTAGGGAGTGCCTATCTTTGATATTTCTATCTCTAGGAATTAGCACAATGCCTCACCCATAGCATGAGATTAATAAATATAAACAGAAAAAAGAAAAGAAACTGAACACTAATTATAATGATCAAGCTTGGCCCTAGAGAAGAAATGAAAAAATATATGTCCTCTTTTTTTCCCTCAGAATTTGAGAACTCTAAATATGGAGTATTGCATATACTTTCAGATTCAGTTGATATATTGCTTTGCTTTGCTGAACTGATTTGGGGTTTTTTTATTATAAGGATGACTTATGAGATGCAGAAGAGAGAAAAATTATTCAGAAATGAAAGTAATACAATAGCAAATAGCAATAATAAGTATTTGTTAAAATATTGATTGAGCTTTACAAGAAAAATGCAAATATGAACATTTTTCAACATTATATTGCATCACCAAAGAGAACGTATACTTTACACATTCACTCTCTATTGAAAACTACCAACTTTGGGAACTGTGAACGGATCCAGCCATTCTGGAGAGTAATTTGGAGCTATGCTCAAAAAGTTATCAAACTGTGCTACCCTTTGACCCAGCAGTGTTTCTATACCCCAAAGAGATCTTAGAGGAGGGAAAGGGACCCACATGTGCATGAATGTTTGTGGCAACCCTTTTTGTTGTGGCTAGAAACTGGAAACTGAATGGATGCCCATCAATTGGAGAATGGCTGAATAAATTATGGTATATGAATGTTATGGAATATTATTGTTTTGTAAGAAATGACCAGCAGGACGATTTCAGAGAGGATTGTAGAGACTTTCATGAACTGCTGCTGAGTGAAATCAGCAGAACCAGGAGATTATTATACACAGCAACAAGAAGACTATATGATGATCAATTCCGGTGGACATGGCTCTCTTCAACAATGAAATGTTTCAAACCAGTTCCAATTGGTCACTGAAGAAAGCCATATACACCCAGAGAGAGGGATGTGAAATGTGGACCACAGCATAACATGCTCTCGATTGATGTTTGCTTGCATTGTATTTCCTTTATCTGATTTTTCTTTCTTGTAGATAATGATTTTTCTTGCACAACAATGATGTGTGGAAATATGTATACATATATTCGATTTGTCAAGTATTTTAAAATAATTAAGATGTAGTGGATATCCTGCCATCTAGGGAAGGGTTGGGGAGTAGGGGGAAAAAATTTGTAACAGAAAGCTTTGTAAGGGTTAATGTTGAAGAATTACCCGTACATATGTTTTGCAAATAAAAAAATAATAAAAAATTTAAAAATGTTAAAAAAGAATAGATTAAAAAAAAAGAAAACTACCAACTTTGTATGCTGGTGTTTTTGATTCAACTTCTTCAAAATTACACATTATCTTTCCTTTTAAAATTGCTCCTTTTTTGACTTCACTATTTTTGTTTACATACTGATGTTTGCTCAGTTTTCTGTTTGAAATATGTGTTATACTTTGACTCTTCTCTGTTCCCCTCCACATTACATGAGACTTGTTGAGTTTCTTTTTTAAATTGCTGTTGCCTTTTGTTTTTAAATGACATTTAATTTCTGATTACATTTCTTCCCCCTCCCTTTATAGTTAGATTTTATGTTATTTTATAACAATGATTTTAAAAAATATCAAAATTGGCTAATATGCCAGCAATATCTGATAGTAAAGATAAATAATACTCCCATGATAGTCTGCTCTTCTGAGCCTATAGCAACCTACTTCTTTAATAAAGGGAATGAGGAACATTTTTCTCAATTTTTCTAAAGACAAGCTTGCTGATTATAATTTAATTACAAAATTCCATTTCATTTTATTGTCATACTTTTTTATACTGTTTTAGTCATTGTGTTTATTATTGTCCTGATTCTGACTTCAAATTCTTCTGTAAATTCTTCGTTTTGATTTTTTTTATTAATATAAGACTCACTTCATTTCTTCTTTCTTCTCTCTCTTCTTCTTTTGGACGAAGTTCCTAGATTAGTAGATCAGCAAAATACTGTGGAAGTGGTTTAACCTAAATTTTTGTAAAGCATTTGACATGTTCTTTCATTCTTTTACTGAAAATATCAAGAGCTAGAGTGTTTGATGCTTTCAGAACTAATTGAATAATCTTGCTACTCAAATTTTACATAGTGATATTAACAGGAAAAATGCCATTTCTCATCCCATGTTTCATAAAACAATCTATGTGAATCATTTTAGTTCATATTCCATAATATAAACGTAAAGTAGCCAAATTTTTAATATTAAAATGGCATAACATATTTGTTTATAAATTTTGTTCTTAATAATATATAATTAAATTATTGAGTAATTAAATAATGATTATAAATGAATATTAAAAATAAAAGTAATAATTATGACAATATTAAGATGATGCATAGGCTTATTTTGTGACGTAGTTTCTCAAAATGTAGGGTAATTAATGGTATGGCTATTCACAATTCTTTTCCAGCAACTAATTGAGGTCAATATTTTGCCTTATTAACTGTAGCTGGAAACACCATTTCATACAAATGAAATTCATTAATATCTTATTACATTACTTGTTTAAAAGCCTGTAGCCAAAGGTTTATTATTGTTGCTATTCTGATTCCTGTTTCAATATACTATCACAAAACTAGTTTACTAGTTATTTTTGTTCAGGTGAAGAGCAAAGCTATTATATTTGCCATGAAAAATGCTTTCTCAATCCATTGTATTTAGAAATATTTGGTCTTTAAAAGGAAATGTGGAGTACCTCTACAGATTAATTAAGTATGAATAATCAGGTCTTTAATTTTCATAGTAAAATTTTAAAGTAATGAAACATATGAAAATATATTTTAATTTGTTATTCATAGTTCAAACTTTTTTCATAAATGCTACCTTTTGATATGAACAGACAATTTTCAGAGGATGAAATTAAAACTATTTATAGTCATATGAAAAGGTGCTCCAAATCACTGTTGATCAGAGAAATGCAAATCAAGACAACCCTGAGGTACCACTTCACATCTGTCAGATTGGCTAAAATGACAGGAAAAGTTAATGATGAATGTTGGAGGGGTTGTGGGAGGGCTGGGACACTGATGCATTGTTGGTGGAGCTGTGAACGGATACAGCCATTCTGGAGAACAATTTGGAGCTATGCTCAAAAAGTTATCAAACTGCATACCCTTTGACCCAGCAGCATTTCTATTGGGCTTATATCCCAAAGAAATAAAGGAAGGAAAAGGCCCCACATGTGCAAGAATGTTTATGGCAGCCCTTTTTGTAGTGGCTAGAAACTGGAAATTGAATAGATGCCCTTCAATTGGAGAATGGCTGAATAAATTATGGTATATGAATATTATGGAATATTATTGTTCTGTAAAAAATGACCAGCAAGCCGATTTCAGAGAGGCCTGGAGAGACTTACATGAACTGATGCTGAGTGAAATGAGCAGAACCAGGAGATCATTATACACGGCAACAACAGTACTATATGACGATTAATTCTGATGGACATGGCTCTCTTCAACAATGATATGTTTCAAACCACCTCCAATTGTTCACTGAAGAAAGCCATATACACCCAGAGAGAGGGATGCGAAATGTGGACCACAACATAACATTCTCATACTCCTTGATTGATGTTTGCTTACATTGTGTTTCCTTTATCTGATATATCGTTTGTGTAGATAAGATTTTTCTTGCACAACAATGATAAGTTTGGAAATATGTATACATATATTCGATTTGCCAATATTTTAACATAATTAACATGTAGTGGATATCCTGCCATCTAGGGGAGGGGTGGGAAAGTTGGGGGGAAAAATTTGTAACGGAAAGCTGTGTAAGGGTTATTGTTGAAGAATTACCCACACATATGTTATGCAAATAAAATAAAATTTAAAAAAATAAAATAAAAAAATAAAAATCCTTTCAAAAAAAATAAATAAATGCTACCTTTTTTATTAAAACTTTTTATTTGGAAAACATATGTATGGGTAATTCTTCAACATTAACCCTTACAAAGCTTTCTGTTAAAAATTTTCCCCCCTACTGCCCACCCCTCGCCTAGATGGCAGGATATCCACTACATGTTAATTATGTTAAAATACTTGACAAATCGAATATATGTATACATATTTCCACACATCATTTTTGTGCAAGAAAAATTGTATCTACAAGAAAAAACAGAGAAAGGAAACACAATGCAATCAAACATCAATAGAAAGCATGAAAATGTTATGTTTGTCGTCCACATTTCACATCCCTCTCTGGATGTATATGGCTTTCTTCATTGAACAATTGGAAGTGGTTTGAAACATTTCATTGTTGAGAGCCATGTCCATCAGAATTGATCATCATATAGTATTGTTGTTGCCATGTATAATGATCTCCTGATTCTGCTCATTTAACTCATAAATACTACCTTTTTACCATTTGAATCAGATCAATTTAAAGACCTTACATTGTCTTCTTTTCAGAGTATGTAAGTGGTTTTTTTTTCTAGAACATCAACCAATTATGCACATTTTAAGAGAAAATATTTGCTATACATCTAATTTGCTTTATCTTTATATCACTAAGAAGAATTGCTATTTGTTCCTGTAGCTCAAATACCCTCTAAAGAATTCTGACACAATAAAGTTGGGCTATTTCACAAAAACATGGACAAATGTAAATTTAATTATTGAATATTTCAGTTAGTCACTTATCATAATTCTTGAGTCATTTCAGTTTTTTTAATGTTTTTAGAGAGAACCAATTTTATTTTACTTATCAAAATGAATGGTATTGAGAAAAGGGTAAAAGATATTATGAAACTTTTAACTTTTGATTTAGAGCTTACATAACACATACTCAAGTGCAACAAGCAGGGGAATAACAACCCATTTCTGTTGTGAGCTGACTAACAGTGGCAGATTGTAAAACACCACACTGAACAATCCCTGTCCTTCTAAGTCTAGATTTGGTTGATTTTCATTTTCATTTAAGTTTTATTTTTTTTTGAAAAGTAACTTTCAATCATTATATCAAGATCACATTTGATAAAAGAGATTTTTTTAATGGTCCAAATTTATGTTAATTCTGCCCTTGAAAGTGTAGTTATGAAATGGCATATGATTATACCTATTGTTAAAGAACAAGATTTTTCTTTAATGATGACGGATGGTGGGGAGAAGTGGGGAGATAAGATCCTGTGCTAGGAAAATTCATTTTTGTATGATTTCTAGGGGTAACCCAAAAGTGTTTTCCAGAGGTATACCATGCTCATGGTACAAAAAAAGGGCCACTGTGAAAAGTAAGGATGGGGCCAACCACAAGTTTTTATGACATATGCCATATCTATCAAATGAAATATTTACTGTAATATTTAAAGTAGACAATGAGGAATGGATGCCCCTCATACCCACCTGAAGTAAGATAAGGAATAGGAGTAAAGACAACCTCATATCTTTAAAAAAAAACAACAACAAAACCCAATTAAGAACCTGTGTAATTGTCTGTTTAGAAGTCATCTCTCAAAGTATCTGGTGGAAGTGTATGTTTCAAAAAAAGAAATGTAAGTGTCGCAATCACCATGGTCCCACTGCTGCTCCATGGATCCTCAGGAAACACATCTTCTTTTCCTCTCCTTGTATTCTTCCCTCAATAAAAGAGATACTCAAAATTCCCCATTGTGTAGAGAAAATCCTAGCTCCTCAATCTTGTCCTTCCATTAGCTATCTTTCTTCTAAATCTTGGAAGAAATACAAGTCCCAGAGTCTTTGAAGAAAGCTTGGCCCTTGAAGGAGAGCTTTTATGGAAAAATGTCAATATATTTAAATGAGAATTCAAACTGAAAGCATCAAGTATTTTTTGTCATTTCTCTCACTGCTCCCATCACACCAAAACTTCTGCCCTTTTAGTTTATGGCACACTCCCACAATTTGGAAAACTGAATTAATGCTCCAATGCCACCTTAACAGAAAGTCTTTAATATTTTTATCAACAACTCAAATAAAAACATGCATGTTATATTAAATTGTTTGAAAACAGTCATAAGAGTGATAGCTAATGTGAAATTATTATCAGTCAGGATCAAAAAGATCTTGAGCAGCTAGAATGGTGAATCAAATGGAATAATGAATTAGTGGAAATAAGATAAATAAGCTAAATTCAGTAGTGATCAATATAGTAACTTATAAGTGTTTTTTTTTAATTAGATCCACAACTAAGGATAAAACACAGCTAGATGATATTTCTTCTGAAAAAGATATCAGGGTTTTAATTGTGAATTGGAGTCAACCATGTCATAACGGCCAGAAATACTCACTCAATCCTAGAGTACATTGCAAGAAGCATAGTACCCACTAAGAAGATGAAAATGCCAATCTACTCTTCTACTCTAAACATGCTTAAAGTATATGTTTTTGGTTCTGGGGACCAGAATTTAAGAAGCTAAGTTGTAAGTTGGACAATATCCAGAAGAGAGCAACTCTGATAACCTATGTACTCTGCATATATTGTGTATATACATAATTGCTTGAACATCCCACCCATTAGATCAAGAGCTCTTTAACTTGAAACTATGCCCCAGAAGTTAGTAAAATGTGCATATTTTTTGACTCAGATAAGTTATCACTAGGTCTATATTCCAAAAATATCAAAGAAAGAGGAAATAGGTCTATGTGTATAAAAAATGTTTGTAGCGGTTCTTTTTATAGTAGTCCCAAATTGGAAACTAAGGGAATATCCCTCTATTGGAAAATAGTTAAACAGATTTTTGCATGTGAATACAGGAGAAAATTATTGTGTCATGGGAAATAATGAAAGTTTCAGAAGAAACTGGATAAAGACTTCTCTTTAAAAAAAAAGAATACTGTGCATTTATTTAATACCTTGTTGATCATAGAATATTTGCTGAGTAGCCCTATAACTATAATACATTTTTGTGATTATTGTATTTATTTTTTAAACATACATCACTTTATGAATCATGTTGAGAGAGAAAAATCAGAGCAAAAAGGAAAAAAAAACAAGAGAGGGATTAAAAAAAACAGAAAAAATGAACATAGCATGTGTTGAATTACATTCAATCTCTTTAGTTCTTTTTCTGGATACAGATGGCATTTTCTATCCAAAGTCTATTGGGATTGCTTTGAATCACTGAACAACTGAGAAAAACCAAGTCTTTCAAAGCTTATCATCACACATTCTTGCTGTTATTGTGTACAAATTGCTGTTTCTGCTTGTTCAACTCAGCATCAGTTCATGTAAATCTTTCCAGGCCTTTCTAAAATCAAGTGGTTCATCAATTTTTATAGAATAATAATATTCTATTACCTTCTTATACCATGGAAAGACTGTTCTCAATTGAGGCAGATAGAAGTGGGTGGGACTGGAATATTTTATTCAGTAATAACATCATAGGAAAAAAATGAAAGATTTTCAAACTCTAATCAATGCAATGACTATCACAACAAGTTCAAAAGAATGAAGATGTTACTTACCTCCTACCAGGGAGTTGAACTTAAAAGAAAGAAGATGATATACATTTTCAGATACAGTTAATGTGATTATTTGTTTTGCTGAACAATGCATGTTTATGAGTTTTCTTTTTTCTTTTTTTCAGTGAAAATGAATGGGAGGGAAGGATGATTTTTTTTTTGGAAGGATGATATTTTAATAATAATAAAAATGATGATGTTGAGAACATAAGTTCCTTGAGGTCAAGTAACAATAAAATATTTGTTAACTAATTGTGAAAAACTTTGAGATCATATCATAAAAGAGCTCACTGAAGGATAAGAAGATATTTAGCATGAAAAAGGGAAGATTTAGGGGGAAACCACAATAAATAGCCAATAGGAATTATATTTATACTTGTCCCCAAAAAGCAAAAGTAGAAGCAAGAGTTGAAGTAACAACTAGATCTATTACCTCAGGAAAAGGCAAAATTCTCCCTACCCCCACCATAGAGATCTGCAAGCAAAAGACAGAAAGTCATTTGTGAGGTATATGTAGAAAAGAATATTGTTCAAATATGGTTGGAATGGGACTTCTGAGGTCCCTTTCAACTTTGAGATCTCTCATTCTGTAATCCTACATTAGACTTGCTATCTAACCCTTCAACCTTAAAGTTTTCCAGAAGATCCTATCAGTTCTTTTAAGATTACATGAGGTAATGAATAAATCCAGAAGAAATGTCTAGAAAAAGTTAGAATTCAGATCCCCAAATAATAGTATCCAGGCAGGCTACAAATATTTTGACTTTAGCCAAGCCAAGACAGCCAATACAATGTAGGTTTATTTATTTTATTTTATTTTTGTTTTTGTTTTTGCTGAGTTAGTTAAGAGTAGACCAAAAGCTGAAAGATATTTTACAACTAATTCACAATGTCATTAACCACCTCTCACTTCAAGGCCTAAATTCCAAGTTTAAGTCTCCTGATGACTCAGGATATCAGAAAGGATCAGCATTAGGTGTAGTTTGTCCAAAGAATTATTGCTTTTAGGATTACAATGGATTTATAGGTGAGGCTTCAAATAAGAACCAGCTGTTTGGTGGACCAACCTTGTTAACTGCAATGATAACCTGAGTTCCATATAAAAGGGTTATCTAGTGACCTGAGTCCTAGAGATCCCCTGGAAACCATCAGAACTTGCTCTGAGGTCTCAGATAAACTGCTAAATCACCTTTGTTGCCTCAGGCTTTGTCCTGCCAGAAAAAGTGAAGCATGAAGTTAAGGTTAATTATCCTGACAAAAGCATCCTGCTGGGAAACAAGTGGCCTTTAAATTAAAGGAGAGGGAGAAAATTCATCCACTTTCCACTTTACTGTGCCTATATAACCATCACATGATAGTCATGGAGTCTCTGTACAGATGAAAGTCTATATGGTACAAAGGATAGTGAGTGAATCTCAATTAAGGAAGATTTGGGTGTAAGCCAAACTCATTTATGACTTGCTATCAGTAAGCATTTATTTGGACAATAGGATAAACATTTATTGAGTGCCAACTAGATGCTACTGTGCTAATTGTTGGGGACAGAAATAAGAAAAATATAAGACCTGACCTAAAGAAACTTACAATTTAACAGGAAAAAACAAGACACACAAGGAAGCTGAAAAGTACTTTTGGGTTATAGAGAAGAGACTTTGTGCAGGGGCATAACGATGGTTAAGTCATATTCAAGGAGAGCAGCTGGTAGAAAATGAAAAGTTGGCCGGGCTTCTGAGACCTATTTAACTGGAGGCTTTGGAAGGAATTTTTATTTTACCTTCCCACCCTCCAATCAGAGGATCAGAGGTGGATGAGGGTATTGATGAGATATTAACATCATAACAACAATAATAATAGCTAAGCTGATGCTTATAAGCACTTACTTTTGTGCCAGGCAATTGGCCTAGTGCCAGCAAAATAAGAGAAGCAAAAACACGGTCCCTGCTCATAAGTAGCTGATATGAACAAATCATCTCATTTTCTTCTTCTCCACAATAACAATAGCTCCCTATATCACCAAGTTATGATATGTATGAATCTATTATTATTAAATATCTCAGGGACAACAATCAGTGAGGGATACTATTGAATTAAATTATTTCATTTGAGAAAAAAAAGTTAATCTCGATTTCTCCAAAATAAGTACCACAATTTAGAAGAGGCCTTTCCTTATTCTCCCAATTATAGTGCTCTCCCTCCTGTCCCACATAAATTATTTTGTAAACACAAACACACATAAATGTGTGCATTTATTTGTTTACATTTATTTGTTCACCTTTCCCCCAAGTAGAAGATAAACACCTTAGAAAAAATGTAAATCTTATATTGTTTATTCTCTTTGTATTCTCCAGTACTACCAAATTAGATATAATTGCTTGATAAATGCTTGTTCAATTAAAAATTAGGCTAATTGCAATACTTTTTTTTTGCAAGTTCTTTTTTTTTTTTGGAAAAGTTAGCATGGAAAAGTCTAGATTATGTATTTAAAAGTGGGAGAAACCTTAGAGGGCATTCATTTTTTTTTCAGAGGAAAAAAACTAAATTACAGAGCAGTAAAGTAGCCTGCCCAGGAAATAAGAAAATAAATATAAAAAATGAAATTTGAACCTTGGTCATCAAATTCTAAGTCCTTCACACTATCCACTGATCCACACTGAGGATCTAGTATAGCTTCCATTATTTACCTGAGGGTGAAATTATAATTAATATATAATAACTTTATTGTTATGTATTTTATTATAACTAGTTTTTAACATAACATTTTAAAGTTAACATGATGTTTTATAAATATTATCTCATTTTATCCTCATAGCAAACCTGAAGGTGGGTGTTATTATTATCTTCATTTTATAGATGAGAAAACTGTGACAGAAATTAAGTGGCATAATATACAGGGTATAAGTATATAAAGATGGATATGAATTAGACACTAATGACTTCAGGTTCAGTACTCTATCCACTATAGTGAACACATGGAGTTTCTATACAACTCTCCTAGAGATCTACCACTTCTGTGGTCACTGTCATCTCTTGGACCAAAAAAAGTCTACCCAAGGAATGAAAAAGTACTTATTAAACACTATTTTATGCCAAAAACTATTCTAAGCATTAGAGATAAAAATAGAAAAAAACAGGATCTCTAGGATTTATGCCCTAAATGGGGAAACTAAAACATAGAAAAGTTAAACTTAAAAGAAAATTTAAATGAACAGAATTCCTTGGGATGTTTATGTTCTTTTTTGTGGGTCAGTTCATTCCCCAATCCTGAGAAGAGTGGTTCAATTCCAATTGAAAGAAGGAAATGGGCCACAGGTTTGGAATGAAGCAATAATTTGGGGCTCTCTATTAGAGATGGGGTTGAGAGTTTAGGGGAAAAAATTGGGAAAGAAGTATATATAGGAAGGATGGAGTAGACTGCTATCTTGCTTGCTTCCAACTCTGCTTGGATCCCTCCAAATTACTCTATGGATCTGGATCAATTTATAATACAGGAGGGGATAAGGGGAAGTATAGTGTCATTTGGTAGTCATATTGTATTAAGGCCATCTCAGACTCTTCCATGGTGCTTATGGATACATCTGTGGTGGAGAGTGAAAAGAACAGTCTCACTTGGCATTACTTTTTATTGAGACTTTTCAAGTCTCCAGATAATATCTGGGCAAGCCTTCAGTAGGAAAGGGAAAAGCCTATGTCTCTAGCTACTTGCTTCCCAATTCATGGTTTGGGAAGGGAAGAGAAATCCCTTCCCCTATCCCCAATTTATATAGAAAACTAAAAGGGAAAAGTTGAAAAAGAGGCCAAAAAACCTGAATAGGTCTGCTAACTCCTTGTTATAGGTTAATAAAAAGGGATGACGCTACTGACAAGAACCCAAATCAACCGCCTTATCTTGGAGAAAGCCATAATATATAATAAAGTACCATGGGGAAGTGTCAAAGTAATAAATTCATTTTGGAATAGCCCCATTCACTGAGACAATTAACAATTAATGTGGTATCAATGGACACACACACACACACACACATATATATATATATGTATATATATATATACATATATATATATATATATATATACTCTTTTAAAAAAAAAAGTATGGACATCCAAATGTTGCAAACAAAAATTTACTCTTGGTGTAATGCAGGGAGTATAATAACTTCCCCCCCCCCAGTTTATAGATGAGAAAAATAAGGGTCAAAGAATTTAAGAAAATTTAAGAACTTATTTATCAAAATCCCAGAGCTGTTATCAAAATAAGGATTCAAAACCAGGTCTCCTCTACAGAATTCAAACCACTATTCTAAAGAGAAATGCTGAAAGAGCTTGGTGTTGAATAAAAATTCCAATTTTCCCAAATAATTCTGTAAAAGTTTATTTTCTACAAATAGATTTTTCAATCTGTCAAAACCATTCTTATACTATAGCACTAAAAATAGGGCCAATGTTTTCTCTGCCTATGAAAATTGGAATTGGATGTAAAAAATAAAAATAGCTAACACAAAATTAATAAATAAATAAAATAGTTAACACAAAATTAAAATCCAAGATAAGAAAAAAGAAAGCATGTCTTTAATGTGTGTGTCTAACAGAACTATGTAACAAAACATAGAATCCAAGAGGCTAAAGAGATGCTAAAGACAATCTATTCTAAGTTATACATGATCAAGAAATCTCATCCCCTACAATATTGCTGAGAAATGGTCAATTTGAAGGCTTCCAGCAAAAGTGAATCCATCCCCTTCTAAGACATATTCTTTCTCTAATATACAGCTTTAATTTTTAGGAAGTTTTTCTTTACATCAAGCTTAAAATTATCTCTTTGTTGCTTTTAACCATTGTTTTTTTTTGTTTTTTTTTCCTTCTGGGGACCAGCAGAACAAGTGTAAATCATTTCCACATGACAACCCTTCAAATACTTTAAAACTGTTGTCATGTGCCCCCAAAGTCTTCTCTTCTCCTAGACTAAACATTTCCATTTCCTTTAAATGTTCCTTGGTCTCCAGTCCTTTTACTATCCTGGATACATGCCTTCCTATCCTAAAATATGGTAGCTCCAAACAAAAACTGACTAGCGTATGTATTCTGCATAGCAGAACTAGCCACTTTCTTGTTAGTACATAATATACATGTTATCATGGATTCATTGGTAATAACTCATAGAGATTGACTTATTTTCTTTTTTGATCAGTCTGTACAAAAATATTTTCAATGGCATTATTTCTAATAGCAAAACATTAGAAATAATTCTGGTGTGATAAATTGTTATATGAATATATAACAATTTATATTATACATATAGATCAGATTACCACCATGGGCACAGTTTGTTTCTGACATTTTATATGAAATACATTTGACAAAGTTTTTCATGATAGATTTGTAGAAACTACGATAAGCTATGAAATGGATAATAGCACAATTAGGGAGACTTCTTGTTTTTGTCCTTCATTCTCCCGGAAAAGTGTGACATTAGGGAGGTGATGCCATGACATGCAAGTGAATTTGATTTCAATGAGGGGTTGCTGGGCAAAGCCAACAACCTCACTATCTTCTCCAAAGCCATCTGGTTCCAGTGCCAAGATAGAGATCAGGACAATTGGAAATAGCCATGGATGCAGGAGGAGACCTTGACCTTTTTTAAGCTATTTTTTAAAATAGGTATCAATTTGACAAAAGCACTGTACAATTGGTGATTAAGGCTAGATGACAAAAGAGGCAGATAATGGCCTCTTTTAACTAGTCAAAGACACACACACACACACACACACACACACACACACTAGTGATGACAGATTTAGTAACCAAATAGATTTTGACAGGTTAGAATAATAGATTGAATCTAAGGAGATGAAATTTTACTGTGGCTAACTATAAAGTCCTACTTTTAGGTTAAAAATTAAATTTAAAACGATCTTCTGAAGAAGGGACAATAATCCAACTTTATTTCTAGAATTCTTGATTCACTGAATATTTTATGGGATTCAGTTCGACCCAAACATTTATTAAATATCTACGTCAAGCTTCAATAGATACTGGAGATACTAAGATGATAATATAGTTCTTATGCTTAAGGAGCTTACAAACTAATTGTAGGAATGCATCATGTTCACATAAGGATGATATAAGGTAGAATGGAATCATTTTAAAGGAGAAAACCTAAGTGCTACAAGAAATGTTAGCAAAGAGGTACAGGTTTTTTGTTTGTTTGTTTGTTTTGTTTTTTGTCTAGCAAGACCATGGAAAGCTTCATGGAGGAAACTTGAGATGGATCTAAATTGAGGAAAAAATGTATTTTGTCAGATATATGAAGTGGCAGTCAATTTCAGTTAGAAGAATGAGATCTTGGTATGAATACAATAGGGTACCTCTAATATAGAGGATAATGTAAGGACAAAGACAGGGACTGTACCTTGGATTTTCATGGATTGGGGAAAATTCTCATCCTATCAGATCTAGCTTTACAAGTTAACAGCTTCCCTGAACTTTACAAATTTGCTTTCAAGACTGAGGGATTAAAAGACTTGCCTACATAGTGTATGTCAGAGGTTGGCAAGACTCGAACCAGGTCTTCCCAGCTTTAAATTAAACCACACTGCCTCTCAAATGAAAATTGCATAAAATATGGAAAAATTGGTCAAAGCCTAATTGTGGAGGCTCTTGAACATTAATTCCAAGACCTCTCACTTCCCATAATTTCTTGTCGTTTCTGAACAGATAATTTATTCTTTATAAGTAAACCAATTTTTTTCACTTTCTAAAATATAATTTTCAATTATAAGACTTACAAATATAGAATTTTAAAGGATGGATAATTCCATTCTTCTGGGCCTTCTTCATGTTGTTTTCCCCTTTCTCTTTTTCTAGAAGAATAAAGTTAAAATCTTATACACACATTATCTATCTATCTATCTATCTATCTATCTATCTATCTATCTCTAATCTATAATTTGCCCAAATCTGACTTGTTTAAAACCTAAAGGGTAACTGGGGTTAATGGGTAAATTTCCAAGGATTTGAGAAGTTAGATAGGAGAAAATATCTTATTTTTACTAGCCTCTAACTGAGATTTTATATTTCCTTTGATTTTTTTTTAAAGCCCATTATTCTGAGACAGGGTCCACAGGTTTCATTAATTGTCAATGGAGTAGATAATACAAAAGTTTAAGAATCTCGGCTTTAGTGGGTACTTACCATTAAAAACATATTATGGCACAGTATATATTAGTATTAATGGTAAACCTGTTCATCTGCCCTTTTGTGTTATAGTGGTTATTTTCTAGAATTGGCAAACTGTGTAAATAAAATGAGACTACTTCAAATTTAGATTCCGTGATCCGCTTAAATGCCTACTATATTCAAAGAATAGTAGTGCTTATCCCTGGGGAGGATTCAATGTTCAGATAAGATCCTTGCTATCAATAAGTCAGTAGAAGCCTCTGGAAGCTTTTAGCAAGTCAGGAAAGGAAAAAAAATAGGAAAATATATAGAATCCTAGAGCTGAAAGGGATTTTCAAGGACATCATCTAATCTCTACTTAATGGTTGAATCTCTCTTATGACATCACCAATAAATGGTCATCTTGCTCTAACTTGATACCAACAGTGAAGAGCAACTCATGATCTTACATTAGGTCCCTTTGTTCCCTCAGGAGAGGGCTCATTCCATGTCTGGTTACTTTTGGTTTTTATGAATTTGTTATTTGTTGTTTTTCAGCCATGACCCACTCTCTGTGATACCATTCGATATTTTCTTGATAAAGAGCAGTTTGCCATTTCTTTCTCCAGCTCATTTTACAGATGACAAAACTAAGTGACACAAGATTAGGTTACTTATTCAAGATGACATAACTAGTGAGTAACTGAGGCTAAACTTGAACTCAAAAAGATGAATCTTCTTTACTTTATGCCCAGCATTCTATCCACTATACTATCTAGTACCCTCTTATATTCAGCTGAAATATTTCTCCATACCATTTCTATTCATTAGCCTTAGTTCTTCCTTCTTAATTGTGAGGATAATATGAGCTCATATTGATATAGTGCCTTAAAGGTTACAAAACATTCTTCACAGCCATTTTATGAGATAGTATAAATATTATCACCTCTTTACAAAAAAAAAAAAAAAAAAAAAAACAAAACAAAACTGAAGCTCGAGAGAATATATGTGTTGTCCAAGGTCATAAAACTAGTAGGCAGAGGCAGAATCAAGAAAGATCTCAATCCAAATTTTATGATTATAAATCCAGTGTTCTTTTCATTATACTACCAGTCAATTGGTATTTACTCCCTTAGACACTGTGCTAGATGCAAGATATATGAAGAGGAAAGTGAAATAATGATTGACTTCAAGGAGTTTCCATTCTATCATTGGAAAAAACATTATATAGAGGATTTATAAAAAATTTATTCAAAATAAATTGGGGTGGAAGGAGATATGAAGAACTGTAAGAGTTGGGAAAGAAAGTATTAAGTATCACTTAAGCTTATCTTTGAAGTAAACTAGGTATTGTAAAAGGGAGAGGCAATGAGAGAGTGTATTCCAACAATATGAGGGATAGAAAGAGGAAGGTCACTGGAGAGACTGAAGATGGAAGGTCATAAATTCAGAACAATAAGATCAGTAAAATATAGTTTAATTTCCTTGAACACACACAAAATTTATATATACAACACATAAACAAAAAAGAAGATTCTATACAAAAAGTCAAATGTTGATTACTTACAACTTGTTTTTCCTGTTGTCCTGATTTTTATGGTTGTTTCTGACCAAAAAATGGCCAATTTGGCTATACTGGAAAATACAAAAAGGGTATTATTATGTCAGAAGATTGTACATATTTCTTTTTTTTAATTAAACCTTTTTATTTGCAAAACATGTACATGGGCAATTTTTCAACATTGACCCTTGCAAAGCCTTCTGTACCAAATTTTTCTCTCATTTCCCCCATCCCCTCCCCTAGATGGCATTTAGTCTAATATATGTTAATTGTGCTAAAATATATAAAAAATCCAATATATATATGTATATATATGTGTATATATATGTGTTTGTATATATATATATAGTGTGTGTGTATATATATATATATATATATATATGCAGTTATCTTGCTGTACAAGAAAAATGGAATCTACAAGAAAAAAAAACTGAGAAGGAAAACAAAATGCAAGAAAACATCAACAGAAAACATGAAAATGCTATGTTGTGGTCCACACTCAGATCCCACAGACCTCTCTTCATCACTGAAGAATTGGAACTGGTTTGAAACATATCATTGTTGAAGAGAATTGATAATTATATAATATTGTTGTTGCCGTGTATAATGATCTCCTTGTTCTCCTCAGTTCACTCAGCATCAGTTCATGCAAGTCTCTCCAGGCCTCTCTGAAATCATCCTGCTGGTCATCATACAGAATAATAATATTCCATAACATTCATATACCATAATTTATTTAGCCACTCTCCAATTGATGGGCATCCATTCAGTTTCCAGTTCCCAGCCATTACAAAAAGGGCTGTCACAAACATTCTTGCACATGTAGGTCTCTTTCCTTCCTTTAAGATATCTTTGGGATATAAGCCCAATAGAAACACTGCTGGGTCAAAGGGTATGCACAGATTTATAACTTTTTGAGTATAGTTCCAAATTGCTCTCCATAATGGTTGGATCCGTTCACAGTTCCACCAACAATGTATCAGTGTCCCAGCTTTCCCATATCCCCTCCAACATTTGTCATCATCTTTTCCTGTCATCATAGCCAATCTGACAGGTGTGTAGTGGTATCTCAGAGTTGTCTTAATTTGCATTTCTCTGATCAATAGTGATTTGGAACACCTTTTTATATGACTAAAAATCATTTCAATTTCTTCATCTGAAAATTGTCTATTCATATCCTTTGACCATTTATCGATTGGAGAATGGCTTGAATTCTTATAAATTTTGAGTTAATTCTCTATATATTTTAGAAATGAGGCCTTTATCAGAATCTTTGAATGTAAAAATGTTTGGCTGTACATATTTATTATAAATGTCCCTCATCACCACCAAGGCAGCTGGGGGGGGGGAATGGAAGGGAAAAGAGAAAAAAATAAATGCCTGCCAGTTGAAAAAAAATTAATTACAAATTTAAATAATAAATTGGAATCAGGTCGTGAAGGCTTCTCATTCTTCCATATGACATTCCTTAAAGTGTTTGAGGGCACCCACTACTTTGCCTCTTCTTTAGACCAAACATTCCCAATTCCTACAGTCTTCTTTTTGGGACAAGATTTAAGATCTAATGGAAACATTCTGATCACCATAGGCTCAATAGATCTCAGTTGTCAAACTGAGTGTGATTAAAAGTATTATTTTCCAGGACCAAATATATTGCTCTAGTTATAGTATGAGTAAAACAGACAAATGGGATTATTACTTCTTCCCTGTGTCTAAAAACTAAGGATCCTACTGAAAATTACATTAATTTTCTTTAGTCATATCATGTTATTAACTAAAATTCATTCAACAGTCAAACAGAACTGTCATATAATCTACTTTAATGCCGCTTCTTCCTTTCTCTGCTTGTACAGTTACTTTTTTAAATTCCTTGATAGGACTTTACATTTATCTCTATTAAATTCTGACTGCTTTGACTCAGGCCTCAAAGGATTATAGATTTAGAACTGGAAGGGACCACAAAAAATTATAGAGTACAATCTCTTCTTTTTACAGAATAGGAAAATGAGACTCACAATTTTGTTGTTAATGCCCCAAATCACATCTTTAAGAGAAGTCACCATCTTAATCTCTCTTTCATGTATGCTAAAGGATATGTATATCTCTTTTAGTATATACTAGTCTATACTACAGAAGTCAGAAACTTATGTTTGAATCCCCATTTTATAATTTTGAATCGGTGGGGCCTTGGGCAAGCTGCATAATATCTCTGAGTATCAGAGTCTTTTCAGTTGGAACCAATGATCTCATTGGTACAGGAAATTTCTAATGAGGAAAGTTCCTTTACTAAAGGAAATCATTCAGTCCAAAAAAAATTATTAAGCATATAATAGGCACTGGCTAATCACTCAGGAAATGCAGAAAGGCAATTATGTTGTCCTTACTATCAAAGGGTTCACAGGTCTATAGGGGAGACAAGCAAAGGATTATGTACATACCATATGTGTATGTATGTATGTGTATATGTATATGTGTATATATATAGTATCAATAGGAGATAAATGTAAATTGTAGTCTGTGATAGTTGTGTGGCATGTTGAGAGATTAAGTGATTTGACTAGGGATACATAATCAGCAGGATAGCAAAATGCTGCATCTGAAGTCAGGAAGACTCACCTTCCTGAAACTTACAAGTTGTGTGATCCCAGACAAGTCATTTAATCCCATTTACCTCAGTTTCCTCATCTGCAAAGTGAACTAACAAAGGAAATGGCAAACCATTCCAATATCTTTACCAAGACTGACATGTCCAGTAGGTATCAAAAACAGGATTTGAATTCAAGCCTTTCTGAGTACTGCCTCTAAAACTTCAGGTGCCTTATCTATAAAATAATGCAAGCAGTTTAGATAATCTCTAAGTTTTTCCCAGCTCTAAATCTTTTGACAGAGCAGTCCCATGAAAATAAGTCATTTCTCACATTTTGACCTACTGGTAGGGAATCCCATATTTTCTACTTCTCTCTATAACATTCTATTCTTCTTGGTTCCACCTTTGCTTTAATGCTTACATCCCAAATCCTTTAAAGTATAATGATCTCACCATAACCGTAGAATCTTAATTGGGTCCTGTTTTTCCTTCTGCAGTAATGGGTCTTTAATTAATTTGATAATGTCTTTTTTTTTTTTTTTTTTTTTTTGCTTTTGCTGAGGCAATTGAGGTTAAGTGACTTGCCCAGGGATACACAGCTAGGGAAGGTTAAGTGTTTGAGATCAGATTTGAACTCAGGTTCTCCTGACTTCAGGGCTGGTGCTCTATCCATTGCACCACGTAGCTGTCCCTGGCAATGTCTTTCAACCAAATTCCCTTTTTTTTTTTTTTTTAACAGTTTCAGGGTGAGTATGATCCATCTTGGCAATGAATATGGCAGCCATATTTTAGAGGTTTGAGCCCTGCTCGCATCTCAGTTATTTCACAGCTGGATGTCCAAATTAAGCCCCTGAATATCCCAACTGAGAATAAGAAGATATTTAAGCAGATTTATTCTTTAAAGTCCTACCAGTGTGGGCTGAAACTGGAGTGTGTGGTCCTGAATGCTCAACCTTAATTTGGAATTTCCTTGTTTGGTGGATTTAAGTCCTTAGTATTAATGCAATGCAGTTTTGTCTGTGTGGTTTATGTGCTTTCCTTTTTTTTGACATTCCACAATGCCTGCAACATGAAATGTACATTTTTCACACAGATATGAATGCACCAACAATTCATGTGCATAATCCTGCCCAGCACAGTAGGAAATGATGTACATGTGCTCTTGCCAGATCTACAGAACAATGGGAGTACATTTACATGTAATATAAGGCCTAGCAAAAGGGGTTTCTTACAAAGCACCTTATAAAACACCTTTAGCATAGATGGAAAAATACAAAAAATGTATGAGAGGCAAGGGAGTAATAAAATCCTATATCTATAAATGATAAATCTTAAAGTTTATCTGGAGGAGAAGGGAGAGTTACCAGTCATTAATCATGAAGAATTTGGATAAGCTCAATTTTTCTTTCCTCCCTTTACTACACAGAGGTAGAGTTAAATGGGTAATCTCAACATATGAATCAAAGAAAAATATTCTCATATTGTTGGTAATGGCAAGTAGTAATGTTACTCTAGTATAAGGGACAGCAATAGAGTCTTCTCCCCTACCCATGGTCACCCAAAAGAACAATGCAGCAGGATGGGGGGGGTGGAGTGGTTGTATAAACAGAGCCAAAAAGAGTAATATCAAACCCAAAAGTCAGCCCTGAATTTTCAAATGAATTAGACTCAAGAGGTATAGTCAAAAGAATACTAAACTTGGAAACAAAAGGGATTTGCATTTGAAATCCTAGTTCTGCCTCAGTTACTCCCAATGTAAAATAAAGAGTTTGGACTAGATGGCCTAACTTAGCTATTCCCTTCCATCTTGAAATCTTTCATCTAGTGCTTCTGAATCCTGCCTTTGATACTTAAAAGTTGTATGACCACATTGCAAGCCCCTTAAATAAGAACTTCAGTTTCCTCATCTATAAAAATGAATATATCATGAGTAATACTTATTTCACAAGTTATTGTGAGAATCCAGTGAGACAATGTATTAAGTGGTTTGCCAACAATAGAACAATACTTACCAGCTATTAAATTTCTAAACATCCACAGATGAAAATTCCCCCAAAAAAGTGTGATATGTTCAATTGAAGTCTTCCCAGGATAAAAGAGATGGTGGCAAAATAAGAATAAAGACAAAAAGCAAATTAATTGAATTTAGCATTAGATTAAGAGACTCATTCTCTCTGTTGAATCACAATTGAGAACAAAAGCTATAGTTTCTTACAATGAAAGGTGGCATCTGTATGTGTAAAGTTTCAAATTAGGGAAGGGGGAAATGGGACTACTAAACCTCTAATGTATCTTCTAACTATAAATCTGTGAGCAACAATATTATGATCCTTAATTTTCAAGCACTTCAGGCCTTAAGCTACTAGTGCTTTAAATTTTTTTCTTTTTTCTTTTCTCTCTGCATAGATGTATCCTCAGTATATTATTCTGTGGAGACTAGGGGAATGAAGAGAAGATATGTATTATGGGGAATACCATTTAGAACCATTTTAAGATTTAAAATCTCCCTTGTTAGCAAGATGGTCATCTTTGATACTTGGCTATCTTCAGGGATACTTGCAGCAAAAGGCGTTATTTCTAATCACTATCTCACACATTGATCTAAACACTCCTCTGTGATGGATCAATTTACATTAGGAAATCAGTATTCTGGTATTGCTGTTCATTATATTCCGTTACACATAAAAATCAATTATTCCATTTATGTGTTTTGCAACACTGAAATCAACTATACAGCCTAAATTTCTGCCAATTTTAGATCAAATTCTTTGAAACATCATATTCATTCACTGACAAAAAGAATGAATTTACCTTCTTTAGTCACCTCTTCAAAGAATTTCTTTATGTTATTTTCCATCATTAAATTCCCTAGAAAGATCTGTGGCTTCTTCCATATAAAGGAAAGCCAGAACATCTTTGGAATAAGTGGAGTCTTTCTAGCTCTAACCTAAGGCATGTTCCTAAAATGCAAAAGTGTAATTTTATGAGAAGTCACCAATGTACCCCATTCCTTCATCACCCTGAAATCCCACAGCCTTCTGGATGTTCCTCAAATCAAGACCATCCAGGGACCAATTTTCATTGGCTGTCTCATAACTGGAATTCTCTCCCTCCTTATTTCTGCCTCTTAGCTTTCTTCAAGTCAGCGGTAAAATCCTGCCTAAGAAACTTTTTTCTCTTCCCCTTAATATTTATGCTTCCTCTCTATTAGTTATTTCCAATTTATCACATATGAAGTTTGTTTGTACATAGATGTTTTCATGTTGTCCCCTATCAGACTGTGAGCTTCAAAAGGAATTGTCTTTTGCTTTGCTTTTTATCTCCAGCTCTTATCACAGTACCTGGTATTTAATAAACATTTATTGACTAACATGAGAAATGTAGATGATCCTACATGTGGGGGGGTTTAGAGTTTTGTTTTATTTTATTTTTTTAGGAATAGAGGCAGGACTTGTGATTTCATTGGTATAGGAAACTCCCATGTGAGGGAACTCAACTCCCTGAAGGTCATCACCTTTATAATTTATAGTCTTGGGAAATTGTCTAGACCATCAATAGGGTCCATGGCGTTCTTAAATGCTACTGAAAATAGATCAAAATGTAATTGAGAAATATTTAATGAAACAAATAAAAATACAATAAAACATAAACATAAGCCAATATGTAGCCATCAGGGATACTTCCATATGGATTAATGGACCCCATTTCTATTTGAGTTTATAACACTGACCCAAAGCACTAAGGAGTTAAATAGCTGCTATATGCCAGAGGTAGATTTTTAACTATCCCTAGCCTGACTCTTTATCTTCTACACCATGCTGCTTCTTTTCTGGGATGTGTTACTACTTCAAAGTGACCCAAAGTTTTAAGCATTTTCTAAATGTGGCTGCAGTCCCTTGCCATGTTAATCTTGGGACATTAAGAAAAATTTAGACTTCTTCCATTATTTTCTCTTGCTGCTCAAAGAAAAGATGACTGAATCAGGAAAACAAAAACACTTCTGTAAATCAATAAATGCCTTCCCTAATTCCCTAATAAAATCTCATAAAAAACACCAATTATTATATATGACTTTAAGAATTATCTTCATTTTAGCCATCTGTTTTACTCTAAATCGAGTGTGTATGTGTACTCATGGCCTGCAAAAATAAGACAGAAGAATACATTGTTATCTTGATCTATTTCAACATGTGAAAATAATTGCTTTTAGTGTTTGTAATACATACAGAACTCACACAATACAACTTTAGGGCAAAATTTTTGTCTGAGATTTATATAGAAGAATTTGACTCTGACATTCTGCTCTCCTTACATGAATAGAACTTTCTAGACATTATGAAACATTACAGGAAATATATATATATATATATACATATATATATGTATACACATATGTATATATATGTATATGTTGCCTAAGCTCACAATTATAAATGATAAAATGACATGAGGGAAAAGATTAGATCAAATGTTACTGCATGTATAGCAATAAAGATGTAGTTTGGGCTAAAAAAATGGGAAGGGATAATAATTAAAAGGATGCTTCTTTGGAAGAAAACTTGATACATGAATATATAAATTTAAGTTTAACCAGAAACCAGATATTATTTGCATAAAAAAGGAACTCTTCATCTAAAAAATTATCTCACCTCAACCTCCTCTAACTATGGAATTCACATTATTGTTCTATGAGAAGTGATAAGAAGGCTGATTTCAGAAAACCCTAGAAATACTTATATGAACTGATGCTGAGTGAAGTGAGCAAAACATGATTAACTGTGATGGACTTAGCTCTTTCCAACAATGAGGTGATCCAAGAGAATTCCAAAAGACTTGTGACAGAAGATGCCATCCTCATCCAGAGAGAGAACCATGGAGACTGAATGTGGGTCAAGGTATGTTATTTTCATGTTTTTGTTATTGTTGTTGTAGTTGTTTTCTTTTTTCCCCTTTTGATCTGATTTTTCTTGTGCAGCATAATGAATATGGAAAGATGTTAGGAAGAATTGCACATGTTTAACCTATATTAGACTGCTTGCTGTCTTGCAAAGAGGGAAGGGAGGGGAAGAGGAAGAAAAATTTCTAACACAAGGTTTTGCAAAGGTGAATGTTGAAAACTATCTTTGCATGTATTTGGAAAAATAAAAGACTATTAAAAATAAATATGGAATTCCCTTTGTTCAAGATATTCAAGTTTTTAAAATGTAGAATTTTAAACTGTAAAATTCCCCTTTAAACCCAAATTTGCCAGTCTCCAACTACAGTTCTTTTGGGTTCAGAAGCCCTGCTAAGAGGCCTGGTGGCATGGTACTGGTTCTGGGATCAGAGGATCTGGATTTAAATCAAGGCTGTCATTTACTGCCTATTTGATTTGGAGTAAATTATTAATATCTCAACCATCATTCCTATTTCCCATCTTCAGGACCCTGGTCAAGTAATTTAACCTCTTCAGGTTTCAGTTTCCTCAATGTATACAAGGAAGATTAAGGTAGATGATACTCAGGGCCCCTTCTAATTCTATGATGTTGCATAAAACAAGACATATCTGGGGCAGCTAGGTGGCGCAGTGCATAGAGCACCAGCCCTGAAGTCAGGAAGACCTACCTGAGTTCAAATCTAATCTCAGACATTTAACATTCCCTAGTTGTGTGGCCCTGGGCTATGGATAAAAACTCATTTTCCTCTTACATCCATATATGCAAATATAAAAGATACCTTTCAAAAACTGCTTCATTGGATTCAAGATAGAGCTGTTTATGAAACTGCTCATACATCTTTTAGATACTCAGTAAAAAAAATTTAGTCGATTATTGGAACACTGACATAAAAAGGCAAAGTCAAAACAGGTATTGTTTGAAGTTAAAACAGCTATTGACTTGGTTACTTAGAATATTAGAAACTAGAGAATATGATAGATGATTTCCATAGCTTCAAATCTCATCTCTATTGGTGGTTTCCTTTAAAATAGTAGTTTGACCCCAAACAGTAGGAGATGAACCAGAGGATGGGAGGATGGGTCATATCCCACCCTTTTCCCCTTAGTCAGTTGTACAACTCTACACCAAGCTCTTTAAAACCTAGCTCAGTCCTACCACTGGCCTTCTGTGGCTGCATCACAGTGCAGCCTTCCAGCATTTGCAGCAACTGCTATTTCTCTCAGCATTCCTAAATGCTCTCTCTCTCTCTGAATCACCACAGTGGTAGTAGGCTCTGCAGCCCAGTAGGAAGATCCAGAATCAGGGGATACCAGTCAGTAGAGGTTTCTCTAACCTTTTTCTACAAGCCAAGAGTTTCCCAGTTATTTCCTCTCCCTTACTATCATCCCTATTAGTCCCCTATAGCCCGCCACACCACATACATACCCAGACACATATATTGCATGTTTGATGGAAAAAACAA
Source organism: Myrmecobius fasciatus (assembly GCA_023553655.1). Classification (NCBI taxonomy): domain Eukaryota; kingdom Metazoa; phylum Chordata; class Mammalia; order Dasyuromorphia; family Myrmecobiidae; genus Myrmecobius; species Myrmecobius fasciatus. Next base: position 29,827 of record JAJPUD010003569.1, on the reverse strand, counting down.
AACAAAACAAAACAAAAAAACTGATTAGCCCAGAATAAGCAAGCATGGGGTGATTGGGATTACTTTGTCTTTCCCTGAATTGCCTTCTTCATTTCTTTATTTCTAAAGTGAACTCCATCACTCTTCCAGTCTTCTAGGTTTTCATCTTCCTCTTTATCTTTATTCTTCATTCAACTGAAACTGATTTTTAATTGCCAGTAACCTTCTGATTGCTAAATAGGCTTTTCTCAGTCTTCATACTACTTGCCCTGTAGCATTTGATACTGTCAACCTCCCTGTCTTTCAAGGTCCTTCTTGAATTGTCATGAAATTATTCTCCCTTGGTTCTGCTATAACTATTTGTATGATGGCCCTCTCTCAGGATCCTTTGTTGAACTATCATTCATAGGATGTGCCCTAAATGTGGGCGAAAACTCAAAGCTCTAACCTGGGAACCTGGGCTCTTGTATCTTTTCTTTGTATACTATTGAACTTAGTGACATTATTAGCTACCTATTTATTATGAAGCATTTATTATAAACTATGTAGATACCATATATGTATATGTGAATTATATGTGTGAACTGTATATATAAACTTATACACATGTGAACTATATATACACATATATACATATACATACATATGTATATATGTGAAGTATTCATTAGTTCAATTATCACCTCTATGCAGATTACTACTATATCAGATATCCAGCCTAGTAATAGACAGACTTTCTCATAAGTACACAGAGGCACAGTACTGAATATAGTTAGATGTAGTGTGTTTCATTTTAAAATCATATTCTTTATGGAAATATGTCTAGAAGAATTATATATGTTTAACCTATATCATATTGCTTGCTATCTTGGGGAGGGAATACAGGTTCATCTAATAACCAATTAGGTAAATATTGAAAACTGTCTTTGCATATATTTTGAAAAATAAAATAGCATTAAAAATAAAACAAAAATAAAATCATATTCTTCAAATCTTCCATTTCCATAAAGTTCAAGCTGAGATTTGGCCTAAGTGTTTGAATTCTTACCCCAACACATACTGACCTGATCCTCAAGGGAAGGGCAATAGGGAGGATAACTGAATCCCAAGCTATATGATTCACAGAGTTAGGAATTATTAACCCTCTGTTTGCCACAGTGACAGATAATTATTATTATCCATTAATTAGGAATTATTAATATTGCTTTTGGAGCATGTCACTAATACACAATAGAGTACATTTAAAATTACACTGTCCAGCTTTTTTTTACTTTTTAATGTTTTTAACTCCACTTCAGTCAGAGCATGGACAAATGGAAATGAAATTCTTAAGAAATTAAGTAAATGTAAAAATAAAAGAATAGAAAATATTAAAGAATTAAGAAATAGACTTTTGTTTTTCTTTTAAGTTTAATATAAGGACAGGAGGAAGATTGGGTGGAACTTTTAATAGGCAAATCCATTCAGTTAATTGGTTATTGGATCCAATGAGTGATTATATCTATCTGAGTTCCATTAGGTTCAGGAGATTCTGAAGTTGTCAATTAACCTTTGACACCTGAAACTTGGGTTCAAGAGGGCAATTCAAAATAAGGCTATTTTTCTCTTTCCTCTTCTGTCTTCTATATCATGTTTCTATGTTATACATAGATGTATATATCAGATCTTAGAGACATTCCAATAAAATCTAGACTGAGGTTTGAATACCCCATGTCCTTACAGTATGATTGCAGGTAGCAACTATTTGCCTTCTGGAGGACTATTGTTTAGGCATCAGTTTACCCATTGGTAAAATGGAACTGAATAATGTATACCCACTACTCAGTAGTAAATGAATATTGAAGATCTTTGGATAAATAGAGCTATGAATATGCAGGAGCACCACAGACTGCAAATCAAGAATTCATGACTTAGTAAAAGCTCAATATGTTGATAAGGCTTGAATTTCTGCAAATGCTGCAATGTTTAGCTATTCTTTGAAATATATAGTAGTTTGAGGTATAGCCAAAGAGTCTTTATGCAAAGGAGTAACACATATTGGAAAGTATGTACAGTAAAATCTGTATATCTGGCATTTTGGGGAAATGAATGAAGATACCAAATACTTCATTGTTCTAGCTAAAAGGTATTTCATATTGCTACAGGTACCTGTCATTTCTGAGGCCTATGAGAAGATGAAAAAGCCAGAAATTTTATACCATTGTTTATAAATCTCTTTGAATGAATCAATTTCTTTCTCCCTAATAAGAATACCAACAATTTTTATAATTTTTGTATACTTTTAAATGGCAAAACTCCAGCACTATTAACACTATTGTCACCATGCCTTTGTACATACTATCTCCTTTGTCTAGAATACATTCCCTATCTTAAAAATCCCTGACTTCCTTTGGGATACAATTCAAGTTTCTGCAATCTTTCCAGTTTATTCTCTTTCTACTGAGGTTATTTGCATGCATTATATATTATTTAGCTATATATATGTTGTATCCCCTAGCAGAGTATAAACCCTTTGAGGACAAACTCTACTTGTGATTTTGTGGTCTTTGTATCCTTTACGACTAGTGCTATGCTATGTACAAGGGAGACTTAAAAAACAAAGCTTAAGGGCAAAACTAATAACAGATTTTTAGCAAAAAATATTCTATACCAAGATAGAGTTTCTCTGAATTGGGTCCAAAATGCCATCATCTCTAAACTCCTAACACCTCATACTAAGGCTAACAAAAAGGCCTCTACCTCAAGGACCATTTTTATCACTAAGACAATATTCAACATATAGTTGGGCCATTTTTTACATCCATGTTCTGCTGTCCAATCCAGCCAACAGGGAATGAGGTTCCTTTCTTTCTTTCTTTCTTTTTTTTTATTAAAGCTTTTTATTTGCATAACAGATGTATGGGTAGTTCTTCAACATTGACCATTACAAAGCTTTCTGTTACAAATTTTCCCCCCTAGTCCCCTCCCCTCCCCTAGATGGCAGGAAGTCTACTACATGTTAATTGTATTAAAATATTTAAGCCGAATATATGTTTACATGTTTCCATAGTTATCTTGCTGTGCTAGAACAGTCGTATCTACATGAACAAAAAAGATCTGATAAAGGAAACCCAATGCAAGCAATCATCAATATAGAGCATGAAAATGATATGTTGTAGTCCATATCTCATGTCCCTCACTCTGAGTGTATATGGATGAGGCTCCTTTCTTTTTTTTTTTTCCTGAGGCAATTGGGGTTAAGTGACTTGCCCAGGGTCACACAGCCAGGAAATGAACTCAGGTCCTTTTGACTTCAGGGCTGGTGCTCTATCCACAGTGCCACCTAGCTGCCCCAAGGCTCTTTTCTTAAAATGATCCATTTATAAAGTAAAGAAAAACAAAAAAAATCAGTTTCTAAAAGAGGACAGAGAGAGGGACAGGGAGAAGTCGGGGTAGCAGGAGCAAGCTTAAGTCCAAGCCAAGAATCAATAAAGCCATATGTAGAGGACTAGATCAAAAGACAAGGAGTAACGATCTTGTGATGAAGAGAGCCATTTACACCCAGGGAGAGGACAGTGGGAACTGAGTGTGGAACCCAACATAGCATTTTCAATCTTTTTGCTGTTGTTTGGTTGCATTTTATTTTCTCTCATTTTTTTCCAATTTCATTTGATTTTTCTTGTGCAGCAAAATAATTGTATAAATATGTATGCATAAATTGGATTTAATATATATTTCTACCATGTTTAGCATATATTGGACTACTTTCCATCTAGGGGAAGGGGTAAGTGAAGGGGGGTGAAAATTGGAACACAAGGTTTTGCAAGGGTTAATGTTGCAGAATTATCCATGCATATGTTTTGAAAAATAAAAGGCTTTAAAAAAAATAGTAAGACAAAAACAAACAAACAAACAAACAAAAAGACAAAGGAGTTATGGAGATCCAAAATGTCAGGCAATGTGCTTTATTCATCCAGCCAGGCCTTGTCACTACTCTTGTGTTTTGGAAGACTTTCCATTTAATGAGCCAGAACTGCTGCTTATGTAGTCATTGCTATTCAGCATAACTCAATTAAGTAGGAATAGTAGTAATGCTATATTTGCAGGAATACAAATAGTAGGAATGCTGTATTTGAATGTATGCATATATATACATACATATATATATATATGTTTAATAGTATATTTTAAGAAAAACTATCTAATTTCAACAAAAGGTTAGGTTATTGTATACATGTAAAAGCGCTTTTCATATGTCTTATAAGGAAAAAAATATCCTGACAAAGGGAGGTTACATGATTTCCTTGGGAATAACATATATTTTTATAGTTCTTCCCCACCTAAGGAGATTCACTTACATTTTTTTGCCCTTTAGTTTCTCAATTTATAACATAAGGGAAATAGTTCAACATAATTAGTGGCTGCTACATGCAGGAAGACAAACATATCACATACCCCACAAGTAACTGGAACAGTACTCTTAATGTCCTTACCTCTTCCATCTCAAGCAGAATTACAGTCCATTGTGGCTTCCTCTAGAAACCACCAGGGCAAACTGTAAGCCTGCCACACCTATTTGATGTTAAACTCATGGTTGAGCAGGAGCTTCTGGGAATGTTGCCTTTAAACCATCCTGGCCACTTCCCTCCCACTCACTGCTAACCTCTATTAAGCTACTCACTATAAGTAATTAGTGATAATTTGTACCAACTAGGTGTCAAAGCCAAGCTCCTTTAGCAAACACAGAGACCTCTGTAAGACTTTAAGAGATGTTTATTGATTTGAGATGAATACTTCAATGGAGCTATGATCTCATAAATGGAGTTATTTCTTCTAACAGTAAAACTCACAACCCATCTAAACCTTCTGGTGCTGTCATCCTTGGCTGTGTTCTCCCACAGATCCCCCACAGTCAGCTTATCCATTGGGCTGGATGCCTTCCTTTAAGTCTTTCTGTTTCATGGATCCCACTGCAGCCCTTGCTCTCTCTACCTGAGCTATCCATATCTCGTTCTAATCATTTATTTCCTAAATAATAACCCTTATGTTGCTTCTCAAACATACCTTATCATTGGAAATATACTGCATACTATTTGTGTATACCAAGAATACATTCATTGACCCTCACCTCATTCCCATCTTCAATTCTTTTATGTTTGTTTTTTTCAATATTCACAACCATCCAGAATCTTGTTATTTAAGAGACAGATTTTTGTTTCAAAGATAAATTTAAATAAAACCCATCTAAAGATACTTATAAAAGAAAAAAAACATTCTCTGCTTTCATAGAACTTATATCCTACTGGAGGGAAGAAGATACATAAAAGGATCTGAAAAGAGTGACAGGTCCTGCCATGGGTCCTGTTATGGGCAGCTGAGTCACATTAATAAAGAGTGCAGGATTTATTATCAGGGACATATGAATTAAAATCCTGCCTCAGACATTCTCTAGTTGTGTAACACTGGGCAAGTCATTTATTTAGTCTTATTTAGTCTTATTTCTCAGTTTCTTCATCTGCAAAATGGAAATAATTAATACCTCCCCTCACATGGTTGTTGTGAATAATTAATGTTTTCCAAATAATATAATAAAACACTCAGAATTCCTAGTCTGGCAAATGAATGGAGTCTTTTACATATGCCAATTTTATTTTATTTTGTTTTTTAATGTTAGTGTTACTTTATTGCATTGTCATGCAAACCAATTAGTAAAAACCGGGAGGCTCTTGACTTCAAGGAAAAAGCCTAGGCTATTACACAATCAGATGGCATTTCAGCAAAAACCCTTTTAAGGAATGATGGAAATTTCAGTATATTGCTCCAATATATCTTAATGTAAGAGGTAGCTGGGAGGCTCAGTGGCTAAAGAGCTCAGAGCCCAAAGTCAGGAAGATGTGTTGAAATCTAGCCTCAGATTCTCATTAACTGTGTGATCTTAGAGAAATCACTTAACTTTTTTTTTTGTCATAGTCCACTGGAGAAAGAAATTTCTTGGCCAAGAAATCCTCATACAGGGTTACAAAGAGTTGAACACAACCAAACAACAATAACAATTTCTTTATGCTTCTTAAATATAATTTCAATGAACTAAATAAATAATAGGAGATAGACTTTAAAGACAAAAAAATAATAATCAGGGTCTTTAGGATTTATTTATTTTGTAAGTGATAAATTGTTAAAGTAATCTGGCCGGATTCATCTCAGAATTAGAGAGCACCTTAGACAAAATAGAATAAGGATATTAAGGGAACAGGAGTAGTGACTTGTTTGGAGTCACAAGAAGTAACAGCAGAGCCAAGATTTAAATCTGTACCCCTCTTCCCCCATCCTCCCTATCCATTGCTCTTTCCACTACACCAAGCTACTTCTGAATTGGTATAAGTTGGTATAAGGGAAAGAGCACTGATTAGAGACAGGGTATCGAGTTCAAGTCCCAACTCTGCCATTTATTATCTGTGTGATCTTGGGCAGGTCATTTAACCTACCCAGTTCTCAGGTTCCTCAATTTTAAAATAAGAGAGTTGGATGCCCTCTAAAATCCATTCTAACTCTAAATCTATGAACTTACTCTGTTCAGGATAAGAACATCCCTGATATGTCCCAAAACAAGAAGTTCTTTCCTATACAACCTGGTTTTCTTTCTAACTTGCTTGGGTTTTATTTTAAGTTCATTTTAAAGTTTATTTTAAATTTACATACTAAACAAGAAAAGAAAAAAAATTCCATGAACACAGAACATGAGAGTATTCGATATAAATCAATACATTTCCATTTCAAGAAAACCTATATAATAAATACTATATACTTTGTTTTCAAAGCTGTACAGCTTTGCTTTCTTGTAGGTTTTCTTACGTTCTCTGCTGTGCATGCCTTACTTTTTCAGCTCCATTATCTTCCTATGAATAGGAACTTTGATCTTCTCTATGCTATAGTAACTATCTATGATTGAGTTTTGCTTATTCATTTCTTTTTCTTTTGTTTTTAGAAGCTCTTAGTGTATTCAAGTCCTAGTCCAGAAGTATAGGGAATGATTCCAAGGTTCTTTTGACTGTGTTTTTCTAAGGTCTCTCTCAGGGGCAACTTTGGACTCTTTTCTCCTAAGCTATGACTAGCATCTTGGTTCAAATTGTCTTGCAAATAATCATGCTTCCTGTGGTTCTTTCCATGGCTGCCCCAGAACTGAAATCAGGGACTCTACTCATCTGCAGATTCCACAGCCAGCAGGGTCCTCTCTACTCTGCTTGTGGATTCCCCAGATATATGCTAATTCCTCCTAAAACTGTGGCTGCCTCCCAATCACAGACGCCCCCCAAAGCTTCTTTTTTGATTCCACAGAGTTAGCCTGGAGGTGTTTGCACTTCACTCCAGTGGAACCTCTACCCTTGGATTAAGGCCCTTCCTGGGATCTCTTGAGGTTGTTTTAAAACAACTGCTTTTAGCATGACTTTTGATTATTTCTGCAGCTCTACTATGTCTTTCTCTGTGTTAGAAATTTGGAGAGCCCAAAATTTTCTGACCTACTTCGCCATTTTTCCAGAATCCTTTGCCCTTATTGGAACTGCTATCTTCCTAAATCATCCATGTTCAAAAAAAATAAAATAAAAATCCTCTTTAATTCTTCCCTCTCTCACTCCTAATCAATTGTCAAGTCATATGGGTCCAATATACATAATATCTCTTAAAGCTATGCCCTCCTTTCCATCCCCACTGTCATTGCCTTCATTAATTTCCACAGTTCTGGTCTTCATTTCTCAATTTATTAACTAGTTCCAGGTAGTGGACCAAATGGTAGGGCTACAAAGAAAGGCAAAAACAGTCCCTATTGTCATGGAACTCATATTCTAATGGGGGGGGGAACCCATGTAATTAGCTAAGTTTATTCAATATAGCCATTCAAACTACCTGCTCCATTTTTAACCTTTCTTCATTCCAGTCCATACATCCTGGCTGGAAGATTCTTCTTCCTAATTCACAGCCCTCATCACCTCATTGTTCCATAAAATAACAAGAACAACAACAACAACAACAACAACAAAACACTTCTATGACTCCCAGAAGCCTACAAAATAGAATTCAAACTCCTTAGCCTGATATGCCAAGAGCTTTATAATCTAATTCCAGCCTACTTTTCTAGTGTCATTTCAGATGATTCCCCTTCATATACCATTCCCTGAACTCATCTTGCCCTGTCTTATTTCCATATTTGTTTACATTCTCCCTCCTGGAGAGCACTATCCCATCCCTCCCCCAAGCCTCCATCCTTCAAGGACTAGCTCTGGTTCCAATTTATTCTGTGAATGAAGTCTTTCATGATATGAAAAACCAGAAGTAACCTCTCCCTCTTCAGATCTTTCACTTGACAAACATTTAGTAAGTCCTTATTGTATGCAGAGCACTCTGACAGGCACTTGAGGAAGGTAGAATTTAGAGAAAATAGTGCTTTCTGCTTTAATGTACCTTAATTAGTAAAGTTTAGAAAGTTATGAAAAGGTTGTTTTAATTTGAAATAAAGTATTTAGAGTTGGAGCCCAAGAAACTGTCCCCAAAGTCTAAGTTTTAGAGTGAGCTTCCAATTTATGGGAAAAGCAGATGAAAATCATTTAGTTGTACTTTTCTTGTTGCTGTTTGTTAATTTTTCTCAATAAGTATCACTGTTTTGTGCTTCTGATGTTTGTTTGTAGGAGATAATGTATATTAAAATTAATTGGTTAGCTGTTTAACTTTGTTATTGGATTGTAAGCTCCTGACAGGCAGGATGATATCATGCACTTTATTTTTATTTCTTTCCTTTAAAACTTAGCATAATGCCTTAGACAAAGTAGACATGCAACAATTTTTTTCTTTAATTGAATTGAAAAGAATACTTTATTCATTTTTCCCTATGTTATATCTCTAAGTGTGCATCTGTTATTGTTAGAATCATGGAATTTTGAAAATTGTTCAGTTATCTAGTCTAAGCCACTCATTCTAATGATGAATAAACTAGCCTCAAGTGATTAAGGGTTTGCCCATGGCCATAATACCACTTGACAGGCTGTGTACTGCATTATCTTCTTTATCACAGACTCAGCACTGTGGAAACAATCACTTTTTTGCTCTTGGCCTCTGCTTCTTGACTTCTTAAGATTATAGAAATATTCTGGCTATTAAAAATGTTCATTATATTAAAAGTGTACTGCCTTTATGTTTTTCATTTGATCCAATCTTCATGCTCACTTTATTGGATTTCTTTAACCAGATAGATAATTAGAAATTTTCCATAGCTTTATTTTGGGGGGCTTCCCTCTCCATTTTAACCTTATGGTTTTTCAAGCCTCTGTAGCAAAGATTTTTATATTAAATTGTTTATTTTAAGTTATTATTTATAATAGAACAAAACATTAACACAAGAGGAATAAAATATGAATCACCATCATTTTCATCTCTAATTAACAGATTTTTCTACTTAAAACTACTGAGAAAGAGACACACAGAGAGACAGAGAGACAGGGACAAAGTATATGATTGCAATGAGACAAAGTGGAAGAATTGAAATGTAAAGTTTGTGTAAATTAAGAGAATAGAGGGATCAGGCATGAGTGTTCAATGAGAGTATTTAGGTTTACATTTAGTTATTATAGCTAACACCCAAGTCTACCACACATACACACTAACTACATTAAAATAACATTTTTATCCATAAACAATATGCAGAGCTCATGAAAAACCCACAGTAAAATGACAACTGATTTAAACAGCATTTTAAAAATGAATTTACTTTCCCATAGGAAAAAAATAATCTATATTCAGGTCCCTTTATAACTGATTTCCTATAAATAATAATAATGCCACCAAATTCAGCTTATAGCATTTTATTTCAATTAATTACAGTATGTAAAAGGTGTTCATGTCACTCTAATATTTGGCATGCAATTTGCTAAGTAAATGACCTTCATTAACCTAAAAACTTAAGATATCTAACAGTTCTTCAAAGCACAGGGAAACCTTTTAAAATAGGGCATCTTTAACAGAATTCTAGCACTTAGCAGAGTGCTTGGCACATAGTAGGCACTTAATTTGGCTTGATTCTACTAGAAGACATTATTGCTCCTGAGGAGATTTGGTGAGCCATGGACAGTCTTTGGGAAGGATATTTGAATAGATTATTGGATTTTAAGCACCTCAAGGGCAGAGACTGCTTTATGTCATATTTGTAGGACTCAGGTCTTAGTACCTGACACAGTTGGTTTCAATGAGACAGATTATTAATCTTTAGTTTTGAAAATGAGGCTCCTAGAACCAGGAGATCATCATACACAGCAACAACAGTATTACATGATGATCAATTCTGATGGTCATGGCTATCTGCAACAAAGAATTTTCTCAAACCAGTTCCAATTGTTCACTGAAGAAAACCATATACACCCAGAGAGAGGGATATGAAATATGGACCACAACGTAACATTTTCATGATCTCTATTGACATTTGCTTGCATTGTGTTGCCTTTCTCTGATTCTTTTTTTTTTTTTTTTTCTTGTAGATAGGATTTTTCTTGCATACCTTCTCAAGCATTTCAACGTTATTAACATGTAGTGGATTTCCTGCCATCTAGGGGAGAGGAGGAGACTGGGGGTAAAATTTGTAATGGAAAGCTTTGTAAAGATCAATGCTGGGGAACTACCCATACATATGTTATACAAATAAAAAGCTTTAATAAAAAAAGAACAAAAAAAAAGAAAGAAAATGAGGCTCCTAAATGTAATTATAATCTTAGATATAAGCCTAACTGAAAAAGACCAATTTTAAGCTATCGGTACTTTTCATTCTAATTGTCCATTGGATATTTTCTTGGTTTGGAGCTACAATAGACCCACAGATTCTTTTATCTTTTTTTGACTCTGCTCTTTTCTCCTAATATCTCTTTGTCTTTCTTAGAGTTCATCTCTTAATATTCTAAACTTCTGAACGTTGCATAGCATTTCTTATAGAGCAGCAATATTCTATTATCTTCATATACTTCAACTTTTTAAAAGTCATTCCCTAATCAATGGGTATTTACTTTGTCTCTACCTCCTTGCTATAAAAAATTGCTAATTTGAATATTTAGTATGTATGGGACATTTTTTTCTGTGTATGATCTCCTTAAAGCATAAACCTAACAGCAAAATTTCTGAAGATTGTAGGCATTTTAGTCACTTTTAAAAAACATAATTGTTTTTCAGAAGAGTAGAAGTAATTTGCAGCCTTTATTTTCCTTTAGTTCTGGCTCAAATTCATTTGCATGACCAACCATAGAGGAATTTGAGAATTTCTGACCCTGACCCAAATAGTTTTCTGGAACAAAGGACTTAAGAAGAAAACCTAGCATTATTCTACTTGGCTTTTGTTAGTTGGCCATGGTCTGGTTATGACCAAAGAGATTGTGAATTCATTCATTTGTTTATTGTTCATTGTTTTCAAAATAGATTTTGCTTTCTATGAAGTATTAGGGAACCATAATATAGTGATCCTATCATCTATATCCCTCTCCATACAATAGAAAAATAGTTCACATTAAATAAACACAAAAAATGTTATCCACAGTTAGCTCTTAGCATTTCAGGGATTGAACCATGGAACACAGCACATCTTGTTTTGCTAATCAGTCTTTTAAGAACCTAGCATTTTATTTGAATTCTAGCTTCCAGTCTTGCTTCCCCCCTCCACTCTTAAACTTTTCCTGCTTATCATAGTTCTCATAACCAGGCTCCAGTGAGAGCAACTAAATGACCTTCAAGCAGACTCAAAATGCACCTTCTAAGAAACCAAAGGGACATAGAAATAGGCCAACCATAATCAGTTCCACAAGGATCCCCAGAGCACAGAGGACTAGCTCTCCTTCTGTATCTTGTCTTCTATAACCTCTGCATCAGTGGAACTTGTAATAAACCAGCATATAGGAAGAACATTAGGGTCTTTTCCCTTCATTCACATATTCACTTGGTGAGTAACATAGTCTACCAGCTATGATTATCCTTCTTACTCATCATATGCCCTTAATTCCACAAATACTTTGTTTTTATATTAAATTCATTTTTAAAACATTGTTATATCCCTCAACTCCTTACCACTAATTGAAATGGATCAGACGATAATACCATGAAAGCTTTTCTTTTGCAGATGGAAGGGTACCTCCAATACTTGGTGGAAGGATGCAAGGAGAGGGAAAGCTGGAGGGCAAAATTACTGCTGTCTTTGGCTCTTTTTAGGGATTTTGATGTACAAGGGGATTCAATTCATTCTTTATAGTCTTGGGGGGGGGTCAGAAGCAGAAATATGTGGAAGTGATAGGGAAGAATCTCTTGGCTCAAAATGAAATAAGATTTTCTAACATTTAAAGCTCCTCAAGAATAAAATAGGCCCCTTATTTGAAATAATGGACTCCTTTTCATTGTAAGTGCTCGAGTACAGGGAGTTTGAATTGTTGCAGAAAAAATTCTTCCAAAGGGTTAGAAGTTAGATGAAGTAGCTTATAAGATCATTTCCAACACTGAGATTTTGCGATTTTACTTTTTTTAAAAAAAGGTAATTACCATGAGATAATGATGCCAGCCTTATAATTCTTTTTTTATATATATAAAGCTTTTTATTTACAAAACATATGAGTGACCTTTCAACATTGACCTTTGCAAAAACTTTTTTTCCCAAGCTTTTCCCCTCCTTCCCCCCAGCCCCCACCCCTAGATGACAGGTAATCTAATACATGCTAAATAGGATAAATTATATGACAAATACAATACATGTATACATATCTTTACAGTTATCTTACTGCACAAGAAACATCAGATCTAGAAAAAGAAGGAAAAAACAACCTAAGAAGGAAAACAAAATGCATGGAAATATTCACAGAAAGCGTTAAAATGCTGTGTGGTGGTTCACTCTCAGTTCCCACAGGCCTCTCTCTGGATGTATATGACTATCTTCATTGCAGAACAACTAGTTTGAATCACATCATTGTTGAAGAGAACCATGTCCATCAAAATTGATCATTGTATAGTCTTGTTGCTGTGTATAATGTTCTCCTGGTTCTGCTGATTTCACTCAGCATCAGTTCATGCAAGTCTCTCCAATCCTCTCTGAAATCCTCCTGTTGGTCATTTCTTACAGAACAATAATATTCCATAACATTCATATACCATAATTTATTCAGCCATTCTCCAATTGATGAGCATCTTTTCAATTTCCAGTTTCTTGCCACTACAAAAAGGGCTGCCACAAACATTTTTGCACATGTCAGCCTTATAATTCTAATGAAGACACATTTATTGAGAAATTCATGACCTTAGCTATATAAACATATGCATAATGTATATATATACAAACATAGACATGTGTATTTTAATATGCATGCAAACATATATGTGCACATATATATATACATATACATGTATTTAGACATGCATACATTCACATATATCACAATTTCTATCTTCTCATTTTTTTCCTGACTGCCATTGAAATTCTATTCCAATATGCATTATGAAATGGAGGTGAACCAATTTTCCCGAAGGCTATGTCAGTGGAAGAAAGTCCTTCCAAGGTAGAAAGGCCTGGAGTTGGGTATCATCTGGGGACCAGCTGAAATGAATAGATAGAGGATCATCTCCAGGAGGCTGACCACATAATGAATAAGAGTCATTTACAAATTCATCTATGGCAGGAGGATTTATAATCTCCACTGGAAGTGGTAACCATATCAATGAAATGAAAGATCTTTTAAGTATTTACATCCAGATGCTCTTGATTGCAATTTACATTGGGCTGATCATTATAAGTCGCAGAATGCTGCACTGCTTCCTAAAAGATAATCACTCAAGAGTTCAAAATCTAATAACCCAGAGAGGAAAATTCAGGTGGTGGAGGAAGAATACCTCTTCAGCTCTATGTTCATATATGTATGTGTGCATTAAATACATCCACATGTATACATATGTATACACATATATACATACATATACCCACACATACACATAAATTATTTAAACTTCCATGTAAGTCAGATGCCTTGAACATGGGACATGAATTCCTGAATAAACTTGTCTTCATCAGAATTTTAAGACTGGCATTACTATTGCCATAGGCATTTGATTTCTCTGACACTAAAATCTATCTATATGTAAGTATCTGTAATTGGCTAAGTGGTACAATGGATAGAGAGATCTGGAACTGCAATCAGAAAGATCTGAGTTCAAATCCAGGATAATACAAGTTATCAGTGATATGACCCTGGGTAAATCAATGATGAACAGCATGCTGTCTGCAACAGTTTACTCAACTATAAAATAGAAGTGATAATAGCACCTACTTCAGAGGGTTTATGTGAGCACCAACAGAAATAATATTTGTACAATGCTTAGCTCAGTGCCTAGTACATAGTAAAATTATTACACATAAGTACATACACATATATCAATATATTTATTTATACTTAAATGCATATGTCTCTATACTTATATTTATACCTTAGCTGGCCCTTGAAGATAAAGAAAGGGACAGTGAATTGGGAGCAGATTAATATAGAAGTTGAAGAGAGAGCTTATATTGTATTGACACAAAACTTTAAAGCTATTCTTTGTAACAAACTAACAAAAAATCCCTCCTATCACCAAAGTTCTTCTGGTGATACTATATGGCTTCAAATCTAGGAATTCCAAAACATCCCCAAAACTCAAATTTGTAGGCCATGCAAAGAACAATGGGAGAGATTCCTGATGGGCATTACTAGGTCATGGCATAATCACAATTATGACTTGCATAAAAAAGTAAGATAAAAGACATCTTCAGAAATGAGTGTGGTAGTAGACTAATTAGGTTATGGAAAGTCTGAGGGACTTCAAGTAGACAGTCTGTATACTTCAGTCAATCTTGAAGAAGGCTACCCAATACATTGGATGAATCTTCAAGGGAGGTTTGGGAAGAGAGGAGTATGAATTGAAATTATTTGGCTTCTTAGAAGGAAAGCCCAAGATGATGCTATATGCAATGAAGCATTGAAGCAATAACATTATTGCTGTTTAATGTTAATTCATAAATATTGTTACTGGTTAAAGTAGTCAAAAGAGTCCAAGGCCCAATTGCCCACATATGCCTCATAAATTTTCCTCATTTCAATGACTCCCATTTTCTAAAACTTTCAGATGAGAGCTGGTCCAAGCTTCTTAACAGCAATTATGCTGCTCTGAAATATCAGAAATGACTAATATGCCATGTAGCCCCTGGCAGAGAAGGTTCTTCTGAGTAAACTATACTGAGAGTGAACTAGACAAAAACAAAGGGGTGCATCTGGGAAGTAGACAGAAAAAAAATTATCTTTTTTTCCTCCAGGCAGGTTGCTATGGCTCTTCTAGACATGAAGTAGAGAATCAAGCAATATCTACAGGCAATTCTCCCATGGTTCACTTAATCCAAGCTATTTTGTGTTAAAATGGGTATATGCTTTTTAATGGGTAATGAATAAGTTATAGTTACATCTTTAATTAATCATTACTCTGCACTACCCATTACAGTGCTAATGGAGATATTTCTGCGATTATTTTTTCAACTTTAAAGATAACTTTTAAAAAATCTTTCTAAAAGTTGATATGAGTTCCTTTAGTATAGAGCAAATTATAGAATTTAGAGATGATTCTTTGATTCTGGAAGAGATGCCCATGGGCTTATAGGGCAAATGAATTCATAACTTATCTTTGGGACTCCAAGTTTGTTTCAGCAATTAAGGTTATTTTTTTAATTGATTCTTCAAAATGATGTCACATCACAGATGTCACATTGACCTTAGGGACTGGACCTGTGATTGAACTGCTATAAATAACAACCAGGTAAGAGAGTTGTGTATCATAGCATTAAGTGGTTACATGACATAGCCAGGATCTTATAGTCAGCATGTGTCAGAGACAGTCTCCAAATCTAAATTTTCTTGGTTTTGAGGTTGGCTCTCTATCAAGCCAAACTACATCACTTAAAGGTTATGTAAAATCACCTCACATAACATTGTTATTACTCAAAATTCATTTTACCTAAAAAGGCTACCTCATACCAAAGGTAGCTGTGTTGTGATATTCTGTAAACATTTTCTTCACACTTGATCTATTCTTACTAGTCAAGAGAATCATTATGTTCCCTGTCCACAATGGACCTTACTTCTCCCTTTCTGTTTCCTTAATTGGATAGCAGTAGCCCACCATCTTTCTGTCTCTCAGCCTCCCCTAATCCTTTATACTTATATTAAACTCACTAATGCTCTATTATTCTTGACTTTAGAAAATAAGTCCCTTGATGGCAAGGACTATATTTACCTTTTCATATATCCCCAGCACTAAACATAGTGTGTGGAGTAAGCACTTAACAAATGCTTGCTGTCTGCATGACTAATTAGAGAATCCATTAAATCTATGTGCCCTAAAATACTTCTAAATCAGAAGTAATGCACTGTCTCTTACCCTTACACTGATCTGATTTATAAATTTTTCCTTCCCTTTCCACATCTTGTTTGGCAAGCTCAGAAGTTAGCAAGAATGAGGTAAGTGAGGTAAAATAAATACCACAATTTTAAAATTAATTCAGATACAATTGAAGTCTTACATAAGATTGAGCCCAACTATCAGAGACATTCTCAGACATGTGACTTCTCAGTTTAAAAATCTTCTTAGATCCTAATTTATCTTATTAAGATAATTCCATTATTAATAACATTATAATTAAAAGTATTAAAGTCCATGAATAAAATAAATGTAACTTTTTAAAATATTACTTGGCATCTTCTGAGTTATTTTTTCACCCTGTTTTCCCAGACATACACTACATTTGTTGAATGTCTTTTGTGGCTTTGCCCAAACTACTTTGAAATGCTTTCTCCCTCCAGTCTCTACTGATTTAAATCCTACTCAGCTTTCAAGGGCCAGCTTGGGTGTCATTTTTTCATGAGGCCTTTCTTGATTATCCTATCTAGAAGTGATTTCTCTCCTTATTCTCAGTATCTCTCTATTAAATAATTAAATTCAGCAATTTATGTAAGGTCCTGGTAGTTGTTAAGAAAACAATTTTTTTTTTAAAATCAGTCCTTGCTCCAAAGTAATTTGCATTCCACCAAAGGGTTACATGGTAATCAAACACATACAAACACAAAGCACATGCAAAACCATGCAGAGAAGGACAAACTGAGAGATGTAAACTGCAGGGACTCCTGTATTTAGGAAATGCCTCAAACAGAAATTGTCTCCTGAGCTAAATAGTGAAGGAAGCTAGAGATTCCAAAAGGTGAAGGGTGAAGAAGAGAGCATTTCAGATATGGAGAGCTACCCATACAAAAGCAAAGAGGCAGGAGAGATGGAATACTGATGGTGGGGAAACACTAATAAAGCAGTTTATCTCAAAGTGGAACAACATGAAATAAGACTAGAAAAGTAGATTGGAAACATATGGTAGAAGGATTTAAAACTGAGGGTTATATATTTCTCCAAGAGGTGACAGTGAGTTACTAAAGAATTTTGGTTAGCAGAGTGAAATAATCAGGTCTATGCTTTTGGAATATGATTGTAACAACTATGTGACAAATAGATGGAAGAGGAGAGATCCTGGAAGCAGGGAAACCAATAGAAACCTTCTATGACAATCTAGGCCAGAGATAATGAAGGTCTTGACTAAGGTAGGTATTGTGAGAGTATTGTTGAGCCCTTCTAGTTGTGACCAATTTTTCATGACCCCATTTGAAGTTTTCTTGGAAAAAATATAGGTTATTTGCCATTTCTGTCTCCAACTCATTTTATATATAGGTTATTTGCCCAAGGTCACACAGCAAGTAAATGACTTAAAGCTAGTAAAATATGTCTTCTTGACTTCAGGCCCAGCTCTGTATCCACCAGATTCTAAGTTCCTTGAAATACAGGCAGTATTTTATTCATTTCTAAATTGCTTGTTACTTTATATGCCTGACAACAAATGTTTGTCAAATGAATGAATTAACAATACTGTTGACTTATATTTGTACAGTAAATTCACAAATATCATTCTTCACTATAATCCCATGAGCTAAAAAGGGTAGGTATTACTATCACCATTTTATGGATGGGAAAACTGAGGATCCAAATGATGAAGTACCTTGCCAGTATTCTATGGAAGTAAATATGTATTCATTCTATGGATGAGGAAACATGTTCAAAGAGATGGGATGTCTTACCCAAGATAAAATGGGAAATATTTTTTTTTAAATTTTATTTTATTTGCATAACATATGTGTGGGTAATTCCTCAACAATAACCCCTACATAGCTTTCCGCTACAAATTTTTCCCCCCAACTTCCCCACCCCTTCCCTAGATGGCAGGACATCCACCACATGTTAATTATGTCAAAATATTGGCAAATCGAATATATGTATACATATTTCCAAACTTATCATTGTTGTGCAAGAAAAATCTTATCTACACAAACGATATATCAGATAAAGGAAACACAATGTAAGCAAACATCAATCAAGGAGTATGAGAATGTTATGTTGTGGTCCACATTTCGCATCCCTCTCTCTGGGTGTATATGGCTTTCTTCAGTGAACAATTGGAGGTGGTTTGAAACATATCATTGTTGAAGAGAGCCATGTCCATCAGAATTAATTGTCATATAGTACTGCTGTTGCCGTGTATAATGATCTCCTGGTTCTGCTCATTTCACTCAGCATCAGTTCATGTAAGTCTCTCCAGGCCTCTCTGAAATCATCTTGCTGGTCATTTCTTACAGAACAATAATATTCCATAATATTCATATACCATAATTTATTCAGCCATTCTCCAATTGAAGGGCATCTATTCAATTTCCAGTTTCTAGCCACTACAAAAAGGGCTGCCACAAACATTCTTGCACATGTGGGGCCCTTTCCTTCCTTTATGATTTCTTTGGGATATAAGCCCAATAGAAATGCTGCTGGGTCAAAGGGTATGCACAGTTTGATAACTTTTTAAGCATAGCTCCAAATTGTTCTCCAGAATGGCTGTATCCGTTCACAGCTCCACCAACAATGCATCAGTGTCCCAGCCCTCCCACAACCCCTCCAACATTCATCATTAACTTTTCCTGTCATTTTAGCCAATCTGACAGGTGTGAAGTGGTACCTCAGGGTTGTCTTGATTTGCATTTCTCTGATCAACAGTGATTTGGAGCACCTTTTCATATGACTATAAATAGTTTTAATTTCATCCTCTGAAAATTGTCTGTTCATATCCTTTGACCTAAAATGGGAAATATTAAAGAACAAAGCTGAGACAACATCCCAGGCCTATGACCTGCATAATCTGGGGAGATTTTCACTAGAAATAACATTAAAGTAAAAATGAATCATTTTTTTCCTTGACATGATCTAGCATGTTCTTTAAGGTGGAAGGATTTTGACTTCTCTTTTCCATATATTTTATATTTATCTGACTTATAATGTTTTGTATCTCCCAAATCACTTAGCAAAATCCTCTGAATATAGTAGGTACTCCAAAATATGTACTGGTTGATTGAATAGTACAATCATAAGATCATAGACTTAAAACTAGGAAGGATATTATAGTATGATCATTTAGTCCAGGCCACTCATTTTATAGATGAGGAAATAGGCCAGTGAGAAAGAGTTGTCCAAAGTCAAGCAGGTATTAAGTAAGAGAACCAGAATTTGAAGTCAGTTCCTTTGAATTTAAAATTAGCACTCTTTCAATTATTCATCAATTGAAAAAAAAACAAAAACAAAATACCTATTCTGCCTGGAAGGCAGGAATTAATTCCAGAAGCAGGTTACCCAAGCTTTCACACAGATTGGCAGCAGGAAGACCCACCCCCATCACAGAAATTGTGCCAATCTCCTTTCAATATTTAAGACCAATCCACATGCAGTAATTGGGATGTTTCTACTAGAAAAACTAGTAGTACTGTCATGAGGAATGGCAAGCCCTTTGCAGAGCTGCTCATACAATTCTGGTGTCCCCTTGTTTCACCCAATTCTTATCTGTAGTTCCAAAAAGCTGCAACATCCTCAGCAACCATACCCAGGTAAACTATCTAGGCAGTCAAGGTAACTAAGGGGTCCCAAACGCTTCAATGAGTTGGGAGGTATATACCCCAATCATGGAAAGAGTTCCCTCCATGAAATGGGCAGAGAAGAAGAATTTGTTTCAGTGGCCATGAAGGCAATTGAATTCAGTGTTGTGGAGTGCTTACAACTTGGTTAGACATTGGAGATGTCAAGGCTGTCCACTACATGATCAACAATTATATTGACTTTTGTCTTGTCTCTAGGCTCTGATGATACTGGGGGAAAAATGAGGCTGAAGACTTGGTGTAATTCTGCTTCCCTTAATTTATTAATTTACAGTTTACTAGTGAGTAAAAAAGAATCACTCTACCATCTTAGTATTGCCCAAATCCAAAAAGCATCTGTCCTCTGAGCAAAGAGGAATTTTGGTAGCTCCATTTCAGCCACAAGTCAAGACCACCCCATGATTTCATTTGTTTGTAGACTGAATAGACCATCTTGTTGGGAGGAAGGCACTATTTTGGATTGTCTAATCAATAAATATGACCAAATAGAAATTAGTTTTTCTGTCTTACTCTGCTTTGTCTAAATCATCCAAGACATGTTTAGAAAACTTCATTTGTGTGATGATTATGTGAGGGTAACTTCTCAGATGTTTATTTTATTTTGCTTAACTTTCCAATCAGTATCAAAGTAGACTAATGTTTCCACCAGTGTTGAATGACTTAATACTCCTACGGTTATTAAAACAGATGGGCTTTAACCTATGTTTTTATGTCCATGAACTTGCATTAAAACAAAAGTTATCTTTTTGTTGTTGTTTTTGGTGAGGAGGCAGCAGGAGGACAGGGAAATAGAGAAGGCAGCAGATGGTTCATATGAAGTGTGACTGAGGTAGGAAGAGCCATTTCCATCTTTAGGTTAACCCAATGTAGTAAAATGAACCAGAGAGAAGGAATTCACACTATCAAAAGAAAAACAGAATACAATTTTAATCCATTGTCTCTGCCCGTTCTGAATCAGACACTTGTTGCTACTATATTAGCTTTAGTCCTTTGAGCAGTCTTTTTTCCATTGTAAGCACTTTCTAAAAAATCATTTTCACACATTTCTTGAGCTACATCAATCCTTCCGGCATTCCTCCATGCACACATTATGATGCCCTGTCTATAAATATAAAACACTTTTATTATGTCCATTAACCATGGACATATGTGTTCCAAAAGTTTCCTGACACGCAGTCATTTGTGGTTTTTTAATTATAAACAGAAAATATTCCCTAGAAAAATAAAGGAGAAAGCTCATAAATATATCTTTATACATTTGAATTGGATTTGCATACTTAGGAATGATTGGCTAAATGGTCCTCTGAGCCCTGAGCCACAGGAAGTGTGCGTGCATGTGTTTATATACACAGAGACACATATACAGACACACATGCAATTAAATCCATGCAGCCCATAGAATTTAAACATCTGTAAATGCTATGATGATTGTCCTGATCATATTTTGTTTCTTAAATGGGAGAACTTCCCTCTCGCCCCCCAGGTCTGCCCACTTGAAAAATTCAATGGGAATGAAAGCAAGGCCCAGTAAATCACTTGACAAATTAAGTCGTATTTATTGAATGCGTTTTATTTCAACAACCAAAAAATTCTAACAGCCTAACAATGCACATAAGTTAAAAATTAATTATCACTTAGTGATAACAAAGATAAAGTTGATTTACATGGAAAAAAAAGAACATTTACAATATGTTAATCCTTATTCACATTGTTGATACTGCAATAAAACACAATTTGTTTTTTTTTTTTATTTCACAAAAAAGGCGGAAAATTGTGCTTTGTCAAGAGGCACTACAAGAGAAAGTTTCTTTTTCCAAATAGATATTATATGACAGATATTGAATAAATAGACATATATGCATTGTAATTCGCAAAGTTCTGGCAAGACCACAGGCTAAAATGCCCACAGATTCACTTTGAACCACTGCAGACTTGGCAGTGAAATTAAAAATAAAAGGCAAGACTTAGCATTGAAAAATACCTAATAAATTTTTGGTTGAAGTGTAAAAGATACCAAATGCTGATGCCATCAATAGATGAACCACCTTGCAAGAGCTTGGCAAAAATCAGTTTCCATTACATGTACATAGTGATTTCAGCAACAGTGTAAGAAGACAATTTTGAAGGAGTAACTCTGAGGAGAACGTAAAGCAGCAACCAATGGAACTTCGGATCAAAGCTGCAGCATACTACAGAAAAAGAAAGGATGAGCACTAAGCTTAGTAGCAAACAACCATCCTTTTGCAAAGGTATGTGACGTTCAGGTCAAGATAAGTTCTAAACATTTTTATTTGAAAAAGTACAGGAAAATGTCCCTTTAAAAACTCCAGAGGTTACTGAGCAGCTAGAATTAGCTTGTATTGCAACATGTCTTCTCCCTGTATATTGTAAGTTCTGAGTAAATATCTACACATAGAGGCTTTTTTAATCCTACCTTTTATACCTTTCAAATATATAAATAGTATTAACAGTTATATTACAATGCTTGTGTAGTAAACAGAAAATAACTTTCGAAGTGATATTGCATGAGGTCTTTGACAAGGTTGCATGAGAACACAACTTAAAAGATCAAAGCACAAAGGATGACTATCTGCCCTGCCCACCACTTGAAAGCAGGGATTCCATTCATGAAGACTAGGGCTGAAAGTGAAGTATCCTCTGGGAATATCCATGGAAGTGGGAATAATGTTACCAAGATTTGAGGATAGGAGGAGGCTAAGACCAGTAACACTAGGAGAATGAAGCTTGTCTGCTCATTCTACTGAAGACTCAGTCAATGTGTTGAAGTCCTGTTGGCCTAATGATAGAATCTGTGTTCTAGCTAGCTAGGTCACTGGAGAGGGGAAAGGTAATCATTGGTGACTACTGAAACTCGCTATTTTATTTTGCATAGCCCAGAGTTGCACAATTGCTTAGCAAAAGGTTTCTCTTGGGAGGGCCAGCCAGTTATGGAAATGGGCTGCTGTGTGTGACACAGTGAATGGAAATGTTTAGTTCCACTGACAGAAAACCATGAAACAAAGGGAGCCCCACTGTTACCCAGAGATAACTCTGGGGGAGAGAGAAACCAGGTCTCTGAGCAAGGAAGCCCTTGAACTGTACATTTTCTTTTAATCAAATATATTTCTCAGGCTGTAATTTTGTCATCCTACAGGTAGAGAGGATTTTTTTTTGTATTTAAAAAACAACAACAAAAAAGCATTTTTAAACGATCAGACTTATCTCAGTTTAAGCTCTGAAGCTGAGAACAGATAAATAAATACCATGATTTAAACTTAGTTTTATAGTATAAATTCCACGCAGCCAATCTCAAAATGCTATTTTATCAAGACCTCAATAGTGGACAAGCTTTTCCACACTGGAGTTCAGTTTTGCTTGTTTTGACTTCCACTCAAGTTCATCTGTTCACTACAGGAAGGACCAGTTGAGTAACGGAACATGTTGGATCATTTTAAGTGTGCATTGTGTCATAAAAGTAATTGGACTTTGTCTTCTTAAGGTGCCCTGATTTTTTCCGCTTCATTTTCTTCTCTCTCTCTTATTTTTGGCAGTGTGATTTATTTTGTTAAATAGATACCTCAATAATTAACCATCAAGCTGCCAGGTAGGAAGGTAGAGAATAATAATAATAAAAAAAAATCAGGGACAAACATAGAAAATAAATAGGAATTCAAAAAATAGTCACCACACCCTGAGAGCAGGCGGCAGTTTATCAAAAAGCCAAAGCAACTCATTGTGAAGTGGTTTTAATACATAAACAAGTCTTGTCTTTAAGAACCCATTTCACAGTCTATTCTTTCAGATTGTAAAGTTCTCTGTCCCATGCAATTTTAATATATATATGTAAATATATTTATATACATATACATATACACACACACTTGTAGTTTCCTTCATTTATTTTATAGATCTTTTCTTCTGAGAACTTGCTTTGCATTTCTTCCATAAGTGCAAGATTAATGAAGGCATAGTTTTACGTGATTACAATTATTATTCCAGTCAAATGTAAAAGTGTAACACTCAAGTGTCTGTGTCAAGATGATGACTAATTCGACAATACTGAACTCATTCAGTCTGCACGTTTATCCCGTGCAGCAAAGAAATGTCAAAAAGGGGAAGAAAAAAAATGTAAAATATGAAAAAACAAATCTAAAAAACAAAACAAAATAAAAAAAGAAAATAGAAACAGAAAATCCTTGGACCAATGTCTTGCTTTTTGTGTTATGATTTCACATTATCTCTGGTCTATTTCTGGGGGAGCTGGCTTGTTTTTGTCAGCATTTTCCTCCTCAGCTTCCACTTTGTACATTTCCTCGGAGCCTTCTTCACTCTCATTTTCCTCTGATTCAGTCAGCAGCTCTTCATCCTTGTACTCAGCCACATCAACCCCTGTGCCCAAATGCTCTTTTAACTTCCCGTGGTGCTTCACATGGTACCGCTGGTTCTGGAAGAATTTGATGATGGTATGTTTGGGGAGATCCAGCTGAGCAGAAAGGGTGTGGATAGCCTCCTGGTCAGGGTAGAGCCCCACATCATGAATAAAGCTCTGAAGGATTCCCAGAGCCTCTAAGGAGATCTTAGTGCGAGACCTGGGCTTTTTGGTACAACTGTCCTCGGCAGGAGGAGGTGGAGGTGGTGCTTCTTCTCTAGGAGGGGAACTTTCCTTGGCTGGCTGAGGCTGCTGTCTATGAAGAACCTAATAAATAAAAGAGATATCCACATTTAGCTTAAATTCACAAATTTCTCTCTTAAAAATAAAGCTTTAAAATCCTTAGACAAACAACCTCCTAAAAAGTACAGATAATAAATACAGAAATTCAAGTTTTGAGAAATCTAACTTCTGCTGAACTTAAAATTCTATTATGCAAATGACAATTTGTACAAAGAAAACTGTGAGAATGCCAAATGACTGGTACTCCTAGAAGCAACACTGGTAGCAAAACAGAAGAAAATGTATGTTTTTCTGTTTTTATTTATTAGTTATAGTAGTATTCATGATAATATCATTCTATAAGAAGGGATTAGAATTTTTTAGGGTTTTTGTTAGTATGTGAATTCTGCAGACAAATTATGATCCTTGTATTCAGAAGATACCATATAGTTTGGTTAAATAAATGTTAACCTTTATTATACAAGCTTTTTAAATTATAGCTCTAATCATCTGAAATTGGTCATCTTTTGTTAATATACTTAACAATAACACATTTGCATGGTATTTTACAGTATAGAAAGTACTTTCCCCAAAAAAACCTAGCTTTCTTTTATGCTTTGTATGAACTTTTAAAAGTCTGAGTATTGAATTTAGCACTTTCTTCAGAAGAAGGAAAGATCACTTTTATATTTGCCTAAGTAGTAAGCAAGGGTGTGTAGGGAGGAATTTAACTTCTGTTAAAACAAATATATAGATTCTGGATTCACTTTCCCCATCCATATGTACCACCATCTTCTTAGCTAAAATATTTCAACCTTCAAAGCTGCTGCTTCAAGTAAAGAACAAAAATAAAAAATAAATTAATAAATATAATAAAACTCACTCATATACCCCAGTCTCAAGATCTCAAGATAATAAAATGGGTTTCCATTAGAATTAAAATAGCAGCTTTTGTTGAGAATTAGATCAAATATTTAATGCAAATTCAGCAAATCTAATTCCCTAAAAACAACACAACAATTGGAAGAGATTGAAACTCTCTGTACAAAAATTAAAATCAACACAAAAGATTTCAAAAGCATATATGTAAAAATATGTTAACCTCTAATAGAAGAAATATTTTTTGCACTCTTTCTATACCACTTTCAACTAAGAGAAAATGCATACGGTCCACTCTAGCATTAGCAAAAAAGTGAAAACTAGGGTCCTTCAGCATTCTAATTATAATCATCAGAAAAAACTCCAACTGCATTTAAATGCTTTATTATTCAGATGAGAGTTATGGTGACATACAAGATATCACATTTCCGATATAATTCATGAATCCAGAGAATATTTTAATAACTGAACTATAACTATAGGTGATAATTTTATTTTGTAATAGGAATTTTACCATACATATATATATATAATTTATACTCCATAAAACCCATATTAAAGATGCTATTAGACAACTGTACCAATTAGAAAACAAAGGAGAATTAAAAACCTCCATTTTCTAAATTATGTCTGTCTTCCTAGGGGAGGAATCAACATAAATGTTCAATTATTTAAATAAGTAAATTGTTCTTTGGAATTTTGTTTTGTTTTGTTTTTTGGTTGTTTATTTGGTGTGGGTTTTGTTTTTTTTTTTTTTTTTTGCGTTTTCCACAAGTTAGACTTAAGAGATTCATAAACCTAGACTTTGAAATTGATCTAACATTTACACAAGAGGGTTTATTTCATCATAAGCCCACATGGCAGGTATATGTATTTTATCTCTACTTTTAACTTGAAATTAGTATAAAAAAAGAATAAGAAAAAACTAAATTTGAAGGAGTCCTTCCTGGAAAAAACCATGAACAAATGACAGGATATATGTTAATAGTCCATGAAAAAACTTCTGAACTGGACCTAGATTAGGCAGTTGCTGTTATGTATGTTCAAAGCTAATATAAGAAAATAAGTGTGTTGTACCTGTCCCCTGTTTTTTGAAAATAGAATTTTCATAACAGAAACCAACTATATAGAAATATATTAGATGTCTGTTTAATCAGTCAATTCTTTAAACTAGGATTAGATAGCATTTGAAGACATTTTGCTCATGGATAACTCCACTCTCTTTGAGTAATTCAAATTGCTAAAAATATGGTATCATATTAACATAGAAATGATCTATCTTGCTCTGATTGAAAGGGAAATCACTGGTTCACAAAGAAAGGAAAATAGATTCTTTGAGTATTAGGTATCTTTCATCAGTGTTAAATCTTTCCCAATAGAAAGATTATAGAAATAAAACAGGTCATTTTTACTTACAAAATGAGTTATATTCCCAAAACATGTTTGAAAAATTATTTAGTATTCAAAATATATTTTCCCATAGAAACATTATGAGACGTGGTATATATGTTCACACTCTTGCCCATGATCATCCATTAAATCTTGAATTATAACACTTCATTAATAATAGGGAATATTGGATTTATCATTATAAAATGTATTTAAAGGCTAATTGGTGATATCTAGTAAACATTTACTTATTGCAGGTCGGGAAGGTAGAATGAATCATTGATTAGGGCAAAAAAGGGGCTGAGGAGCAGAAACAAAATAGAAACAAAGTATATAGAAACTTGTGGATAAAAGTGATGGGAAACTATGTTGTCTAGGGACAGTTGGGTGGTGCAATGGATAAAGCAAATGACTTGGAGTCAGGAAGAACTGAGGTTAAAATGGGCCTCAGACACTTAATAACTGATCCTGAGCAAGCCACGCCCATTTGATAAATTAGTTTCTCATTCATAAAATGAAGACTTTTTGGAGAAGGAAATGGCAAAGCACTCCAATATCTTTGCCAAGAAAACTTCATAGACAAAGTCCATGGGATTACATGGAGTCAAACACAACTAAATGAATGAACAACATATCATCTAATATGAGATGGCTTGTTACCACTTCCCCACAACACAAGTGCATCCCTTTTTTCTTCTATATATCCCAGCAACTGGCCTGGCTGGTTCTCCTTCTGCTGGCATAATTTGTTGCACATCATTGGTGCTTAATAAATACTTGTTGAAATGAGTGTTTAAATTTGATATCTGTAATTTGGGATCAGTAATACCAAATGTTTCCTTTCAATGAGCTAAAATCCATCACTCTAAATCTTTGAACTGTTAGTCCCAGTATCTTCCCTCTTGGGAAAAGTCCAATCATTTTTTCACATGATATAAATTATTGCTTCCTAGTAAGTTTTCTAGGGAGGAATATGAGATTTAAAATAATCTACAAATATTTTCAAAACACAACCTGAAACCTGCTTCCACCCAAACACCCCCCTTATGTGCGGATACACACTGTTTGCCCTTAGTACCAAGTGATTTTAAAAACAAAATGAACAAAAATGCTAATATGACCAAAGTTGACAAAAAAGATAAAGCAACTCTTCCTAAAACCCTCAGTGCTCAAATATGTTTTCAAGGCCACAATGAAAACCAGCTGGGAGCCATGTGCAAAATATAATATAAGCCTGCAGGGGAGGAAGTAAGATATTGAGTGATTAAGTCTAGGAAAATATATAATGTAGTATACCATTTTGGAGGTACTCTAGATTACTTACAATCAAACGTTGTGATCTTTTAAAAATATAAAGCAAGAAATTACAAAGCAGGTGACTGATATAGGGTAGAATGCTGAAAATATGGGTACCTGGCAGATGGAGGAGGTGGTCATAATAATGTTACATAGGTAATTAGGGTAGTTAAGTGGCATAATGGGTAGAGAGGTGGGCCTGGGAATCGTGAAAACTTGAATTGAAATACAGCCAATGACATTAATTAATGGGTAACCCTCAACAAATCACAGAAACCTCTGTTTGCCTCAGTTTCCTGATCTGTAAAATGGGATACATCTAGCTCCCAAAGTTGCTGTGAAGAAGATAGTCCTAAAGCATTTAGCACCATTCCTGACATATAATATAAATGCTAGCTATTAATCACACCCTATTCCTAACAAAAAGTCCTTGGATAAGTAATTTGGATTCAATCAGAAACAGTTGCATATATCTATCAACAGGCATTATGGAAAAAGCACAGTGTGGTGGTCATTATTGTTCTACCATTTCAGATCTGCATTTGGCACAACAGTACCTTTATGACATTCATTTCCATTTACTAACCCTCCTTTTTTTCCTAACTAGAAAACTATTATTTTTCTATCAAAGAAAAATATCCCTCATCTCTATATTACATTAAGTGGAAAGAACACCAATCTGATAATCAGACAACATGGATTTTGGATTTGGCTGGTTTGGGTCAAATAACATTAATAAATTATAAATTGTTATATAAATATTTTGTGATTCTCCAACATTAGTAAGAAAACATTTAAATTGGAAGAAGTATTTGCTATGATTACTCTATTTGGATATGTATTGATATTGTTGAAAAAATATTTTAAAAATGAGATAATCATGACTTCCTTTTGGAGTAATATATGGTTATATAAACAATAACAATGAATTAAAAAAACTTGTTTTTCTAAGTTATCAGTATAAAGTGTTTATTTTATTTCTTTTTTTAAAAAAATCTATCATTTTTCTTTTCTCAAAAACTTAACTGCATAAAAAATATGTTGTGTGGAATTGTAGTTATCAATAGTTACATTGTCTTATATAACTTTTTCTATTTCTCAAAACAGGAATTTTAAGAAAAAGGGGCATTCTATCTGCAAAGAAACCAATCTTTGGTATGAATGAAGAGAATCATTTATGAATTACTAACCCCAATATTTGGAATTTTGCTATCAGCTTTCTGAGAAGAGAAAATAGTACTTATCATAAAGTTCTGAAGAAAATATAACAAATAAAATCTGGACTTGGAGTAAAATAAATCTGGAATCAAATTAAAACTGCACTATTTGCCAGTTATGTGACCATGAACAACAAATTTCTTTATCTCCCTAAACTTCAATTTTTCTATCTGAAAAATGGAGACAATAATAGTTGCCTCACCTATTACACAGAGCTGTTGTGAAGAAAACACAATATAAAAGTTACACTACTTTCCTACATCAATAAAAATGTTGGCAAAATTAAATCTAGATCAGATATCTATTATGATTTCTTTTGTTTAGAAAATTTTCTAGGGAAACAACAAAC
>JAJPUD010003568.1:219821-240922 GCA_023553655.1 Myrmecobius fasciatus | reverse complement strand
GTTGACTTGAAGATCAGTTCAGAGGCTTATTTTATTGTTGATTTGAGAGAAGATCGGAGGAGAGGCAGAAAGTCACCTTTTCACTCCGCCATCTTGGCTCCGCCCCCATCTTTTTTTTTTCTAAGCTGCTTATTCTTATTCCAATTTTTCCTCAAGAGTTTTTATTTTTTTTTTTTAGGCTTTGCTTCATTTCTACTAGGTAATCATGTAATGCTTGTGGAAAATTCCTTTTTTCCTTTGCTTTTTGCTTGCACTTGTTATGGAATTTTATACACACACACACACACACACACACACACACATATATATAATGCTGGATCATTGGTATAATCATCTAACTTTAATTTCTAGAATGGGCCTCTTTTTTGACTTGGGAAAAGCTGTTCCCTTAGTACTTTTATCTAGTTCTACCCCACTGGATTTGTGAAGTTGAGAGTTTTGAATCTTTAGCATTCCATTTTGCACCTCATGATAGACTTGGAACCCCTGAATCTGGCCTGCAGTATCATGTTGGTCTGGTCAACACTGTCCTGGTTCCTGCCCAATACTATTTCCAGTGGCTTCTAAGGTCTCTACCCTGGATTCACCTTAGGATTTTCTTAGAGTCCTCTGCTATTCTTGCTATCTCCAGAGAAAGAGAGCTGCAGGTCACCCCTATCCCTTCCTATCTCTTTTGAAGTTACGTGGTACTGGCATTGGTTTTGCTGGTGGGGGCTCTGGATGAGTTTTTGCACAATTCTAGCATGGGAGATGTCATTTACTATAGTGCCTCACTGAACATCTTGATAATTATTCCATCTGCTATGAATGTCAAGAGTTTTTCGGGAGTCCTATTCAAGCAGCCGTCTTGGCTGGAAATCTTGCTGTTTTTGTCATCTTTTTCTTATGTAACAGTATTCTAGTATTTGATTTTTTTTGTCTTTTGTTACAGTATTCCAGCAAATACACAAATCTCATTAGCTTTCTTGGCCAATGCAAGCTTTCCATGCAGAAGATGATAGAGAGCTTGTATTTGCAAGAATCATAACAATGTGGAAAATAAGAATTTTGGAGAGAGTGTGGAACATGAGTAGATTCCTTAAGTATGTGATGGAGAGACCTACAAAGGCATTCACAAAGGCCAGTCAGCTGCAGCTACTTCTTTTGCCTCAGCTTTTAGATCATGTCAGTGACTCTTTGGCTCATAGCATTTAGAGAAGGGAATGGAGTCTCTGACCTTGAAAATTCTGAAAGCTCAAGAGACTAAGCCATTAACTCATAACTGTTAATTGTTAGCAATTAATCCAGCCCAGTTACTAACATCATTGCCCTAAGAAGTAAGAAGCAACATTTTGGAAGATCTTTAGGGCACCAGCTCAGAATTATCTGAGAATTGGGAAAAGGGAACAAGGATTTATTAATGTGCTAGGCACTTTATAAATATTATCTCATTTGATCCTCACAACTCTGAAGAAGGTTCTATTACTAATTCCTTTGATAGTTGAGGAAGCTGAGAAAGATCCAAGTTAAGTGACTTGCCCAAGGTTGCCCAGTGATCTGAGTTCAAATTTGAATTCAGGTCTTCTGGATGTCAAGCCAAGTGAGCCACCTAGTTATTTGGTGAGATAAGAATTTATTTGGCAGAGATGTTGCCTTTGGATGCAGACCTGAGCTCAGTTTTTGAGACTTCTTCCCCAGAGACAAAAATGGTGTAGGGGACAGGATATCTCTGAGATATTGGGGAGGGGAAGTGTTTATATATATATATTTGTTCTTGCTCTATATTCAAAGTAAGTATTCCTTTTTAAAAAGATAATCAGTATCACTGGTTAAGTGGAATTGTGATTCTGGTAACTGATATCTTCACATGGAAAGAACATAGCATGTGGGGAGATCAGGCCTTTGACTGTAGGAGAGAGATACCTCAACCCCTCAGAGTTACCTATTTGAACATCCTGGATCTTGGAGAGGCTCAATTTTCTGAATTACCTTCTTTAGTCTTCCTTTAAGCTAATGTGCTTATTGGAAGCCACTAGGTGGTATTCTGGATAGAGTTCTGGGCCTAGAGTCATGAAGTTTAAATTCAGCCTCAGACAAGTGTCTGAGAAGGTAATCCTGATGTCAGTGTTAGCTATATGACTTTGGGCAGTCAACTACCTGTATGACTTTGAGAAAACCATTTAACTTCTATTTTGCCTCAATTTTCTCAACTATATAATGGGGATAAAAATTGTACTTACCTCCCAGATTGTTTTGAAGAACAAATGAGATCTTATTTGTTAGCACTTAGTGCAATGCCTGGCACATACAAGGTGCTATATAGATACTAATTATTATTATTATCAACATTATTAGTTATGTCTTCTTTTGTGATGTCCTCTTTTGGTACCTCAGTTGACCACTCTTGCAATTTTGTTTTCTTCACCACCACAAATGAATAACTGAACAAAAAAAAATTTATCAAGTGCTTGTGTTTCAGATACTGTACTAAGTGCTGAATGTAGCTTACTTTCTAGTAGAGGAAGACATTACATACAGCAAAAATAGCATCGGAAAGGGAGAGTGAGGAATGGGGTCTTGGTTCATCAGCATAATTTGGAGATGGCTTGAAGATGGTCAGGAGCAGCATAATAAATATATTAAAATAAATGACCAAAAGAAAAAAGAAACTGAAAAAAGAGCAACACTAACTTTTGGGAAATATGTTTTCTGATGTTCCCATTCATAAATTGCTTTCTTTTTTCTCAGATTCTAATTTCCTTAAAGAGACACAATCTTGTGTTTGAGGGGAATAGCTACTCAAGAAAAATGTAGCACTTGGGAGCTTTCCCATTAAAGATCTTACTCTGGCCTATGAGAAGCATTCTTGATACCTCCTAAATTTTATTTTCAAAAGCCAGACCACATAAAATAATCACCAAATAGCTGAAAATTAGTAACTTATATAGTATAAATAGTAACTTATAAAGATTCTGAGGAATCTTAAGTTCCTTAGTTTCTCCAAGTTTCTTTTACTCTGACATGTACATGAGTGGATGGAAAAAGACACCCACGTCAAGCTGTGCCTCAGGGTTAGGTCCTAGTCTTTTGTACCTGCCTAATCACATTCCAACCCTTTCACATGTATGTACAGTCTACCAATGCCTGAAGAAGCTTTGAGCCACTCCCTTACATCTATTTGAATTTAGCATATATTAATAGAATCTGAAAAATGGAATCATAAACTAAGTGAATCTTAGAGCTGGCTAAAACCATCGAAGCACCTGAACAATTGTAATAAGCAAAAAACTGTAATCTGAATGAGAGGTATACCTGACACAAACCCACCAACCTTAGGGTGACTTAGGGCGTGATTGAATCAATATACCCTCCATAATTAGAACCTATTAATCAGGAATGAGCCCAATAATCCAAAAAATTGCAGAATTATCCTTGAATATAAGTGTTGCTTAGCAAAAATGGGCTTTCGCAGTATCCTGTGATACTCAAACCAGAAGTCACATAGCCCCTGTTAATCAATTTGGATGCCATATTTAAAATGTTAAAAGATGGTTTTACAGACACTGGAAAATTACACTATAATCATGTGTGTGTGTGCACACGTGCATGTGTACTTGGTGATCTGTATTTTAGAATTTCTCTCTGTAGGCAGGTAGATGGGGCAATAGAAATAGCACTAGCTCTGGAGTCAATGCAACTTGAGTTCAAAATCTGGCCTCAGATACTTAACACTTATTAGCTTGTGACCTAGACAAATCATTTAACCACAATTGCCTTGCCAAAAAAAAAATAGAATTGGCCTCTGCCAGTCCAGTATCCTTTTACAGAATAGAAAACTGAGGCACACAGAGAAGTGTTTTACTACATTTCCACAACCAGTTACTAAAAGAGCCAGAATAGAGTTTAGACATGATTCAGCAGGTAATATCATTTATCACTTCTTAAGTATCAAAGTGACATAAAGAGAGGGGTACTTAAAAAGTATCATTGCTAACTTTTTAAAAGATAGCATTTTGTTGCTTAACCTGATTTCTGCTTACTGAAAGAATTTAATATAAAGCCAATTTCAAGATGAAACAAAAATGACTGAAAGAAGAGTAGTTGCCGAATGATTATAAGAAATCTTCATTTTGTGTAGAATCTTAAAATATCTGTGGTTGCCATGGACTAGTGATAGTCATTATAACACAAAAATAAGAACATAAAAGCATATTAGAAACTTAACATTCTTTTTTCTTTATGACAATATTATGTGTTGGAATTGTAGAATGATTAATAAAATGCTAAATACCATGGCTGGATACACTTCGGCATTTCTGTTTATTAATGACATCCATAAGGAAACTATTATATTCAATGAGAATTTTACAAACTGATAAATTCCATGAACAAATGTCTAAGTAAATTCCACATAGTGATAGAAAATACTTCATTCACAAAAAAAGAAAAACAATTAGATTTTTTTTTACTCCTATGGGATACTAGTAGTCATCATAGCTAGAGGATGATTATAAATAGGGATAGAAATCATTTCCCCACATATATAGAGTCTGCAGCCCTTTATAGTATCACAACATCCATATGTACCTCAGACTATACATAGTAGCTATCCCAAGTGGAAAGATCTGCTTAAGGAAGTAGTTGGGTTCCCTTCAAGTAGGACTTCTCACTAGAACTCTAAATGACCAATTATGGGGTAATGCTATAGAAGGCATTTTTCTTATTCGGGGGTAAATTGGCCTAGATAGTTTCTAAGATTTTTGAGATTCTATTACATTGTTTTATGACTGAGAATAACATGGAAATGAGATTTCTTTATGTGGTTTCTGGGGCTTGTTAACATTAACTGCTTAAAAAAAATTTTTTAAATTAACTGCTCATACATATTTGAATTATGAATTAGGGTTTTAATATCATGCATTAAAATGCTAGAAGTTATAAGATGGAGGGGAAAAGCCCTTCTGAACTAAAATGTAGTTTTTAGTTACAACTGGTTTACCAGTAAATAATCTGCTTCCCGTTATACCCATCATTAAAATAATTTTTTTAGTTTAAGACATATCTTTAACTATTAAGCAACACATAGTAACATACAGATACTTGGGACAGAAAGAAGAAAGGAAAGTTCTATGACCTTATTTATAATTGCCTTTAGTGTGTCAGATTCACTAGTTTAAAGTGGAAAGACGAAGGTCTTAAGGGAATAATACACAGGACAAGTAAATTTCAATAGAAAGAATGGAAAGATCAAAGCTGTTCCTCAGGATGGGCAGACCTGAGTGAATGACTAGAGTGACCATTTAAGTGAAAATAGAGGAATAGTAAACGAGGGCAACCGAAAACACTCTTATAGTCTTTTCAATTATTATTTTAACAGTCTTCCAGACTGTACTTCTGGTTGGGAATGAGATAGTTCTAGACTTCTTTTAGCATAAAAGGAAGTAGTGTTTAAGCAATTATCCTATGCTGGACATAAGCTGAAATGGATTACAGTATTCTGTGGGGAAACCTCTTCAGGGCTTTCATTTTTCATGGCTTGAAGAGCCAGTGATCACTAAGCAGTGATGTTCAGTGGGAAGAGAAATGGATTTGAAATCAGTGATGTGGATTCAACTCAGTTGAACATTTCAGTTCTGCTACTTATCACTTGTGAGACTTTGGGCAAATTACTTAAACCTTAGCTTCCTCACCTGTAAAATAAGGAAACTGGATTAGATTATCTCTTTCAGCCCTATGTCCTTCGATTCTAATCCCAGAAAAACTAAGAGATCCTATCTATAGTTGATTATCTGCAATGATGGAATCCAAATTTTCTGTAATTTCCTTAGACAATGAATAAGGATTGTGATGTTAAAAAAAGTAAAAGGTTAGTCCAATTAAGAATGTAAGTTTTGTTTAGGAACTGTCTGAGAATCTTCCTTTATTTATCTTTCCCCTTTTGATTTATTGTAGAAGGATGGTAGCAAGTGACATGATACTCATCTTGTAAAAGGAAGAAGAAAAATACTAGTGATTTTTAGAACTACTGAAAACTAGAATGGGCTGTGTCAGAAGGAAAGCAACTTTCCCCCCACTAGAAAACTTCAAGCAAAGGTGAATGACTCCATATTAGGGATGTATTGGCTAGAGATTGATGATTAATTAGGAGTTGAACAAGATGATCTCTGTAGTTTCTTCAAACTTAGAGATTCAGAGATTCTGTGACTAATGGTTCAGAGGTTTTTTTCCCCCATTCTTTCAATAAAATATTTTGTAATAATGTAAATTGTGTGCTTGAATTTGCAAAGTTGGCCTCAGTATGCCATGTGCTAGGTAGCATACAGAGAATCTTCAGAGGATTCCTGATGGTAGCTACAAGTTGAAGGAAATGAAGAAACTTCACACAATATACCTGGGCCCTTTATGCTGGAAGAGCCAAGGTTGTGACATAAGGGTTAGTTGGTTTTAGATGAAGTAGGATGAGTTTTGACATTCATATTCTTACTGCAAAAGATTCAGAAATAGAGGAATTCTGTTATCTTCAACAAGATCCTTGATTGCCTGAAATAGAAAGAATATCAAGTTGATTAAGTTCATATTTAAATTAAGCTTAAACTTTTAAAAATATCATTCATATTCAAGAAGTAAGAAAAATACTTTTTCTTAGCTCTTTCAATATGCTTGGGGCAGAGCCAAGATGGCAGGAGAAGACAGGTCTTTTTCTGAGCTCTCCCCACGTCCCTCAAATTAACAGCAAATCCAGCCTCTGACCTGGTTTTGGAGTGACAGAACCCACAAATATTTGGAGTGTAATAAATTTCCAGCAGAAGATAATTTGGAAGATCTTCAGAAAAATGTCTGTTTCAATCAGGCGGGATGGAGGCAGGCCTAGTGGAAACCAAGTATACACGGGCTGAGTTCAGGCAGTGCAGACCTGGTGTGGTATAGGCTCCATGCAAGGGAATCTACCAGGAGGAATCTACAGGAATGTTGGCTCCTCTGTCCTGGTTGCAAACCAGTAGATTAGCAGATTAGCTATAAAACATCCAATGCAAATACAAAAGTCAAATAGTGAGCCCCTAAATCCCAGAGTATCATGGGACCTGGACACACCAATCAAGCACCAGTTAGTCAGCATTGCCTCTGTTGCCTGTAGAGGAAATTTGGACAATCTCCCCTTTGCCCTAAAAGCAGACCTCAAACTTTTTAAAAAAAAATGAGCAAAAATGCAAAAATAGTTTTTATATAGAAAGAGAAGAACAGATTTTAAATCTTCAGGGCACTAAAAGCAGATTGTCTCCAAATGAAGTTTCAACAAGGCTCCCTTGGAAGAATTCAAAAAAAGATCTTAAAAGAGAGAAGAAAAATGGAGGAAAAATAAGAACATTGCAGGAGAATTTGGAAAAGAAACACAGAAAGAATGTGAAGAAAACTCCTTACAAAATAGATTTAGTGAAGTGGGAAAAGCAGATAACTCCTTACAAGACAGATTAAAATGGAAAAAGCATGTAACTCCTTACAAAATAGATTTGTCAAAATAGAAGAAGAAAACAATTCCTTGAAAAAAAGAATATGTGAAATGGAAAAAGAAATCCATTGAACAAAACAACTCATTTAAAAATTCAAATACAAAGGAACTAAAAAAGGTAACTGAAGAAAATAGTTCACTAAAAATTAGAACTAAACAAATGGAAATGACTCAATGAGATATCAAGAATCAGTCAAACAAAACAAAAAAAAATGAAAAAACAGAAGAAAATGGAAAATGCCTCATCTATCTAAGACAATCTAGGGATTTTTAAACTTCCTGGAAACCATGATGGAAAAAAGAGCTTAGATATTATCTTTCAGAAAATCATCAAGGAAACCTATCCTGATGTCCTAGAATCAGAAGGTAAAATAACCACTGAAAGGATTCGCTGATCACCTTCTGAAAGAGACCCCAAAATGAAAACTTCAAGGAATATTGTAAGTAAATTTCAGAATTGTTTGACCAAGGAAAAAATATTGCAAACAGCCAGAAAGAAACAATTCATATATCAAGGATCCACAATAGGAATTACCTAGGACCTAGCAGTTTACACCTTAAAGGATTGAAGGACCTGGAATCTGATATTTTGAAAGGCAAAGGAATTTAAGATTATAGCCAATGATCAACTATCTAGCTAAATTGAGCATTATCTTTTAGGGAATAAGATGGACATTCAATATGATCTAGTTATTTTGTTTTTAAGCAATAATTTTTTTTTATTAAAGCTTTTTATTTGTATAACATATGTATGGGTAGTTCCCCAGCATTGATCTTTACAAGGCTCTCCATTACAACTTTTACCCCCAGTCCCCTCCCCTCCCCTAGATGGCTGGAAGTCCATTACATGTCAATAATATTGAAATACTTGACAAGTTATGCAAGAAAAATCCTATCTACAAGAAAAAAAAAAAGAAAATCAGATAAAGGCAATACAATGCAAGCAGACATCAATAGAGATCATGAAAATGTTACGTTGTGGTCCATATTTCATATCCCTCTCTCTGGGTGTATATGGTTTTCTTCAGTGAACAATTGGAACTGGTTTGAGACAATCCTTTGTTGCAGAGAGCCATGTCCATCAGAATTGATCATCACGTAATATTGTTGTTGTAAAAATTATTTTTTTAATTGAAAAGTTTTTGATCAAAACTATTTTGATAAATTTGAGCATGAATTCAACATTTTGCCAATATCCTAAAGGCTTTCAGTGACCATTTGCCCAGGAGAAAGTGATGTCAGGGGAAATCTAATAAAAACTAAGAACACAAATTATCATTAAATAAAATTATAAGGACGTACTTAGCTGTAAAATGTCTGAGAAAGCCCTCCTCCACAGAAGTAGGGAATATTTTAATTGTCAGTAATATTGTTTATTCTAGTTAGTTTGGAGAGATTTTTTCTTCCTTTGCTTAGCAAGCTAGGCTGGGGGAAGAGACATAAAGACTGCTGGTGATATTTTCCTTAAGCGTTGTAAGCATTACACATGTAGAAGTAGCCAGGCCCATCAAAGGTAGCCTTAGACTACTTGGGGGAATTCTCTTGAACTTGGATGAACTTTTCTTCATCAGTAATATCCCAATGGATGTAGGGCAAAGATAAGGAATCTGTTTTTGCTTATGGCAAATTTAGGTTCCAGGGGTGTAGATTTCGTTTTTGTTACAACTATTCAAACCCACTTAAAATATACATTCAATTAATAGTATTTTTGGCAACTTAGCATAGAAAAGTAAAGCATTTCACAGGAGGAAATAGAAAGATCTATCAAGGGAGAAAAGGAGAGTATATTTTAAGTGGAAGGATTTATTGTCAGAAAAAGAAAAGAGGGAAGGACACAAGTGCAAAAAATCCAATATTTTCACAGGTTATGAAAACAATCCTTTTAGACAAAACTACAGGACCTCTTAATCTGAGAACAGCAAGTAAAAGTAGATGAGACTATCTCTTTTCATAGAGAATTTATAATAGTTCACTATGTGGTTGGAGAATTTCTACATTTTTAGTTTATCAACTAATTAATTTTGGTTAATTTTTTTCTCATAACTGAAAATGAAAAAAAAAGATCTAAACCATAAAATCTTGGGTCTACTGTGACTGATTTCCACAGAATAATTTGAGAGAAAGGTCCAGCTTTCAATGGAGAGAGAAAAGTAAAGCTATTGATCAGACTTGAAAAAAACAGATGTGCTATTGTAAGCTGTGGCAGGCTGTTCTTGCCCAAACTTGTCAGTATCTTGGGGTTTAAAGATTCATTACCTCATTTATGAGCTCCCCCTTGTGGTTTGCTATATAAAATAAAGCCCCTCTTGTCAATGGACTTCTTCAATGTATAAAGACAAAAGAATAAAAAATAGGGGATGTAGAGGAAGACGAACCAAATGAAGAGACTCATTTAGGTTAATTAAACAATTACTTGGTAATGTCCAATTTATTTTACTTTCCTTAATCACCTACAACTATTATTGTAGAATCTAGAAATACAAAGATTAAAATAATGTAATCCCTGCCTTGAATACTATCTAATAGAGGGGTAAGATATCAGAAATAGAACTGGAATAGTCCTCAGAGGTAATTTAGTCCAAACCCCTCGTTTTACAGAAACCATTTATGGATATGCAACATTCCCTTTGAGTCCTTCTGCCAACTTGTACTCAAACCCTCAGGTTGGATCCCTGGAAGGATGCTTACTCCTTCATCCCAAGGACAATTCCTTGGGTTCCTAGCTTCTCCTAGTACTCCCATAGCTCAAAAGTCACCACTAGTGTGCTTCCTATTAATGGATAGAGAGCACTTGGTACTTAGTAAAGACATTTACTGAAGTAATGTAGCAAGAAGAGTAGTTACAAGTTATTTTCCTCATAAACTTGTGATGCACTCAACAAATACATATTTGTCCATGGGAAGAGAGGGCTCAAAGTTAAGAGTACAATGGTAGTAAAATGTGTGCGGGATAATGCTGGTGAGAGGGTGCAGCCAAATAGTCCAGTATGGAAGCCCTGAGAATGCAGGGTTCCTGGGACTCAAGCTGTAGAAGTTCTAGACTTGGAACTGGGACTCTATTCCCTGTGAACTAAGCTATAAATTTAATTCCCTTCCCTTCCCTAGAGGCAGAGGTGGGGCAATGGCAGCAGGTAGGAGGCAGAGTGGATCTACTTCCTATGTGTTGAGAAAAATGAGTTTTTATATTTGTGATTATACCTTTTGAAGTGAATATTTCCTTGTAAAAGCTACTGTTACTGGGTAAAAAGAACTGGGGTGCAGGGGATTTTATCCCCTGTACTTGGGGGGGAACAACATTAGTGAAAGCTGTAGATGTTTGAGAAGAACCTAAATACCACCCAACTCTCCCTTAAGGGTACCAAAGAACTTTGGAGGGAAAATGGTGAAATTTAACCTAATTGACCTTTGGGTGGGAGCTCAAAGGATTATCAATGTTACACAGAGAATATATACAAATTAGAATATAACAGAATAGACAGACCCACATATATACACATATACAGAGGCAGACATAGAGAAAAAACCCAAAGACAGACAGAAAAAGACACTGATCTCACCAAAGAGGAAATCCTCTAAGTTTTTAGTGTGGCAAGCAAGGAACAGTGACACATTTGAGATACCAGTTCTTCACCTATTAGCTTCTTCCCAGAGTTTTTCTCTCCCTCCAGTTATTTCTCCCTGAAGAAATCGTGGAACTGTATGTATCCTCTCTCAAAGCTGAAAACCAGAGAAGACGAGAACCTCTCTTCTTCCAATCACTCACTAACTCTGCCCTTCAGAAAGCATAGAACATAGAGTAATTCTCTGCCAGTCTTGTGCTCTGGTTTACACTAGAGAATACAAGTGTCAGTGAAATAGAGACATGTGCCATAGTAAGAACAAAATTACAAATGGAAGGTATGTTCCTAGGGATGAAGGGATGGGGATGTGACCTGGATGCAGCATCTGTGATAGCCTTCTGGAGAATAAAAAAAGAGTAATTGAGAGTGAGTAGTTGAGAGTCTATAGCTAAATTTAGAAAGGCCACATATTAGAACTCTGAATTTTTTAGTCATCTTCCTCATGGGAAATTGAATTGAATAGTGGAGAGTTTGGGCTGTTTTTACCCACATGGGAGTCTTGGAAAGAACACAGAGTTAAGTTTATTAAACCAAGTCCAGATAGGTTCTCAGTAGCCATAGGTTCAGAAATCTAGGCAAAGTGAAGCAGTTGAGATAGCTCAGGGCATGGGAAGAAGGAAATACCCATACATGGCATAGAGACATTGCCCTGAGAAAGACAGTGGTTTCAGACGCCAAGGTAGAATTGAACTGTTTTTTAATGATTGCAATAATTGTATATTTGCATTAGGATTCCATAACCTTAGAGTGTATGGAAGAGGGACTAGGGAAATGAGAATAATACTGTAATACAGATATCTTGTGAAATGTTGGTAAAACTATATGTGGGGTAAAATTATACCATGTGGAGGTAGCCTGGCAAGTTCACTCTGAATACCATACTCCAAGTAGTTATCTATGCAATTAGAAATTAGAGACATCACAAAAAGTATCTATTATAAATTTGTTGAGAATTTATGCTTTAAAAAAAAATCTGTGATTTCCTTTCCCACATTTTTTTTCTTTGACTAAAACACTACTTCCTACTCCCATGTTTTCTTTCCTATACTGAACTCAGAAGTCTCATCTATCTCAGTTCTATTAGATGTAGAAATGTTATTATAGATTCATATCTTTTTATCCTAATAGATCCCAAACCATATGGCAAATTATAAAATGCAGTCACCTCTAGCAAGAAATTGATGTAATCTGACAGCTCTACAGAATAACTCAAGAAAGACAATGAAAATTATCCTTCTGGTTACAATTATGGTGGAAATTTATGATAGGAATTTGGATAATCATGGTGGGCTTAATTATTTTCAAAATTAGAATTTAGGCAATTCCTATGGAAAAAATGTTAATAAAGCTTTTAAAAAATTTTTTTATCACTCTTTATGTCTAAATCATGAACTCATTTAGATCTTATCTTGGTATGTGGTGTTAGGTGTGGGTCAAGCCCTAATTTCTTCCACACTAGTTTCCAATTTTCCCAGCAGTTTTTGTCAAATAGTGAGTACTTATCCCAGAAGCTGGGGTTTCTGGGTTTATCAAGCACTAAATTGCTATAGTTATTGCCTAGTTTGTCCTGTGATCCTATCCTATGCCACTGATTGACTACTTTAATAGAGCTTTTAAAAGAGTCCATATAATTAATAGTTTAGATTGGTAGCATATTTGGTTACTAGAAAAGTGGTGAAGACAATTTTGTCAGAGTAATACTGTCTATCTACCTCATACTGTCCCCCTCCATTCTAAGAATGTGGGTGTGGCTTAAGAACACTAGATAGTCTAGTCCAATCAGAAAACTTAGAAGATACCAGATTTGGGGTTTCTCTGAGGTCAGGCTAAATGGTAAATTAGAACTCTTCATCTGTTCTAAGAGGGAAATCAAACCTAGAGTTGATATCTGGACCACTGATGATTTAATACTGAGGCCTCTATAAGACTGGACAAAGACTAGACTAGTAAGACTCAATATATAACAACTTCTTGGAGTGCCTCCCTATTTTGGGGACTACTTTCTTTTTTCTTGTTCAACCACAATCACCCAGCATCCCATCCTTACTTTGGGGAAGTAAAGGCTCAGACCAAAGTATTATTTTCTCAGCTAGTCACACAAATTCCTCTAGGGCAGAGGCTCCTGAGTGATTTTTGTTGGTATCATCCTTCTTCCTGGTTTGGGGACCTGCTTCTCAAATTGTTTATGTACCCATTTTGATCTTTACTTGGCATATGGTATGAGATGTTGGTCTATAACTGCTTTTTGCATAGTTTTCCAGTTTTCTTAGCACATTTTATCAAAAGTTTGGATCTTTGGGTTTATTAAACACTAATTACCATGGTCATTAATTACAATATACTGTACACCTAATCTATTCTACTCTATTTCTTCACTATTATCAGAGAATTTTGATAAGAACCACTTTATAATAGAGTTGAAATAGTATGCCTACATCACCTTTCTTTCACATTTTTTTCTCCTTGATTTCCTTGGTGATATTCATCTTTTATTCTTCCAAATGAATTTTATTTTGATTTTTTCTAGCTCTATAAAAGTAGTTTTTTTAAATTAATTAATTTATTTATTTTTAAATTTCATTTGCATAACATATGTGTGGGTAATTCTTCAACAATAACCCTTACATAGCTTTCCGTTAAAATTTTTCCCCCCAACTCCCCACCCCTCCCCTAGATGGCAGGATATGCACTACATGTTAATTATGTTAAAATACTGGCAAATCGAATATATGTATACATACTTCCAAACTTATCATTGCTGTGCAAGAAAAATCTTATCGACACAAATGATATATCAGATAAAGGAAACACAATGTAAGCAAACATCAATCAAGGAGTATGAGAATGTTATGTTGTGGTCCACATTTCACATCCCTCTCTCTGGGTGTATATGGCTTTCTTCAGTGAACAATTGGAGGTGGTTTGAAACATTTCATTGTTGAAGAGAGCCATGTCCATCAGAATTGATCGTCATATAGTACTGTTGTTGCCGTGTATAATGATCTCCTGGTTCTGCTCATTTCACTCAGCATCAGTTCATCTAAGTCTCTCCAGGCCTCTCTGAAATCATCTTGCTGGTCATTTCTTACAGAACAATAATATTCCATAATATTCATATACCATAATTTATTCAGCCATTCTCCAATTGAAGGGCATCTATTCAATTTCCAGTTTCTAGCCACTACAAAAAGGGCTGCCACAAACATTCTTGCACATTTGGGGCCTTTTCCTTCCTTTATGATTTCTTTGGGATATAAGCCCAATAGAAATGCTGCTGGGTCAAAGGGTATGCACAGTTTGATAACTTTTTGAGCATAGCTCCAAATTGTTCTCCAGAATGGCTGTATCCGTTCACAGCTCCACCAACAATGCATCAGTGTCCCAGCCCTCCCACATCCCCTCCAACATTCATCATTAAC
Source organism: Myrmecobius fasciatus (assembly GCA_023553655.1). Classification (NCBI taxonomy): domain Eukaryota; kingdom Metazoa; phylum Chordata; class Mammalia; order Dasyuromorphia; family Myrmecobiidae; genus Myrmecobius; species Myrmecobius fasciatus. The sequence continues at coordinate 226,397 of JAJPUD010003568.1, read as the reverse complement.
TTTTCCTGACATTTTAGCCAATCTGACAGGTGTGAAGTGGTACCTCAGGGTTGTCTTAATTTGCATTTCTCTGATCAACAGTGATTTGGAGCACCTTTTCATATGACTATAAATAGTTTTAATTTCATCCTCTGAAAATTGTCTGTTCATATCCTTTGACCATTTATTGATTGGAGAATGGCTTGAATTTTTATAAATATGAGACAATTCTCTGTATATTTTAGAGATGAGACCTTTATCAGAACCCTTAAATGTAAAGATGATTTCCCAATTTTTTGCTTCCCTCCTAATCTTGTCTGCATTGATTTTGTTTGTACAAAAGCTTTTTAACTTTATATAGTCAAAGTTATCTATCTGGTTTTCACTTAAGAGTTCCAGTTCTTCTTTGGACATAAATTTATTCCATCTCCATAGGTCTGAGAGGTAAACTATATTACATTCCTCTAATTTACTTATAGTATCACTCTTTATATCCAGATCATGAACCCATTTAGATCTTATCTTGGTATGTGGTGTTAGATATGGGTCAAGCCCTAATTTCTTCCACACTAGTTTCCAGTTTTCCCAGCAGTTTTTGTCAAATAGTGAATACTTATCCCAAAAGCTGGGGTCTTTGGGTTTATCAAAAACCAAATTGCTATAGTTATTGCCTAGTTTGTCTTGTGATTCTATCCTATTCCACTGATCGACTACTCTATTTCTTAGCCAGTACCAAATGGTTTTGATGACTGCTGCTTTATAATATAGTTTTAGATCTGGTACAGCAAGTCCACCATCGTCAGCCTTTTTTTTTTTCATTAATCCCCTTGAAATTCTTGACCTTTTGTTTTTCCAAATGAACTTTGATACTATTTTTTCTAGATCTGTAAGATAATTTCTTGGGAGTTTGATTGGTATGGCACTAAATAAGTAAGTTAGTTTGGGTAGTATTGTCATTTTTATTATATTCGCTCGTCCTACCCATGAGCATTTTAAGTTTTTCCAATTGACTAGGTCTGATTTGATTTGTGTGGAAAGTGGTTGGTAGTTTAGTTCATATAGTTCCTGACTATCCCTTGGCAGATAAATCCCCAAATATTTTATACTATCAACTGTTATTTTGAATGGAATTTCTTTTTGTATCTCTTGCTGCTGAACTTTATTGGTAATATATAAAAATGCTGATGATTTATGTGGATTTATTTTGTATCCTGCAACTTTGCTAAAGTTGTGAATTGTTTCTAGTAGTTTTTTAGTTGAGTCTTTAGGGTTCTCTACGTATATCATCATGTCATCTTCAAAGAGTGATAATTTGGTTTCCTCATTACCTACTCTAATTCCTTTAATCTCTTTTTCTTCTCTTACTGCCAAAGCTAACATTTCTTTTTTTTTGTAAAGCTGTTTATTTACAAAACATATGAGTGACATTTCAACATTGACCTTTGCAAAAAAACTTTTTTTCCCCAAGCTTTTCCTTTCCTTCCCCCTACACCCCACCCCTAGATGACAGGTAATCTAATACATGCTAGATAGGATAAATTATATGACAAATACTATACATGTATACATATCTATACAGTTATCTTACTGCACAAGAAACATCAGATCTAGAAAGAGAAGAAGAAAAAAACAACCTAAGAAGGAAAACAAAATGCATGGAAATATTCACAGAAAGCGTTAAAATGCTGTGTGGTGGTTCACTCTCAGTTTCCACAGGCCTCTCTCTGGATGTATATGACTATCTTCATCGCAGCACAACTGGTTTGAATCACATCATTGTTGAAGAGAACCATGTCCATCAAAATTGATCATCGTATAGTCTTGTTGCTGTGTATAATGTTCTCCTGGTTCTGCTGATTTCACACAGCATCAGTTCATGCAAGTCTCTCCAATCCTCTCTGAAATCCTCCTGTTGGTCATTTCTTACAGAACAATAATATTCCATAACATTCATATACCATAATTTATTCAGCCATTCTCCAATTGATGGGCATCTTTTCAATTTCCAGTTTCTTGCCACTACAAAAAGGGCTGCCACAAACATTTTTGCACATGTGGGCCCCTTTCCCTCCTTTAAAATCTCTTTGGGATATAGGCCCAGTAGAAACACTGCTGGGTCAAAGGGTATGCACAGTTCGATAACTTTTTGAGCATAGCTCCAAATTGCTCTCCAGAATGGTTGGATCCATTCACAGTTCCACCAACAATGAATCAGTGTCCCAGTTTTCCCATATCTCGTCCAACAGTTATCATTATCATTTCCTGTCATTTTAGCCAATCTGACAGGTGTGTAGTGGTATCTCAGAGTTGTCTTAATTTGCATTTCTCTGATCAATAGTGACTTGGAGCACCTTTTCATGTGACCGGAAATAGTTTCAATTTCTTCATCTGAAAATTGTCTGTTCATATCTTTTGACCATTTGTCAATTGGAGAATGGCTTGAATTCTTATATATTTGAGTCAATTCTCTATATATTTTAGAAATGAGGCCTTTATCAGAACCTTTGGATGTAAAAATATTTTCCCAGTTTACTGCTACCCTTCTAATCTTGTCTGCATTCATTTTGTTTGTACAAAAACTTTTTAACTTGATATAGTCAAACTTATCTATTTTGTGATTAATGATGACCTCTAGTTCTTCTTTGGTCACAAATTCCTTCCCCCTCCACAGGTCTGAGAGGTAAACCATCCTACATTGTTCTAATTTGTTTATAATATCATTCTTTATGCCTAGATCATGAATCCATTTTGACCTTATCTTGGTATATGGTGTTAGGTGTGGGTCAATGCCTAATTTCTTCCAGAGTAGTTTCCAATGATCCTAGCAGTTTTTGTCAAATAGTGAGTTTTTATCCCAAAAACTGGGGTCTTTGGGTTTATCAAACACTAGATTACAATTGTCATTGAGTATTTTGTTCTGTGAACCTAACCTATTCCACTGATCCACTACTCTATTTCTTATCCAGTACCAAATGGTTTTGGTGACTACAGCTTTATAATATAGTTTTAGATCTGGTGCAGCTAGGCCACCCTCATTTGCATTTTTTTTCATTAATTCCCTTGAATTCTTGACCTTTTGTTTTTCCAGATGAATTTTGTTGTTATTTTTTCTAGTTCAGTTAAATAATCTCTTGGGAGTTTGATTGGTATAGCACTAAATAAATAGATTAGTTTAGGTAGTATTGCCATCTTTATTATATTCACTCGACCTATCCAAGAGCACTTGATGTTTTTCCAATTGTTTAGATCTGTCTTTATTTGTGTGGAGAGTGTTTTGTAGTTTTGCTCATATAGATCCTGACTTTCCCTTGGCAGATATATTCCCAAATATTTTATACTATCGATAGTTATTTTGAATGGAATTTCTCTTTGTATCTCTTGCTGTTGCATTTTGTTGGTAATGTATAAAAATGCTGATGATTTATGTGGATTTATTTTGTATCCTGCAACTTTGCTAAAGTTGTGGATTAATTCTAATAGTTTTTTAGTTGATTCTCTAGGGTTCTCTAGTAGACCATCATATCATCTGCAAAGAGTGATAATTTGGTTTCCTCATGACCTACTCTAATTCCTTTAATCTCTTTTTCTTGTCTTATTGCCAAGGCTAGCATTTCTAATACAATATTGAACAGTAATGGTGATAGTGGGCAACCTTGTTTCACCCCTGATCTTATTGGGAATGGTTCCAGTTTATCATCATTACATATGATGCTAGCTGTTGGTTTTAAATAGATGCTACTGACTATTTTAAGGAAAAGTCCATTAATTCCTATACTCTCTAATGTTTTTAATAGGAATGGATGCTGAATTTTATCAAATGAAAAGCTAACATTTGTAAGACAATATTAAATAATAATGGTGACAGTGGGCAGCCTTGTTTCACTCCTGAGCTTATTGGGAATGGTTCTAGTTTGACTCCATTACATATGATACTTGCTGAAGGTTTTAAGTAGATACTACTAATCATTTTAAGGAAAAGCCCATTTATTCCTATACTCTCCAGTGTTTTTAATAGGAATGGGTGTTGGATTTTATCAAAGGCTTTTTCTGCATCTATGGAGATAATCTTATGGTTTTTATTAATTTGGTTATTAATATAATTGATTATGCTAATTGTTTTCCTAATATTGAACCAGCCCTGCATTCCTGGTATAAATCCTACTTGGTCATGATGTATTATCCTGGGGATGACTTTCTGTAATCTTGTTGCTAAAATCTTATTTAAAATTTTTGCATCAATATTCATTAGGGAAATGGGTCTATAGTTTTCTTTCTCAGTTTTCTCCCTACCTGGTTTAGCTATCAGCACCATATCTGTGTCATAAAAGGAATTTGGTAGTACACCTTTTTTCCCTATTTTTTCAAATAGTTTATATATTATTGGGATTAATTGTTCTTTGAATGTTTGGTAAAATTCACATGTAAATCCATCTGGCCCTGGAGATTTTTCTTAGGGAGTTGATTAATAGCTTGTTCTATTTCTTTTTCCGAAATAGGGCTACTTAAATAATTTATTTCCTCTTCTGTTAATCTGGGCAATCTATATTTTTGTAGATATTCCTCCATTTCATTTACATTATCAAATTTATTGGCATAAAGTTGGGCAAAGAAACTCCTAATTATTACTCTAATTTCCTCTTCATTGGAGGAAAGTTCTCCCTTATCATTTTTGAGACTAATAATTTGATTTTCCTCTTTTCTTTTTCTAATCAAATTAACTAAAGGCTTATCTATTTTGTTGGTTTTTTCATAAAACCAACTCTTACTTTTATTTATTAATTCAATAGTTTTCTTATTTTCAATTTTATTGATCTCACCTTTAATTTTCAGAATTTCCAATTTGGTATTTAATTGAGGATTTTTAATTTGGTCTTTTTCTAGCTTTTTTAATTGTAAGCCCAGTTCATTAATCTTCTCTTTCTCTGTTTTACGCAGGTAAGCATCTAGAGATATAAAATTACCCCTTATAACCGCTTTAGCCGTGTCCCACAAATTTTGGTATGTTGTCTCATTGTTGTCATTCTCCTGGATGAAATTTTTGATTGTGTCTATAATTTGCTCTTTCACCCATTCATTCTTCAGGATTAGATTATTTAATTTCCAAATAACTTGTGGTCTATTTTCTCCTGGCCTTATATTACATGTGAGTTTTATTGCATCATGATCTGAGAAGGATGCATTTACTATTTCTGCCTTTCTGCATTGGATTTTGAGGTTTTTATGCCCTAACACATGATCAATTTTTGTATAAGTTCCATGAACCCCCGAGAAAAAAGTATACTCCCTTCTATCACCATTCAATTTCCTCCAGAGATCTATCATACCTAACTTTTCTAGCCTTTTGTTCTATGAAAGTAGTTTGATTGTTTGATTGGTATGGCTTAGAATAAACTAGATTAATTTAGGTACAGTTGTTGTTTTTAGTATATTGGCCTGGCCTATCTGTTGAGGACCATACCTAAATCTGAAACCCAGAAAGCCTGTAAAGGGTTAAAGGGGACTGTACAGTTAAGGGGCCAATGGGTTCTCAGAAAACCCCTACAGCTATGAATCATAACACACTTGAAGAAATTGCAAATCAGCCTTTACTGGTGCAAATGTTACTTGTGAATTGGGAATGAAATAAATTGGAGGCTAGAAGGAAGAGGAGGGAGGTCAGATAATGCAACTGCCTCTCAGTCTCCTTGTATTATTATCATCCTCACAAGAAGGGATCTATTCTCCTGATCAGAATTAGATCCCCAGCAGCCACTTAGCACCTAACCATGAACAATTCACATTTTTTTTCAATTGGTTAGGTAATTTTATTTTGGGAAAGGTGTTTTATAATTGTGTTCACACAGTTCCTGGATTTATATTATCTACAATTCTTTTAAATGAAATTTCTCTTTTTATCTCTTGCTGCTGGACTTTGTTGATAACATAGAAATGCTGATGATTTATGTGGGTTTATTTTGTATTCTGTAACTTTGCTAAAGTTGTTGATAATTTCAACTAGCTTTTTAGTTGATTCTCTAAGTATATCATCTTCAAAGAATAATAATTTTGTTTCCTCATTTCCTATTATAATTTCTTCAATTTCTTTTCCTTCTCTTATTGCTGTAATTAACATTTCTAGTATAATATTTTATTAATATTATGTAATAATAATGGGTAACCTTGTTTCACTCCTGATGTTATTGGGAAGGCTTCTAGCTTATCCCCATTACAGATAATGCTAGCTGATGGTTTGATAGACAATAGTTATTATTTTTTAAAAAGCTCTATTTATTCTTATGTTTTATATTATTTTTAATAGGAATGGGTATTTTATTTTGTCAGTGGCTTTTTCTGCATCTATTGAGATAATCATATTATTTCTGTAGGTTTTGTTATTGATATGATCAATTATGTTTATTTTCCTAATATTGAACTTATCCTGCATGCCTAGTATAAATATCACTTGTCATTATTTACTACAATCTGCTTGTTAATCTTTTACTTAAAATTTTCACATCAATATTCATTAGATGTGGAAATATATTGGGTTTTTTCCACCTGGAGATTTTAGATAGATAGATAGATAGATAGATAGATAGATAGATAGATAGATAGATA
>JAJPUD010003568.1:125088-219811 GCA_023553655.1 Myrmecobius fasciatus | reverse complement strand
ATAGATAGATAGATAGATAGATAGATAGATAGATAGATAGATAGATATAAATATAGATATTTAGTTTATTTTTATTTGCAAAATAAATGCATGGATAATTTTTCAACATTGACCCTTGCAAAACTTTGTGTTCAAAATTTTTCTCTCCTTCCCCACATCCCCTCCATATGGAAATATGTTTAGAAGAATTGTACATCTTTAACCTATATTGGATTACTTGCTCTCTATCAAAGAGGATATGGGGGAGAGGGAGAAGAAAAATATGGAACACAAGGTTTTGCTAGGATGAATGTTGAAAACTATCTTAGCATTTATTTTGAAAATAAAAAGTTATTAATTTTTTTAATTCATTAGGGAAATCTCCAAGTTGTAAAGGAAAGGAATGTGTCTCTTAAATTGTTTCTCAATCTCTGGAATAGTCAAAGGCTAATCTGAAATGTCTTCTTTATTCTGGGCACATGAAACCCAAATCATGAAAACTTCAGCCTTGTCTAGGAATATAAAAATAATGTTTGGGGATTACTCCTGTAAGAGTTTTTGTTTTGGGGTTATTTTTTACTTTATATCATTATTTTTACTTCTGGAGACTTCTTATTCACATATTTAGATTCATGACTTGTGTGATTTAAGAAAGTGGGATTGTCATTTTGGAAAATCTAGTAAATCATCCATAAAGACAGGATAGCTCAGTCTCAAAATGTCACAAGACTAATTGCATAATACTCTTATATTGAGTCATTAACTTAATTACATTAACTGTCCCCCAGAGGTTATTCTTCAAAGGAAAAAATGAGTGGTACAACATTTAGAGACAACTTGGAATCGATAGAGCCTCAACTTAAAGTCAGGAAGATCTGGATATAAATTCTGCTCTAGCTATTTACCTAGTTTTATGACTACTTAACCTTTCTTCTCCCTAATTTCCACTTTGAGATGGGAATAAAAATAGCACCTCTCTCACAGGGCTGTTGATTCCAAAAGATATATAAAGTCTTGAAAATCTTAGGCCAGTGTATAAAAGTGAGCTGTATTCATTTTATAGTGTATTGAAGCTAAAAAGACATTGATTTTCTAATGTCATACTGTGTTATCCTGGAAAACATCATACCTTCTTCTCATCTTTTTTTTTTTACATCTTTAATTGACCTCTCTTTACTTAACCCACAGGAAACTCCTACTTCTATTCAGTCACTCAACTGGCTGACAAAAAGGCCACGATTTTTTTTTAAATTTATTGTAGTGTGGATAATGACAACCTGTAATTTCTATAACCTACTTCAATGAAAGTTATGCCATTTTCTATTTTTACATAGAACTGTTTTTAGAAGATCCAGGAGAATAGCATAGGCCCAATAAAAAAATGACATAGGAAATGAAATGACTTACTTGAGCCCTGACCTCTGAAACAATTATCATTAAAAGCTCATTTGCACCCTACTAAATGATTTGTCACTTACTGGACCCGGAAGCTAGGAAATGGACTTTTACCTCTTTGCCCTCTTTTCTTTCATTATTCTAAAATAGAAGCTACAAGAAAATACATGAGGGAAGGGAAAGTTGTGAATTACAAGTGATTTGTATTATGAGGTACCTTCATGTTACAGACAAATTAATGATTTAAAAAAAATCAGATTTGTGATTTCATCAGCACCTTCTCTGAAACTCAAAGTCTTAGAGAGCTGACTAAGCCCTCTGAAAGATTGTGACTTGACCAGTATACCCCAAAGAGCATGACAGAGGTAAGTAAGGTTTGAAGTGAGGTCTTCCTTACATTGAAACCAGTACATCAGCCTTCTACCACTCCACCTTTCTTAATAAAATTTAAATTCCAGAATAGGAACTTGCTAGTATTTCAACCAAAGTAAAAAGGAAAACATTTATTGACAGAAATATCCTTTAAATGAATCTATTTGGAACTCTTCTGGTGAGGTTGATTGAGGTTTAATTTATTACACAATGCACATACAGAACCCCCCACCCCATTCCTCCACCTATTTATTTGGTCAGTTGGTTGTCCATATCATAAAGAAACATTTCCATTGAAAATACCATCCCCTTGAAGACTGGGACACTGGTACATTGTTGGTGGAGCTGTGAACGGATCCAACCATTCTGGAGAGCAATTTGGAGCAATGCTCAAAAAGTTATCACACTGTGCATACCCTTTGACCCAGCAGTGTTTCTACTGGGCCTATATCCCAAAGAGATCTTAGAGGAGGGAAAGGGCCCCACATGTGCAAGAATGTTTGTGGCAACTCTTTTTGTGGTGGCTAGAAACTGGAAACTGAAGGGATGCCCATCAATTGGAGAGTGGCTGAATAAATTATGGTATATGAATGTTATGGAATATTATTGCTCTGTGAGAAACGACCAGCAGGACAATTTCAGAGAGGCCTGGAGAGACTTGCATGAACTGATGCTGAATGAGATGAGCAGAACCAAGAGATCGTTGTACACGGCAACAACAGTACTATATGAGGATCATTTCTAATGGACATGACTCTCTTCAACAATGAAATACTTCAAAGCAATTCCAATTGTTCAGTGAAGAAGGCCATATACACCCAGAGAGAGGGATGTGAAATGTGGACCACAACATAACATTTTCATGCTCTCTACTGATGTTTGCTTGCATTGTATTTCCTTTATCAGATTATTCTCGCTTATAGATACGATTTCTCCTGAACAAAAAAATGATGTGTGGCAATAACTATACATATATTCGATTTAAGTATTCTAACATAATTACCATGTAGTGGATATCCTGCTATCTAGGGGAGGGGTGGGGAGTAGGGGGGAAAAATTTGTAACAGAAAGCTTTGTAAGGGTTAATGATTAGGAATTACCCATACATATGTTTTGCAAATAAAAAGTATTAATAAAAAAATTACCAAAATTAAAAAAAAGAAAGAAAATACCATCCCCTTAACACATTTAAAACCATTAACAGAAAAGAAAAAAATAGGCTTTAAAAAACTATGTTTTCAATTCAAAAGCTTTTCAAGAGGAGTCATCTGCTCATACTTCTGTACCTGATTGATCTTTTAATCATGACATGAAGAAATAAGCAATTACAATATCAGAATCACAACTTGAAGATATTTCTGATTAGTAAGTGTTCAAGAGTAATTGTTGCTCACAAGAGGCAATGGTTTTATTTCCAGTTAATACTGAAATCTTCCTTTCAATATGTAAAAACATGTTCTAAGCAGGAAGAAGACAACATTCAGGGGCAAAAACAAGAATCATTCCTACCTGAAGTTTTCTTTACTCTTATATTTAATGTAGGCTTTCAACCTAGAGGTGGTTGGAGCGGCAACCCCTTCTCTACAGCTCTCACTAAACACTGACCTCTTTGGGGTACTGTGATTCCCTGTCAATTCTTCAGGTGTTGACTCCTGAGAGAAAGGCTGCATTTTTAACATAGGATTTCATTAGCACCTAATGGAAAATAAGTCAATTTCTAGAGTTTAAAATTAATGAGTTATAAATATGGGAAGTTTTATTTTAGGATATCCAGAACACCATCCTAAAACTAATTAACTGTTTGCCTTAACTATTATCTAAGCGTAGAATGACTATATGGGCAGTTACCATGCTTTCTTCCTCATTTTCCAAGCCTGAACTCAGGTCATCATCCTTTTCTACCTCTTATCAGATCCTGAGATCTTAGGGTTTGATAAGTAAACTTTCACCTAAACCTGTCAGAACCAGACCTTTATTTTCTAGCCATTTCCAAACCAAGTATGTATATATATTTCCTTCCCTTCCCTAGTTTTCTAGCTTCTATTATGGACTGTCTCCTATCACTGGATTATAAATTCCCTGAAAACAGAGACTATCTTGTTTACATTTATACCACCAACATTTGTGCAGTGTTGAGTACACAGTAAGCATAAAATATATGCTTTCTCATTCATTCATGTACTCATGAAAGAGATGTTGCTTGCCTATTCCTGTTAACATCTAAAACCAATTTTTCATTCTTTTCATTTTGAAAATTTCAAAATTTCTTTTCCTTCCTAATAAGTACAGGCTTTAGACATAAGTTATTATAGATAAAGAATAAATTGCTTTTAGGCAATTTCAAACTCATAATTAAACCTTTTCTACGTGTTCCAGCATAGCAGTCATCTATATTTATTATAATTTGATGCATTTGTCAACAGAGCAGCACTCACCCAAAGATATAGACATGCAGAGTATGTGTGCTGGCACACCATTGGATGAGTATTGACACTGACCTTTTCTCAATGGGAAGAAATTATTATATATTTGTTTTTTTAATTAAAGCTATTTATTTTTAAAACATATGCATAGATAATTTTCAACATTGGCTTCTGCACAACCTTGTATTCCAAATTTTTTCCCTTCCCTTCCCCCACCCTGTCCCCTAGATGACAAATAATTCAATATGTGAAACATGTGCAATTCTTCTATACATATTTCCTCAATTATCATGATGCACAAGAAAAATCAGATCAAAAAGGAAAAAAATGGTAAAGAAAACAAAATGCAAGCAAACAATAATAAAAAAAAGGTGAAAATGCTATGTTGTGATCCACACAGAGTTCCCATGGTCCTCTCTCTGGGTGTAGATGGCTCTCATCATCAGAAGACCATTGAAACTGGCCTGAATCACCTCATTGTTGAAGAGAACCATGTCCATAACTGATCATCATATAGTCTTGTTGCTGTGTATAATGATCTCCTGGTTCTACTCATTTCACTCAGCATCAGTTCCTGTAAGTCTCTCCAAGCCTCTCTGAAATCCTCATGCTGGTCATTTCTTATAGAACAATAATATTCCATAATATTCATATACCATAACTTATTGAGCCATTCTGATGGAAAGCCACTCAGTTTCCAGTTTCTTGCTACTACAAAAATTTTTGACCACATAGGTCCTTTTCCTTTTTTTATGGTCTTTTTGACTTACAGGCTTATAGGCCTATCAGAAACATTGCTGGATCAAAGAGTATGCACAGTTTGATAGCCCGTTAGACTTAGTTCAAAATTGCTTTCCAGAACAGTTGGATCAGTTCACAACTCCACCAACAATGTATGTGTCCCAGTTTTCCCCTCTAACATTTATGATTATCTTTTCCTGTCATCTTAACCAACCTGAGAGGTATTAGTGGTACCTCAAAGTTGTCTTAATTTGCATTTCTCTGATCAATAATGATTTAGAGCATTTTTTAATATGTCTATAAATTATACCCTTGTTCTTATAAGTTAGGGTTTTAGTACTCAACCTAATGTGTGCCATTCTTTATGCACATCTGTGACCAAAAGTTTTTATACTTTTCCAATACCAATTATACATGACAGGGAGATGAAGTAGACAGGGAATTGATTTAAAGACCAAGAAATCCTAGATTCAATCCTGACTTTGGCATATATTAACTATGTAACCCTGGGTATGCCACTTAAATTTTCAATATTCAAGTCAAAGTAGCAACCTTCTAGGAGGTGTTTCCTTTTCTGAGAGTTTCCTATACCAAAAAAAAACCAAAACCCAAAACAAAACAAAACCCCAAAAAGCAAAATCCAACAACAATACAGGTCTAGCCCTTATCTCTATCCTATGTATAAATTCACCATGTTGCAATATATCATATAATTTCTACCCACCTATAAAAGGGCTTTTCACTACATGTTGTGCATTCTTAACTCAGACACAATTGGTTTTTCAATGGCACCTCAAAAATATTTATCCTTAATTTTTCTTTTAAATTTCAAACTAAGTTTATGAATTTCTTCAGTGGATATGTGATATCATTAATATGCCAGAGACTCTAATTCATCCATGCTGCCTTTTCACCCTGGGCAATTGTTCTTCTATAGATCTTCCATTGAGGATTTATCCAGTACATTTGAAGTCTTTCTATAAGCATTTCCACATTTGATGGATGCTATTACCATACTTGGGCTCTCCATTTTTTAGGCTTAAGTCTCATTGTATAACCACCTAATTCCTTTGCTGGTCATGAGTCGATATGTTTTTGTTTTTTTTTTTTTTTACCATTTCTTACACACAAGTCATCCTTGGTAATATGCTATAATAGTAAGTTCATACATTAGTTTATAATGCAACCATATAACATCACCAGATAAATATAAATGTTAAAAGAAAGAATTCTGGGATAAACAATGGTTTTTTAAAAAAGGAAAGATAGTTTTCTTTATCTGAAGCTGAAAAACTGCAGAGAATCATGAGGAATCTAATTGACACAGTTCTCATTTTGAAGCTATAGAAGAATTGAATCAAATTTAAAAGAAAGAGACATTCTCAATATTCAGAGGATATGAACAGTTTTCAAAAGAAGAATTCTAAGCTATCAATGACCATATGAGAGAAACAATTCCCTAAAACACTAATAGAAAAATGTAAATTAGGACTCTAAGGTACCAGATCACATCCATCAGATGGACAAAGATGGCAAAAAAGTAAAATGACAAGAGCTGGAAGAATTATGGGAAAGTAGTACATCCACGAACTGCAGGTAGAAAAGTTAAAAGGTCCAACTATCTGGAAAGCATTTTGAAACTATGATCTAAATACTACTAAACTATGTGTAGTATTCAGTGGTACTATTCATATAAAACTCTGCAGGTCTTTCTGAAATCATCCTGCTGATCATTTCTTATATAACAATAATATTCCATATCATTCATATACCATAACTTATTTAATCATTTCCCAAAGATGACCATCCACTCAATTTTTAGTTTCTTGCCACTACAAAAAGGGCTGTCACAACATTTTTGTACATATAGGTCCTTTTCCCTTTTTAAAGATCTCTTTGGGATACAGGCCCGGTAGAGACACTACTGGGTCAAAGGGTATATGCACAGTTTGATAGTCCTTTGGGCATAGTTCCAAATTGTTCTCCAAAATGGTTGGATCAGTTCACTCCACCAAAAATGCATTAGTGTCTCAGTTTTCCCACTTCCCTTCCAACATTCATTATTATCTTTTCCTGTCATCTTAGCCAATCTGAGAAGTGCGTAGTGGTACCTCACAGTTGACTTAGTTGGCATTTCTCTAATCACTAGTGATTTAGAGCATTTTTTTCATATGACTAGAAATAGCTTTAATTTTTTCTTCTGAAAATTTCTGCTCATACCCTTTGACCATTTATCAATTGGAAAATGGCTTGTATTCTTATAAATTTGAGTCAATTCTCTATAAAACATATACAATTTTTAAGATATATAAGAAATTGCACTAATACATAAGACTAAATACAATTCCCCAATTAATAAAAGAAAAGAATATTTGCAGGCCACAAAAGAATTGCCAACTTCCATTAACCATATGATCTTAGGTTCCTTAGAGAGAAAAAGAGAGGAGAGAGAGAGAGAGAGAGAGAGAGAGAGAGAGAGAGAGAGAGAGAGAGAGAACTAAAAAGATACAAAAACCATTCTGGGAACTGATTGGGCGTTCTGTGAATCAAGTCACTAAATTATTCATAAATTACTCATACTCTTTAACTTAAGTGATCCCATTACTAGGTATACACCCAATAGGTAACATTTATATAGTATTTTTAGACTTAAAGTATTTTTTGTATATTATCTCATTTGACACCAAGGAAGTCAGTGACAGAAACAAATGTTCTATGTATATGACAAAATTATTCAAAGTAGTACTTGATGATAGCCAACAAAATAAAATGAAATTGGGAAATGGTTGTCTATAAATTCAATAATAGCTAAAAAGATTATGGCAAATGCATGAATTATTTTTGCTCATAATGTTGTCCAACATAATAAAGAAAACAGAGCTAATAGAACTAATGCCTGCAATAATGTAAGTGATAAGAAATAGGCCAATTATGATAAATTTTAATCAACAACGTTATCTTGAAGAACTGGTAAAGAAACAACTCTCAATCCTCTTATTAGAGAGGTGGGGAGAATGGATGTCAAATGTTATCACTATCAGTCATGGTTCTATGACAGTTGACTTTGCTTAAATTTTTGTCATTATAGTGGTATAAAAATAAAATACTAAAAATGGACTTTTGCAGGAGAGATCAACTTTGAATTGGTAAATATTTGCATCATTTCTCAAATACAATCCATCGTGAACTTTTCCTCTTCTACAGTTCTATACCAAGCTCACTGTTCTTTTGCAGAGACTCCAAGATATATGTATCAATGGACTAGCTTAATGAACTGCCCATTCAATGGTATGTCATAATGTGGGCAATATATTTATGCTTTCTCCAATTGGTTTTTCCTATGAGGTACTAGACTAATCTCTTTTGAGTTCTGAATCCAAGGAAGTTATATAGTCTTTCTAGGATCAATATAAAGAATATGCAAGCATAAATATTTTTGTGGAAAATTTCACAATCTATAAGAATTCTATCCATTTTGACTTTGCACAGAAATTCTTCTCTGTTTATGAATTGTTTTGGAAAGCATACATCTCTGTTTACTTTTGTTTTGCTTGATATTCAGAGGACCATTAAACAAAGTTATTCCATAGTTCTATCAAGGAATTTTGTGTGATCTTAACATACATATGCAGTTTATTGGAGTAGAACTTTAAAGACTATGTTAGACTTCAATAGACAATAAAGTAAGCATATGGATCAGTTATCATTATCTTCTTGAAAGGTAATTTGCTTTATCATCTCATTTTTCCCCCTCAGTGGTATATCTTTCCCATCTTTCAGATTTGTTGAAAATTATTCTCTCAATGTCTTCAATTCTGTGTTGCCTCAATCATATATCTTCTTTGTGTGTGATTGGTACGGTCCAGGAATTCATTCCATCCTTGTTTTCTGTGTAGTAAATTTTCCTTTCTATACATCACATTAGGGATCATGATGTTCAAAGTCCAGATGTGATGATCCCACCATCATCATTGATGAAGTAAAGAGTTTGTAATGGAAATATTGACATTTCCCATTTTTGTCTTGTTCTCTTTTCAATTTCATCTTTAAATGTACTTAGGATGATCTAGCTTAATTGGATCTCTTGTCAGGCTTTCAGGAAACTCATTTCCTCCTTGGTTGTTTCTCATTTTTAATGACTAGATAATGCTATATTCTGAGAAGATTTTTAAAAATCAGCTTTTATCCTTATGCTGGTTTTGGTTTTGGCTGTCATATTTCCACTTCGCCAAGAGAACAAATGTTTGCTGATATAATTTGAACTTTTTGGCTTCCTCGTGTTTAGAAATGCTTTACCCTAATTATATTCCCAAAAGAAATATAGGAGCATGGAAGATGTTTAGATTTAGAAAAGAGGATAATGGTTTTTTACATGTTGAGTTTAAGATGTTGATGGGACATTCAAAAGATTGCTGCCAGCAGGTAAAAATGGAGGACTAGGATTTTGTTCAGCAAGATGGTTAAGTAGTTATTTTCCTCACACCTTTCTAACCCTCTACCCACCAAAGTAAATTATCCACTAGATATAGAATAACTCAAGCTGAATCTACAAGACAACAAAAACACTTTACAAAGCTTATGTATACATGTGTATGTATGCTTATGTATATGTCTATATCTATATACATAAATATTTTGTGAAGTTATATATGTATATTTGTGTATAAATATGCAGATTTATATACACATATGTACAATTATCACCAGGCTGATTAAACATTAATTGCTCCTCTCAGTGTCCTCCATTCTACTCTTCAAACTAGGCACAATGAGTACAAATGGCCTTGTAAGCTTGGAGTGAAAAGTTTGGGAGTTGGTCCCTCCACAGTAGTAACTTAGGTTTAACTTCCCCACCTTCCAATCCCATAAGAGGTGGCAGAATACTGATTCTACCCATACTCCTAAAGGAATAGGAAATTAATTGGTGGACATCAGGAAGGAAAGATGCAGGTAGCTCAGAGTATCAGTCCTTGAGGAAACATTACCATCCAAGCACATGGAACCTAGGCTTCTCATTACCCTCCCCTGAGGGCGTAGGCAAAACATTTCCACATTTCCACTTGAGAAGGCTAAAGACACACAGCTTCAGGGTCTTTGTAGTAATGGGAAAGGGTGAAGTCAAAGAGTGAGGAGAGAAACCGGTAGCAAAATACTGGAAATATAAAAGAATATAACAGAAAAACTAAAAAAATATATGTTTTTTTTAAATTTAAGGGAAAAGCTCTTAGTAAAATATAGCTCGCAAGTAAAAAGGCAAACAGAAAGTTTTATAATGAGAGGTGACAGCCAACAAAAACCTAAAACGAATTCAGAACATTATGACTAAGTCTTAAACATAATTAGAAGGAAAATGACCTGGAACTTCCTTATCCAAAGAGAATTCTGCATATACAGCAGAGATCATAGAGCAACATCAAGAAACTCCAGAATAGTTTTACAAAACAGTCAAACTTTTGAAAGAAAAAGTTAGGAATACAATTAACTCAGAAATTGAAACTCTTTTTTTATTATTAAAAGCTTTTTATTTACAAAACATATAAGTGATTTTTCTACATTGACCTTTGCAAAAACTTTTTTTTCCCAAGCTTTTCCCCTCCTTCCCCCCCTACCCCTAGATGACAGGTAATCTAATACATGCTAAATATGATAAATTATATGACAAATCCAATACATGTATACATATCTATACAGTTATCTTACTGCACAAGAAACATCAGATCTAGAAAGAGAAGAAGAAAAAAACAACCTAAGAAGGAAAACAAAATGCAGGGAAATATTCACAGAAAGAGTTAAAATGCTGTGTTGTGGTTCACACTCAGTTCCCACAGGCCTCTCTCTGGATGTATATGACTATCTTCATCGCTGAACAATAGGAACTGGTTTGAATCACATCATTGTTGAAGAGAACCATGTCCATCAGAATTGATCATTGTATAGTCTTGTTGCTGTGTATAATCCTGCTTCTGCTGATTTCACTCAGCATCAGTTCATGCAAGTCTCTCCAGGCCTCTCTGAAATCGTCCTGCTGGTTGTTTCTTACAGAACAATAATATTCCATAACATTCATATACCATAATTTATTCATCCATTCTCCAATTGATGGGCATCCTTTCAATTTCCAGTTTCTTGCCACTACAAAAAGGGCTGCCACAAACATTTTTGCACATGTGGGTCCCTTTCCCTCCTTTAAAATCTCTTTGGGATATAGGCCCAGTAGAAACACTGCTGGGTCAAAGGGTATGCACAGTTTGATAACTTTTTGTGCATAGTTCCAAATTGCTCTCCAGAATGGTTGGATCCATTCACAGTTCCACCAACAATGTATCAGTGTCCCAGTTTTCCCACATCCCCCTCCAACAGTTATCATTATCATTTCCTGTCATTTTAGCCAATCTGACAGGTGTGTAGTGGTATCTCAGAGTTGTCTTAATTTGCATTTCTCTCATCAATAGTGATTTGAAGCACCTTTTGATGTGACCAGAAATAGTTTCAATTTCTTCGTCTGAAAATGGTCTGTTCATATCTTTTGACCATTTATCAATTGGAGAATGGCTTGAATTCTTATATATTTGAGTCAATTCTTGATATATTTTAGAAATGAGGCCTTTATCAGAACCTTTGGATTTAAAATATTTTCCCAGTTTACTGCTACCCTTCTAATCTTGTCTGCATTCATTTTGTTTGTACAAAAACTTTTTAACTTGATATAGTCGAACTTATCTATTTTGTGATTAATGATGACCTCTAGTTCTTCTTTGGTCACAAATTCCTTCCCCCCTCCACAGGTCTGAGAGGTAAACCATCCTACATTGTTCTAATTTGTTTATAATATCATTCTTTAGGCCTAGATCATGAATCCATTTTGACCTTATCTTGGTATATGGTGTTAGGTGTGGGTCAATGCCTAATTTCTTCCATACTAGTTTCCAATTATCCCAGCAGTTTTTGTCAAATACTGAGTTTTTATCCCAAAAACTGAGGTCTTCGGGTTTATCAAACACTGGATTACTATTGTCATTGAGTATTTTGTCCTGTGAACCTAACCTATTCCACTGATCCACTATTCTATTTCTTAGCTAGTACTAAATGGTTTTGGTGACCACTGCTTTATAATATAGTTTTAGATCTGGTACAGCTAGGCCACCTGCATTGTTTTTCATTAATTCCTTTGAAATTCTTGACCTTTTGTTTTTCCAGATGAATTTTGTTGTTATTTTTTCTAGGTCAGTCAAATAATCTCTTGGGAGTTTGATTGGTATAGCACTAAATAGATAGATTAGTTTAGGTAGTGTTGCCATCTTTATTATATTCACTCGACCTATCCAAGAGCAACTGATGTTTTTACAATTGTTTAGATCTGACTTTATTTGTGTGGAGAGTGTTTTGTAGTTTTGCTCATGTAGATCCTGACTTTCCCTTGGCAAATATATTCCCAAATATTTTATACTATCGATAGTTATTTTGAATGGAATTTCTCTTTGTATCTCTTGCTGTTGCATTTTGTTGGTGATGTATAAAATGCTGATGATTTATGTGGATTTATTCTGTATCCTGCAACTTTGCTAAAGTTGTGGATTAATTCTAATAGTTTTTTAGTTGATTCTCTAGGGTTCTCTAAGTAGACCATCATATCATCTGCAAAGAGTGATAATTTGGTTTCCTCATGACCTACTCTAATTCCTTTAATCTCTTTTTCTTGTCTTATTGCCAAGGCTAGCATTTCTAATACAATATTGAATAGTAATGGTGATAGTGGGCAACCTTGTTTCACCCCTGATCTTATTGGGAATGGTTCCAGTTTATCACCATTACATATGATGCTAGCTGATGGTTTTAAATAGATGCTACTGACTATTTTAAGGAAAAGTCCATTAATTCCTATACTCTCTAATGTTTTTAATAGGAATGGATTTTGGATTTTATCAAATGCTTTTTCTGCATCTATTGAGATTATCATATGTTTTTTGTTAATTTGGTTATTAATATAGTCAATTATGTTAATAGTTTTCCTAATATTGAACCATCCCTGCATTCCTGGTATAAATCCTACTTGGTCATGGTGTATTATTCTGGGAATGATTTTCTGTAATCTCTTTGCTAATATTTTATTTAAGATTTTTGCATCAATATTCATTAGGGAGATTGGTCTATAATTTTCTTTCTCTGTTTTTGTTTTACCTGGTTTAGGTATCAGTACCATGTCTGTATCATAAAAGGAGTTTGGTAGGAGTCCTTCATTTCCTATTTTTTCGAATAGTTTATATAATATTGGAGTTAATTGTTCTTTAAATGTTTGGTAGAATTCACATGTAAATCCATCTGGTCCTGGGGATTTTTTCTTAGGAAGTTGATTAATGACTTGTTCTATTTCTTTTTCTAAAATGGGACTATTTAAGTAATTTATTTCCTCTTCTGTTAATCTGGGCAATCTATATTTTTGTAGATATTCCTCCATTTCACTTAGGTTATCAAATTTATTGGCATACAGTTGGGCAAAGTAACTCCTGATTATTGCTCTAATTTCCTCTTCATTGGTGGAAAGTTCTCCCTTTCATTTTTGAGACTAACTATTTGATTTTCCTCTTTCCTTTTTCTAATTAAATTAACTAGAGGTTTAACTTTTGTTGGTTTTTTCATAAAACCAACTTTTAGTTTTATTTATTAATTCAATAGTTTTTTTTTTTTACTTAAAATTTTACTAATCTCTCCTTTTATTTTTAGGATTTCAAGTTTGGTATTTGATTGGGGGTTTTTAATTTGTTCTTTCTCTAGCTTTTTTAGTTGCAAGCCCAATTCATTGATTTTCTCTTTCTCTATTTTATGCAAATAAGCATCTAGAGATATAAAATTTCCCCTTATTACCGCTTTGGCTGTATCCCACAAATTTTGGTATGTTGTCTCATTATTGTCATTCTCTTGGATGAAATTAGTAATTTTGTCTGTAATTTGCTGTTTCACCCATTCATTCTTTAGGATAAAATTATTTAGTTTCAAATTGGTTTTTTGTCTATTTTCTCTTGGCCTTATATTGCATGTGATTTTTATTCCGTCATGATCTGAAAAAAATACATTTATTATTTCTGCCTTCCTGCATTTGATTTTGAGGTTTTTGTGTCCTAACACATGGTCAATTTTTGTATAAGTTCCATGGACTGCTGAGAAAAAAGTAAACTCCTTTCTGTTTCCATTTAATTTCCTCCAAAGATCTATCATACCTAATTTTTCTAACATTTTGTTTACCTCCTTAACTTCTTTCTTATTTATTTTGTGGTTTGATTTATCAAGTTCTGAGAGAGGGAGGTTGAGATCCTCCACTATTATAGTTTTGCTGTCTATTTCTTCTTGCATCTCTCTGAACTTTTCCTCTAGGAATTTCCATGCTATACCACTTGGTGCATATATGTTTAGTATTGATATTGCTTCATTATCTATGGTACCCTTTAGGAAGATATAATTTCCTTCTTTGTCTCTTTTAATTAAGTCTATCTTTGCTTTTACTTGGTCTGAGATCAGGATTGCTACCCTTGCTTTTTTTTGTTCACCTGAAGCATAATAGATTCTGCTCCAACCTTTTACTGTATGTATGTATCTCTATGTTTTAGATGTGTTTCTTGTATACAACATATTGTTGGATTCTGGTTTTTAATCCAGTCTGATATCTGCTTCTGCTTTAAGGGAGAGTTCATTCCATTCACATTCACAGTTAAAATAACTAATTCTGTATTTCCTGCCATCTTATTTACCCTAGCTTATGCTTTTCTCTTTCTTATCCCCTTTCCCTCCTCCCTACTATTTTGCTTTTGATAACCACTTCCCTCAAACAATCCTTCCCCTTTAGAGCCCCACCCACCCCTTTTTTCCCCCTTTCCCTGCTGTTTCCTTATAAGTATGTCTATTATTCCCTCTGAGCCAAATCTGTTGAGATGGAGATTAACCCAATTCTCATTCCCCTCCCTTTTTTCCCCTCAATCATTATAGGTTTTCTTTGCCTCTACATGTGATGTAATTTCCCTTATTTTACCTCCTTTTCCTCTTCTTCCAGTGTTATCCCTTTTCTACCTCTAATTTCTTTTTCAGTTTATCATATCATAATAATCATAAAATCACAATAATCATATCATAATAATCATAAAATCACAGTAATCATATCATAATCATAATGTAATAGTAGATTCATAAAATCAACCCTCCTTCTATAAGTATCTATAACATAAATATAGTTCTCAAGAGTTTTTTTTTTCTTGTTACCTTTTTATTTTCTCTTGTTTTCTGTGTTTGTAGATCAAATTTTTTGTTCAGTTCTGGTCTTTTCAGTAGAAATAGGTGAAATTTTCCTATATCATTGAATAACCATCTTCTTCCCTGGAAGATAATGCTCATTCTAGCTGGGTAATTTATTCTTGGCTGTAATCCAAGTTCCTTTGCCCTTTGGAATATCTGATTCCAGGCCCTTCGATCCTTCAAAGTAGAAGCTGCTAGGTCCTGTGTGATCCTGATTGTGGCTCCCCGATATTTAAATTGTTTCTTTCTGGCTTCTCGTAATATCTTTTCCTTGATATGATAGTTCTGGAATTTAGCCACGATATTTCTGGGGGACTTAATTTTTGGGTTTCTTTCAGGAGGTGATCGGTAGATTGTTTCAATAAGTATTTTGCCTTCTGGGTCTAAAATATCAGGGCAGTTTTCTTTTATGATTTCCTGGAAGATAGTGTCTAGGTTCTTTTTTTCATCATGGCTTTCAGGAAGCCCTATAATCTTTAGATTGTCTCTCCTAGATCTATTTTCCAGGTCAGTTGTTTTTCCTAGGAGATATTTCATGTTTTTCTCTATCTTTTCATTTTTTTTGTTTTTGTTCGACTGATTCTTGAAGTCTTGATGAGTCATTCATTTCCAATTGTTTGATTCTAATTTTTAATGTCTTATTTTCTTCAGTTACTGTTTTTAGTTCCTTTTGCAATTGACCAATTACGTTTTTTTGTTCATTGCATTCTTTTTCCATTTTTTCTATTTTATTTTGCAGTGATCTCATGTTGTTTCCCCATGTTTCTTCTAACTCTTTTAAGATCCTTTATGCAATCTTCAAAGAAAGCCTTGTGACATGGAGTCCAGTTTGTGTCTCTCTTTGGGGTTTTTTCTGGAGTTGCTTTACCTTTAGGGGCCTCAGGATTTGAGGTCTGTTCTTCCCTCTCTCCATAAAAGTTGTCTATGGTGAGAGCTCTTTTTGGTTTTTTATTCATTTTTTTTTAAAGGTGTGAGGTCTGTTTAAGGCAAAGGTGGGACAGCTGCTTTAATTTGCCTTGGGGAAGTTCTGCTGATTGAGTTATTTCAGGTACTGGGCAGTTCTGCTGATTGAATTATGTCAGGTGCTGGGCAGTTCTACTTTAGTTCACCCTGGGGCAGTTCTGCTGATTGTATTATTTCAGGTACTGGGCAGTTCTGCTGATTGAATTATTTCTGGTGCTGATCAGTCCTGCTGATTGATTGATCACCCTAGGGTGCTGTGTAATGGCAGTTAGGTCCGATGCTCATCAGGGGTTCAGTGGTTCACAATCTACCCCCCACAAAAGGCAGACTCTCCAAACCCCCTGCCCACAATCAAGACAGATTGGCCCAAGAGGCCCCCAGAAGACTCCCAGGTGTGTGAAAAGCACAATGCTCCCACTCCCGTTCCGACTCCTGTTCCAGCTCCCTGCTCCAGCTCCCTGCCCTGGTCTCCCTGTGCTGCAGTCTGGGTTCAGCAGACCACCCCCCCTGCCCAATTAAAACAGACCTGTTTTGAAGTTCTTCCAGAGTATCTTCTTCTAGAATCGTGTTGTCCTCCAGATATTGTGGATTTTTTTGCTTCAGAATCAGTCTAGAGGCTTCATATGTTGTTGGTTTGAGGGAAGGTTAGAGGATTTTACAGAGACTCCTGTCTGATCTCCACCATCTTCGGTTACTTTCAGAATTGCTTGAAATTGAAACTTTTGATAAACAATTTAAAAAATCATGAACATTAATATAAGATACAATAGACATTTACTGCAAGGGAAATGGAAGCTCTGAGAGAAATTACAAACTGGGACCAGAAAAATATGGAGAGTGAAGAAAATTTGACAGAAGAGATGAAAAGGCAACAATTTAAAAAGAACATGTGAATCGTATATAAGCCAAAGCATATGATCTTAATAAGAAAAATACTAATAGTTAATAGTTACGTAGTATTTTCTGTGTGTTAAGCACTGGGCCAAGCACTTCACAATTATTTTTCCATTTGATCTTTGTAATAACTTTGGTACCTTTGTGTTTTTATTATCTCCATTTTATAGATGAGGGAACTGAAGCAAATAGATGTTAAGTAACTTGCCCTGGGTCACAAAGCTAGTGAGTGTCTTGAGTTCACATTTGAACTCAGGTTCCCTTACCATTTTGCCATTTTATTTAGAATTCTCACAAGTCTTTAAGACCATAGATTTTTTTTCTAGGAGTCTCTCAGTAAAATGCACCTTATGGTTTGTGTTGGGAGAAGACTGGATAGAGAAGACACATTAGCAAATTTCAGCTTTAATTGGTTTATCAGATTAGTCAGCTAACATCTCACAAGAAAACCGGCTCTAACTTAATATAGGGTCAGAACAGTCAGGATGAGACTTTCAATATTGGCGAAGTTCTGGAAGTTGGAGTGAGTTGAGGAAGTTTGTTTTATCATAAACAAAGCTGATGATGGAGTAATGATTATAATTCAATTTATCATTTTAATTTAGTTTATCATTTATAATAATAAGGATGACTTTTGAGGCACTGGAAAAAAAGAATTCAGTACATTTGCCCTGTCAAATATTTCTTTTTGTGCCCAGCATGTTTACAGTAGTGTGGCTGAACAAAAGCCAAAGTACCTTTAAGATTATGTATTCAGTGAATTAATTCTCTTTGTGCTTTCTCTACATACAAATTTACTCCCCTAACTCTCAAAAGTCCCAGAATTGTAGAGAGAATATAAACTGAAAAACTTCTATTACAAGACAGTTAAAAAGAGGAGAAAAAGAGTACCCAAGCCTGCTTGATGATCACCACTTTGAGGTCATTGTCTTCCTAAGCATCAAATATCTATCTATATTATATCATCTTGAATTATTTGAAATCTAAAGCAATGGGTACATCAAATAAGGATT
Organism: Myrmecobius fasciatus; assembly: GCA_023553655.1. Classification (NCBI taxonomy): domain Eukaryota; kingdom Metazoa; phylum Chordata; class Mammalia; order Dasyuromorphia; family Myrmecobiidae; genus Myrmecobius; species Myrmecobius fasciatus. Next base: position 201,750 of record JAJPUD010003568.1, on the reverse strand, counting down.
TATAAAGCAAGTAAAAATGTATAATTTGAGAAGCAACATCTTAAACTTACTTACTAGAAGACACAGGTTTTGAGTATAAATATCAATTCATCCTAGGTATAGTATGTTGCTCTGTCAAAGAAAATCCCATAGCAACAAAAGATAATCTTGTCTACCAATATGAGATGGTCATTTTTAATTCTACAGAGACTTTTGTGTTAAATGCCTCATAATCATATATGAAGCACTAATAGAATACATATGCATATGCATGTGATCTCATTGATTTTGCTGCTCTTTCCAGGGGTGTAGATCAATTTATCAATCTCTACCCATCCTATGTAACCCTTCTCCATGATCTCTAATAAGCAGGGAGCCCATCCAAGATAATAAGATCTTTTTTTGCTTCCTTCCAGGGCCACAAAGACACCTGTGAATTGTTTACCTGTTATCTCTCACCTTTGCCAGGGCACCAGTCTACCTTCTTTTTCTATTATACATTTTCCTTGTGACATCATTTGCTCCTGTTCTGTGAAGTTCCTTTATTGTTATATGTTGCAGCCTACTCATACCTAGTACATGCCTTTCTGCTTCCCTCCACATGAGACATATTTTTCTGTTCTTCAAATATTGTTTTGTTCCATGTCATATAGTCATTTTGGCCATTGGTATTCTTAATTTTATCACATGTAAAAAATTGTATCACATCAGTTTTATTGGAACTCACATTTTTACCCAAATCATGGCTGATTGTGACCATAAAAGCAGGGATTCTTCTATTTCAGCATTAAGATTTGGTTGTGTATGGGCAGCTGCTGGACTTTAAGAAATCAAATGTCTTCTATAAATACTCTCTGGAAGCAAAATATTAGTACACTATTTAATTGCAAATGTGCATTATATCACAGAGCAAAAGTAAACCTAAATTGGCTGCTATGTTTTATTTAATCTTTCAGCAAAGCCCATTCTTTCAATATTAGTGTTTGACATGATTAATTCTGGTTAATTTGTTGGAATTCTTTTTGTTAATACTGCAAATAGATAATTTTTAATTATCCTTTAGTAACATTTCACTGTGAATGATTCCCGGAGTCACTTACTTTCAGCTATCCGTCAAGGCTTCCAGCTTCGGAAGGTGGAGGAGCAGCAGGAGCTGGAGAAACGGGATGTTGTGGGCAATGATGTGGCCTCCATCTTGGCCTGGCGAATTGCAGTCGAGTTCCTTTTCCAATAATAAACAAGAATGCATACTATTGGAGAAACTAAATTATGTCTAGGCATTTTCACTTTCAACAAAACCAGAAGAAAGAAGCTGTAGCTAAATGGCAAATTGGATAACAGGTATTCCTTGAAGTGGATTTAGTTCATACTTGAATATTGGTAGTAAAAAGATGAGCTTTTGTTTCTGGGAGAAATTTGGTATAATAAAAGTTCTGCAGTTGTCTGAAGGCAATCCAGGCTGCTCCATCTCTCTTGTTTGATTTCCAAGTCCAATTTGTCAATTTTTTCTGTACTAAAGGATACCGTCACATAATTGTGAAAATATTGGATATGAAATTTTAAAATGTATATTAATCTTAAATTTCCAATGAGACACACAGATTTTTATGGCTACTCTTATGCCTTAACCTCAATAAACATTTCTTTGCTGTACGTTCTCTAAAACTATGTCTTCTACATCACATTTTCTTAGTGAGCTTATTGCCCAAATCTTCATTTTTTGGCTAAAGAAGCCCAACTTCTCAGAAAGGGTAAGTCTGAAATTATGCAAATAGATCATGAGTCAAGACTTGTTTTTTTTTAAATTAAAGCTTTTTATTTCCATAACATATGTATGGGTAGTTCCTCAACATTGATCTTTACAAAACTTTCCGTTACAAATTTTCCCCCCAGTCCCCTCTTCTCCCCTGGATGGCAGGAAGTCCACTACATGTTAATTATATTAAAATACTTGACAAGTCAAATATATGTATACATATTTTCATACTTATCTTGCTGTGCAAGAACAATTGTATCCACATGAACAAAAAATATCTGAGAAAGGAAACCCAATGCAAGCAAACATCAATAGAGAGCATGAAAATGTTATCTTGTGGGCCACATTTCATATCCCTCTCTCTGGGTGTAGATGGCTTTCTTCACTGAAAAATTGGAACTCGTTTGAGACATGTCATTGTTGCAGAGAGCCATGTCCATCAAAATTTATCGTCATATGGTATTGTTGTTGCTGTGTATAATGATCTCCTGTTTCTGCTCACTTCACTGAGCATTAGTTTATGCAAGTCTCTCCAGGCCTCTCTGAAATCATCCTGCTGGTCGTTTCTTACAGAACAATAATATTCCACAAGAATTCATATGCCATAATTTATTCAGCCTCTCTCCAATTGATGGGTATCCATTCAGTTTCCAGTTTCTAGCCACTACAAAAAGGGCTGCCACAAACATTGTTGCACATGTGGGGCCCTTTCCTTCCTTTAAGATCTCTTTGGGACAATAGAAACACTGCTGGGTCAAAGGGTATGCACAGTTTGATAACTTTTTGAGCATAGCTCCAAATTGCTCTCCAGAATTGTTGGATCCGTTCACAGCTCCACCAACAATGTATCAGTGTCCCAGTTTTCCCACATCCCCTCCAACATTCATCATTATCTTTTCCTGTCATTTTAGCCAATCTGACAGGTGTATAATGGTACCTTAGAGTTGTCTTAATTTGCATTTCTCTGATCTATAGTGATTTGGAGCACCTTTTCATATGACTAGAAATGGTTTTAATTTCATCATCTGAAAACTGTTCATATCCCTTGACCATTTATCTATTGAAGAGTGGCTTGAATTCTTATAAATATGAGTCAAGACTTGTAATGTTCATTCTATTATACTACATTGCTTTTTATTTATTCCAAAATTGCATGATGAATCAATCTCCTTTAGAGTCATTGAAGAAAATTGTTAAATCAATTTGTGGGTACAGAATATAGCACATGAATAAGGCACACTAAAGAGTAAACTCATAACAGAGTCAATTAGTAATCTCTGAAAGGAATTATCATTAAAACGTAATTGCACCTTTAGGTCTCAATTTCTGGAGATTAAACAGTGTTCTATTTATAAACCATGTGAATAATAACAGAATTCATGCATTATATAAATATAGAAATAAAATTACCATTCTTACTATCACTACAATCATCCCAAAGAGCAAGATAAACTAAGATATTTATTTCTTTTCTTTTCATTTTTTAGATTAAAAATCCCACTAAGGAACCCTAATAAAAATTGTTCTCAAACAATGATACAAAAAGCAGTTCTAATGGCAAGATTAGGTAATCCTACAAACATTTTCCAAATTAAGCTCTCTAGTTTGATGATTTATATTAATAGACTGAATCATAATCATTCAAAGATATCAGGTATTCATCGAATCGGGATGAATAAGATATGCAGTCATCTACAGTAATATTCAGGTGGTACAATGAAAGATACCACAAAAGGGCCAGGGAAATGATGTACATGGAGGAACCTGCTAGAAGAATGTAGCTTCTTGTGTTCCAAGGAAATGATGATGTGTCATCAGGAGAAAGATTAAAGAATGAACTTCTTTCCTTCAGTGAGGGCCCAGATTATATAACACAAATATGTAATGTATCCAGTCAGAGTAATTATGAAATTTCTTTCAGCTTTGTTCAGAAGGGAAGGGGTGGAGGAGTCCATGACTGAAGTCTGATAATAGAAGAGTAGTAAAAGGACAAGAGAATAGGAGATTCTAGAGCAGAACATAGTATATGGCTAAATACTGCATTGATGATGGAGAGTCAAAAGTAAAGTCAGAGCAGGAGCTTGGAGAGAAACGATTATTTTTCTATTTTGTTAATAACCAATTATTAATATTGGGATACAGGGTTTGTTTTTTTCTTTTTTTACTTCCTCGTTCAGGGACCAACCTTTGTAGGTCAGTTAGTCTCTGAAGGACAGGGCTAATGATGAGACTGGTTTAATTCTCCAGGAACATTCTATTCTCCTCAATCTTGGGCAGGACCCCATCCAACTAGAAGAGTATATTTCTGATTAAAGTGTAAATAGAATCTAATATAGGTGAATCCTAATCCTATAGCATTGGGCTTATGCTCTGGAACAAAGCTTCTTAAACTGTGGGTCTCCATTCCATATGAAGTCATGTAACTCAAAGTGGAAGATTATGGAAAAATTTTGCAACAATACCAGGTATCAAATATTCCATCAAGATCTAATTGTTTATGTAAAAATAAACAAGGCACATCCATCTCAGTATGCAAATTTGCTTTAATCTTTAATAAATGGTAAATTTACATGTATACCAAAGAATTATTTTAAAGTAAATTTCTTTATGATCATCAGTAAATATTTGATTTGTAAACCTATTTTATATACTTATGGGCCCGGGGTCCTATAAAAATTTCTTGGGTGAAAAGAGGTCACAAATGGAAAAAGTTTAAAGATCTCTGCCCAAGAAGCCCTTCACCCTACCCCACATAATTATTATTCAACTTGAGTGGTCTGGGTGGAGTTTCATTCTTTGGTCCAGATAGTTGGTTCAATTGAGCCTCATAAAGCCAAGTTCTCAGCAGGAGGAACTTAAAGCTTTCAGCCCAGCTCTTCATTTGAAAATGTGCCCTCCCCTTGAAAGTTTCCCAATCAGGGTTTACCTCCACTAATCAGAGGCACCCATTTTTCCAAAGGTATTTAAACATTTGATAATCTCCATGGTTTGTCTTTGGTTACCTAAAAAAAAAAACCACTGAGCATGAACTTATTGATTATTTGCTAGCCTAATAATGATCATTAATTACCCAAAAGCTCAGTCTTTTTCTTAATTTAACCTAAGAAAATGCTGAGAGGTGGAGGGATTGAAAGGCTTGATGAGGGAAAAGAATAGATTACATGGTGAAATATAGGGAGATGTGGAATAATAGGAGATTATGTCCATATAAGAGAATGCCCAAGTTTCTAATAAGGGAAATGGGACTTTTATTCATAATGGCAAGTTCCAGTATGTAACCATCCTTATGTGTGACTGAAGTAGAGTAAAGAAGCAACTAATAGGACTTAAGGAGGGTGAAGTATTGAGATGATATGGAGATTGAGGGAACATTTAATATGGATATTAGATATTCCCAAGTATAAGACCAAGAGTTGGAAAGATGGAGAAGATAATGAATCAGGTAGTGAATGCTTAGAGAAAGAAGGGAGAATGACCCGTGGATAGATGTATAGCTACTATAATTTAGATTGGATGAAAAATTTTCATTGAATGTACTTCAGAGAAAGAAAGATCACTGAGTAAACAGTTAAACAGAATATTATAGAAAGTGTATGAAAGAAAGAATAAGATGAAGGAAAGTTTGTTTATTAAAATAGGAATTCTAAGGAACACAATGGAAGGGATGAGTAGGGTTTGAATTGAAACATGGGTGAGGTAGGGTAGAAGGGAATGGAGAAGACCGAACAGGAAGAGGGGGCTGGAGACTTTCTCCCACTTAAACAGCTGGTAATTTATTATTACAGAGATGGGGAAAGAAACAGAAAAAGCAACAAGAATGACAAATGAGCACTGACAATCAAAGTTTCTAAAAAGTACTATAGAAGGAGCTTTACTTAGTTTATGCTTTACTTAGTTTTTGCATATCCAAATATGAGAATCACAAATTGAGAGGAAAAGCATGGAAAAGATTTTTTTTTCTTTTTAAAAATAAAGTGATATAAAGAATATGTAGATGCCATATCAAAATATATTCCAACCTTCTGCATCCATATGAAGGTTTCTTTCAGCTCTACAGTTATTTCATATTTACTTTCTTACTCATGCTTAAGACGTGTTTCATCAGCCAGCTAACTAACACATCTGCAAAAAGTTTGGGCATTTATAAGGTCACAGTATTATGTAGCTAAAAGGCAATTTACAATTCTACCAACTCCTCTTGCCCTGAATTCATGTAACTCTGTCTTAAACTATTTTGTCCATAAAGACACTCAGAAAATGAGATTATACAATTCACTTAGTAAGCCTTTTCTAAAAAGAAATAAGCAGATGAGCATCAAATATTTATCAGAAACAATTAAATTTTTATCAAAAAATCTAATACTAAAAATGAAGGATTAAAAAATCCAAAATCAAAATTATATAGAATATATTATTACTTGGAAAGAACTTAAGTGCAATTAAATAAATATTGAGAATAAAAATGGATCACAGATTGCATTCTTGATAACAATACATGAATGTTAGAATGACTTTTTCTCATTTATAAAACATGTAGACTTTTAATAGTGGACTCAATAATTATTTCATCACTGCTAGAAAAATATTTCCAAAATGAATCATTTGCCATAAATATTTCTAAGTTACTTATTGCTCAAGATGTTTATTTTTAAAAAGTGAAATCCCTGTCACTTCATGAGTATGTGAAATAAAACAACATGTTCAATGATTTGACAGGCCTGTTGTTGAGTATAAAATCAGACACAACAGTCTAAACAAACTCTAAAAATAACTGCACAAATAATGCCAGCCTCTAGCTTTATGAGTTATAAAAAAAATCCCCAGTTATACCTAGACTAGAAAATATTTTGCAGTAATTTTGAATTTCAGTAGTCTTTAATGCAAATCATTAATAACAAAAAAGCATAATGCTCTTGAAGCAGTTTCATCCATACCTTTATATAAGATGTAGATAGCAAATTTCCAAACGTTGGTTGATAAGTAAATGGGAAAAGTGCATCTATTTCACTTGCTTGGAATACAAGTAAACTGTCCTTTTGTACCTAAAAACAAACACAATGCAAAGTGGAATATAGATGACTTTCAGTAATTTTGTGATTCTTTTTTTGTTCATTGTAAAGGATGTGTTCAATATAGGTCAAAATCCATTCCTTCATTAAGGGCTGTCTTATTCAGCAAATAAAATATGAATCTTAACTAATAGGATGACATCAATGGTTTAGTTACATATTAAAAATATTTCTAAATATAAAGATAATCATGGCCTCAATTATTATTTTGTTTTTAAGAGAATACAAAGCCCTATACTCAGTCACTGTGAAGTTCTTCTCTGTTTTCTATGTGAAACTTTCACTGGCCTTGGGATAGAATGTGAATACATTTTAAGGGTCAGTGGTTTTGCCAGTATAGGTACTTCCTCCACAAATACAACTCACAATCTCTTTATTACTAGTTGGATGGTTTTCTGACATAGCTGTGGTCAACACACTGGGTAATCCTGTGTTCAAACTGGTGATGAACCTTTCTAAGCTGAACCTAAGCTGTTTATCATATACAGATATACAATTCACTTCTAGGTCCAAATCTGGGTTTTCACTGAAATGTTACAATAATATAAAAAAAAAATTAAGTACTTTCCCCTCAAAGACTTTCTTATACCACATTATCTCAGTAATATTCACAAAGCTTCAAGCAAAAGTCACAAGGAACTAACTACTAGCTTGTGGACTCCATTTGGCAGAACATTCTAAGACAAAATAACAAAATAAATTAGAATATATTTACCTAGTACCCACTTATCATACACTATATTAATTGGGGTTGTCAAAGTATGGACATGGTCTCCACTTTCATAGTACTTATACCAATAGTGGGAGATAGCCCTAGCACTAGCATAATATGAAATTATGAGAGAGTAATTATCTCTTAAGCTTCACAGGACTAACAGTAAAAATTTGGGGGTGGGGGAAGGGAAGGGACATTCTGAACTAAAATAGTTCTAGTTGGCTTCATGTAGGAGATAAGACTTGGGCTCTGTCATGAAGATAGTTAAACAAAAGATAAGTGAATCACAGGACAACTTTCTAAGTGACTGGATCAGCACATGAAAATATAAAAAAAGTGGGAGTGAACAGAAAATATGATCAAAACAACAAGGAAATTAATTAAGTTAAGTAGAAAATGCAAGGTAGGGAATAAAGTAATAGTCAAGAGGAAGGCAGATTCTATAATTCTTCCATAGAATTCAAAAACATTGGGAAAGGAACCATGTACCTTAGAACTAAGAGTGATCTTAGACTTCATATAATCCGGTCTCTTTATTTTATGAATAAAGGTATGAGGTAAGATCACAGTAATAGCTAATAACCACAACACCAACAACCACTGACATTTATATACTGCTTTAAAGTTTCAGTATCAGAGAGGATGAATGACCCACTCAAAGTCAGACAGTAAGTGTCAAAATTGGGATTTGAGCCCTGGTTTCTACAGACTCCAAAAAACACCCTTTTCCTCCTACATAAGGCACACCAGTTTATCTCATCCAGAGATATTCCCTTTTAATGAAAAACAAGATTACATTCCTTAAATTGTGTAATGGACACAATAAGGAAAAAATCGGAGACCAAAATAGAGCATTATATACATGCAGTATGAGTGGGCTACACTTACTCATCAGCACTTAGGCCTCTGCACTGATTTACTTCTTCTATTCATGAGTATTTATATTGTGCACTTGCTGTGTGCACTAAATTATACAAAATACCATAGAAACATTATAGGATGTGGTTAGAACTGTAGTTCCCTAAAGCAATGCTGAATAATGATCCTATTTAGCACTTAATGGCTTTTTAAATGAGAAAATTATTTGAGATAAGAGAATGATAATGGGAAACATATTGTTTATAATATTTCAGGATGTTAAGAATTGCTGGCTTATAATATTAGTGATTGGGGCTGGGGCAAAAAAAAGATAAATTCAGAATGAACTAAGATAGCAGATGAGTGCTTAAGTGAAAGGGCTGAAGGGAGGGGAGTTTTACAGAGAATAATCAAAGAAAAACTGCATATGTAAGCGCAATGACAATGAACATGAAAATGGAACTTCTCAACTTATATTTTACCTCTATTTTATGTGACTGAGAATTAGCTTTGGAACAGTTAAGATACAACATAAAAAGATAATGAGGAGTCGTTACCTAAGCTAAGTGAGAAGGTAGCAAGAGAGCACTCATTTGCTCTCAATAAGATCAAGCTACCTCACTCAGATAAAATAGAATATTGAAAGCACTGAACAATGTTCTTGATAATCTTGGAAAGAACACAAAGAATAGGAGATGTAGATGGGCTTAACTTCAACTACATATAAAATTGTAGAATTAATTATTAAAAGGATGGTTTGTGAGTTGTTTTTTTTTAAATAGAAGCAGTAATGACTAAGGACCAGCATGATTTTATTAGGAATATGTCAAGCCAGACTAATTTCATTTTCTTCTTGGGAGGGTTATTAGGCTGAGAGATGATGCGTTCTGCAGGCATAATTTATTTCACACAAGTATTTGCTATCCTTGTGCACAAGATGGAGATATGTGCTAGATTGCAGCACAATTACGTAATTTGGAATTTGCTAAATAATTGCTTCTAAGAGTACCATTAGTGACTCACTGCCAACTGGGAAGGCATTTTCCAGTGGAATGGCTCAGGGATCTATTCTTGGTTCTCTATTACTTAGCATTTTCATCAGTGATCTTAAGTAAGGATATGATGGCATGCTTCTTCAATTTGTGGATGACTGACTCCAGTTGAACATGGAAGATCACAGAGTAACTAGCTAAATAGATAACAATAGTAGAGAATGATGGGCTGGAACAATAAGATTTAATAGGTTGTTACTGTCATTGGAAAATCTGAGTTCAATCTGGCCCTAAACACTTATCAGCTGTATAACCCTGAGAAAGTCATTTAAACCTGTTTATCTAAGTTTCCTCATCTGTAAAATAAGCTGGAGAAAGAAATGGCAAACCACTCCAGTATCTTTGTCAAGAAAACCTCAAACGGAGTCAGGAAGAGTTGGATATGATTAAAAAATGATTCGACAGCAACAATGAATGAATGAATGAATGAATGACTCATGAAGAAGTCTGAGTTTTAGTTTATTGAAAACTCAATAATTATCATAATATTGATGCAGTAAATAAAATACAATAAAATTTAAAACATATGGAGAGACATTATGTGCAAAACAAGAGGCTTTGCCCTGTTAATATTATATCCAGAGTACTGAAGTTAGTTCTGGATTACATATTTTAGGGAGGATATTGACAATTTGGAAGATAACCAGAAGATGGAAAACAATGTTAAAAGATATCAAGATCATTTCACATGTAGATTATTAAAGGACCCTAGATGTTTAGCCTGTAAAAAGGGTTTGAAAAGGGTTGGAGTTCTATAGTATGTTATGACTTCTGGTATTTCAGAAGCTATGGAAGAGGAATTAAATTCATTCTTCTTGGCAATAGACGAGTGAATGAAGAGAAATTGAAGTTGATCCTCTGAGATCCCTTTCCATGCTGAGATTCTGATACTCTTTGACCTTTAATTAGAAAAGGAAGAACATTTAGGTAAGGTAAACACATCAACCAATATTAGTGTGTGAATGGCAAACCAGTCAAAAATATGCAATTTGTGAGATTATAGGAAAACAAATTACAAGGTAAGGCTGCAGGGAATGGTGCATGACTAGAACAGTGTCTGGCACATATCAAGTGCTTAATGAGTGCCTGGCGATTGATTAATTAATTGGCTATAGGTTCTCCATTGCAATTCTCTCTCATTTGTTCTTCAGAGTTCTAAAAATTGACCATCTGTGAGAGGCTGTCAAAAATTCAAGTTCCCTTAGGTATCTGAATATGCATCCATAGTCATAGGATCTCAATATAGAGTATAGATAGGATGTCACAAGGATATTCAAATGAGTTCACAACTATTTTTCCACCTATAATTCATTAGTCTCACATTTGGTCTCTGGATTTATTGGGTTTCCCCTATGTATTCTTCTTTTCCAAATGGAGTCTACTGAGGACCTAAAAGTGTGCCATTCAGATCTATAACATCTCTGTAAGAATTCATTAATCACAGCTCCTAAAATATTGGTATTTCTTAATTTTTAATTTAAAATTTTTGATTAATAGTATTTTATTTTTCTGAATATGTACAAAGATAGTTTTCAACATTCACCTTTTGCAAAACCTTGTGTTACAAATTTTTCACTTTCTCTCCCTTCCTCCCTAAGACAGCAAGCAATTTAAATATCGGTAATTCTGAGCATAGTAAGACAGTAAAATTAGTTTCACATAGTACTAGAGACTGAAGAATTATTCAGCTTTCAAATATCTCACTCTTTCAAGGCCCATATGAGGAGTAAACACAATCCCCTGGGGATTGCTACCTGGATAAATCACCCTTTGAAACAACCTACAAAATCCATAACTTTGATCATAGATTTAGAATTCTAAGGGACCTTAGAGGTTTGTTTAGTCTTGTACTACTCAGTGTTGTACAGGAACACCTCTCAGTAAGGCCATCGGATCAACACTGAAATGTTTTAGTTTCCAATAGAGAAAACATTGCAAGATATATAAATAAAAGCTGGGGGGAGGGGAGAAAGGAAGATCCTAAATCATTTTTTTTAACATAAAGGGATTCTGAGACCAAAAAAGTTTTAAGAAGTTCTGAATTCTAGTCCACTATATACATTGAACACATTGTACACATGAAGAAACTAATGGCCAGCTAAGTTAAGTGACTTGACCATGATGACACAACTTCTCCAAGGCAGAAAGAGAATTTTAACTCAGGTCCTCCAGGTTCAAGTCCAGAAATCTCCTTCCTCATCCCCAAGACCCATCCATGCACTTCAATGCAAAGTCTTCTATCATAGTTTAGAATTATGATTTATTTTTTCAATTTTCAATAAAGAGGAACTCAACAACTTTTCAACATTGGTCACATGAACTCAGGAGTTAAACTTCATACTGTTAAGATAAATAATTATTATGAATCAAATAAATATCTTAATTTTTTTGTAACCTACAAGTTATTTTTATAATTTTAAACACTTGTTCCCATGCAGGCAAATTCCCCTGGGGTTCTTAGCTTAATGAAAGTGAGACTGAGCAATGATGATGTCTTAGGAGATTTCTATGGATAATTTTGTAGCTGCTACTGTATGACTGAACGAAATCTATACTAGTTAAGAGGCAGTCAGCAGCAGACATTGGGACCTAACAACAAACTTGTGAGGGCTTACAATTTGTTTATAATCTTGTAGTAAGTGTTTGTAGAATTGAATGGAACTGAGTTGAATTGAGGTTTTCCCACGAGATTATGGCTGTTCTGCTGCTTTTTTTCTTTGTTTTGTTTTTAACAGAAGTGGATAATTTCTAGAGCCCAGCTTCTTAAACTGTGTGTTGCAACCCTATCTGAGGTCTCATAACTGAATGTGGGAATTATGAAATTATGATTTATTATTAGTAACTGTTTGGTTTGTATACCTATATACTTGGAGTCACCTAAAATTTTTTTGGGTAAAAAGGGCCTGTGAATGGAAAAAGGAGCCATAGCTTAGAAGAGCAAGGTCAATGGTAGGAAAAAACCATTAAGACTTAAATGAAAGAAATCTATTTGCACAGCTTGCATAAGCAAAGATAATGCAATCTTTACTTACTGGTGAACTTATTAAATAAAGGGAGTTTGAAAGTCAATACTAACCTTGACCTTACAAGGATCTTTTTCTTCTTAGACAAAAATGAATGAAATCACTCATTTTTCTTAACACTTAGAGACATCTCAAATGTGAGTACACTATAAGATAGTCCTGGGCACAAGGCCAGCATTTTCTGTATTACATTTCCTGTATTTTTAGTGTGATCAAAGAATCACTGTTGTTCAGTGGTTTTTTTTTCATTTCATTTAAAGTTTTGATTAAAAGGAATCTAAATAACTTGAGCCTTCAGATAACTAGATCTGTTATTTTTGTTCTCTTGCAATTTAAGGTGAAAAAGCAAACTGATTAACACACAAGGTGATGTAAGAATAATTTAAAATAAAATTTCAAAACCACTTCCAAGATAAGTGTACATAATTCAACCCAAGCCTCTACAGCGTCACTTAAAATGGCATACAGTGAGAATCCATTCTCAAAATAACCTACAGGCATCAAAATTCTCAAGAAATAAGATGAGGTTTACTATGTTCATGTTTCTAAGGCAGAAAAGTGAACTAGGTCTAGCCAGATTTAAAAAAAAACAATGTTTGGAAAAATGTTTTCTGCTATTACTTGGTACATCAGAATTTAATTCATCAATGCAAATTATCATGAAGTCCTAAGTTCTATATTAGAATTGAAAGGAACCTTATATTATATATATGAACTCCCTCACATTATGAAAAAGGATACCTCAACCTTCTGGTTATTATTTGAAAATTAGAATGTTCAATCACGAACATTCTGTTTAAAAAATGTCCTGTATGTTTAATCTAAAAACTGAGTCAGAATTAGATCATATATGAATGGGGATTGATGGAATCATTTGTCAATCAATCCAAATTAAAGCAACTATCTTAATAAGGTAGGAATGGATCTTGAAACAATAAATCAATTAAAAGTATTAAACCAAGTGGGAAAAGCCCTTAAGAAACTTGAAAGGAATGAAAGTCATTGGATTAAATAATATGACGCTACACATGAAATGTGTTGGGAGTTACTGAAGATACTCAGCCATGCTTTGTAGGATGGATAAAAAGCAAGTCGGTTTAGAACCTATCATTCAAGCGGTAAGACTTTCATCAGATATTGACCCTGTGAAATTAAAAACTTTCATATATAACAACTAAAATTCCCAGAACAGGTATTGCAGCAATCGCTAGAAATGTATGCAACACATTGATGGAGTTATAAACTTGACCAATGATTCTGGAGAACAATGGGAATCTATGCTCAAAGAGAATATATTCTGTGCATATTCTTTGACCCAGCAAAACCACTACGAGGTCTGTATTCCAAAAAGATAAAAGGAGAAGGACCTATATGTACAAAATATTATTAGCAGCTCTTTTGTAATGGTAAAGAATTGGAAATTGAGGTAATGTCCATTAGTTGGGAATTTGCTAAATAAACTATAGTGTTTGATTGTTTTTTAAATTAATTTATTTTTAATGCACATTGCTTTATGAATTATGTTGGGAGAGAAAAATTAGAGCAAAAAGGAAAAACCATGGGATAAATAAAAAAAACAGAAAACAAGTGAACATAGCATGTGTTGATTTACATTCGGTCTCCTAAGTTCTTTTTCTGGATGCAGATGGCATTTTGTGTCCAAAGTCTTTTTGGGATTCCTTGGATCACTGAGCCACTGAGAAGAATCAAGTCTTTCATGGTTGATCATTGCACATTCTTGCTATTACTACATACAATGTATTCCTGGTTCTGCTTGTTTCACTCAGCATCAGTTTGGGTAAATCTTTCCAGGTCTTTCTAAAATCAGCTTGTTCATCATTTTTAAAAGAACAATAATATTCCAGTATCCTCATATACCACAACTTATTCGGCTATTCCCCAATTGTTGGGAATTAACTCATTTTTCAATTCTTTGCTACCACAAAATGAGCTACTACAAACATCTTTGCACTTTGGGGTCTTTTCCCCTCCTTCATGAATTCCTTGGGATTCAGACCTAGTAATGGCACTGCTGAATCAGAGGGTATGCAGAGTTTTATAGTCCTTTGGGCATAGTTCCAAACTGTTCTCTAGAATGGCTGGATCATTTTACAACCCTGTCAACAATGCATGAGCATTCGTTTTCCCACATCCCCTCCAACATTTATGATTATCTTTTCCTGTCATCTTAGCCAGTGTGAGAGGTGTGAGGTGGTACCTCAGAATGGTTTTAATTTGCATTTCTTTAATCGAGTGAGAGAGCATTTTTTCATGTAACTATAGATGGCGTTAATTTCATCACCTGAAAATCATCTGTCATATCCTTTGACCATCTGTCAATTTGGGAATGACTTATATTCTTATAAATTTGACAGTTTTTTGATATTTTAGAAATGAAATCTTTATCAGAAACACTGGCTATAAACATTTTCCCCAGCTCTGTACTTCCCTTTTAATCTTGTTTCTGTTGGATTTGTTTGTGCAAAATCTTTTTTGTTTGATGTAATCAAACTTGTCCATTTTACCTTTCATAATGTTCTCTAGTTTCTCTATGGTTATAAGTTCCTCCCTTCTTCAAAGATCTGATAGGTAAATTATCCCTTGCTCTCCTAATTTGTTTATGGCATCATCCTTTATGCTCAAATCATTTACCCATTTTGACCTTGTTTTGGGATGTTGTGAGATGTAGATCTATGCCAAGTTTCTGACACTATTTTCCAATTTTTCCAGCAATTTTTGTCAGATACTGAGTTCTTATTCCAGAAGTTGGAGTTTGGGGGTTTATAGACCACTATAGGCCTTGATTATTGTGTCATGTGTATTTAATCTAATCTACTGATCCATCACTCTCTTTCTTAGCCAATACCAAATGGTATTGATGACTGCTGCTTTAGAATTTAGTTTCAGGTTTGGTACTGTTATGCTAACCCTTTATCCTTTTTTAATTAATTCACTTGATGCTCTTGACCTTTTGTTCTTCTAGATGAATTTTGTTATTTTTTTTTAGTTCTGTAAAATAATTTTTTGGCAGTTTGGTATGACACTGAACAAATAGATCAATTTAGGCAGAATTATCATTTTATCCATGAACAATTGATATTTTTCCAATTGTTTAGTCCTGACTTTATTTGTGTGAGAAGTATTTTGTAATTGTGTACATATAGTACTTGGGTTTTTCTTGGCAGGTAGACCCCCAGGTATTTTATTTTATCTACAATGGAATTTCTCTTCCTATATCTTGCTGCTCGGCTTTGTCAGCTGATGATTTGTATGAGTTTATTTTATATCCTGCAACTTTGCTAAAGCTGTGAATTGTTTCCAATAGATTTTTTGATGCTTTTCAAGGATTCTCTAAGTATATCATCCTATCATCTGCAAAGAGAGATAATTTTATTTCCTCATTATCCTAATTCTTTTCTTATTGCTAAAGCCAACATTTCTGGCACAATGTTGAATAACAGTGGTAAAAGTAGGCATCCTTGTTTCACCCCTGATCTTATTGGGAATGTGTCCAGCTTCTTCCCATTATAAATAATGCTTGCTGTTGGTTTTAGATGGATATTGCTCATAAGGAAAACTCTCTTTATTCCTATGTTCTCTTGCGTTTTTAATAGCACTGGGTGCTGTATTTTGTCAAAAGCTTTTTTTGCATCTATTGAGGTTTCCATATGATTTCTGTTGTTTGCTATTGAAATGGTCAAATATGGTAATAATTTTCCTGATATTGAACCAGCCCTGCATTCCTGGCATAAATGCCCCTTGGTCATAGTATATTATTTTGTGGATAAATTGCTGTAATCTCTTTGCTCATATTCTATTTAAAATTGTGCGTCAATATTCATTAAGGAGATTGGTCTGTAATTTTCTTTCTCTGTTTTGGCTCTTCTTGGTTTAGGTATCAGTACCATATTTGTGTCATAGAAGGATTTTGGTAGTACTCCATCTTTACCTATTTTTTCAAATAGCTTACATACATAGTATTGTAATTAATTGTCCTTTAAATATTTGGTAAAATTCACTTGTGAATCCATCTAGCTCTGGAGACTTTTTTTTCTTTTGTTGAGGCAATTGAGGTTTAGTGCCTTGCCCAGGGTCATGCAGCCAGAAAGTGTTAAAGCATCTGAGAACAGATTTGAACTTAGGTTCTCCTAACTTCAGGGCTGGTGCTTTATCCACTACACCAACTAGCTGCCCCTTGTACTTTTTCTTAGGGAGTTCATTAATGACTTGTTTAATTTCTTTTTCTAAAATGGGACTATTTAAGTAATTTATTTCCTCCTCTGTTAATCTAGGCAATTTATATTTTTGAAGATATTCACCCGTTTCAGTTAGATTGTCTGATTTGCTGCCATACAATTAGGCAAAATAGCTCCTAATTATTGCTTTAATTTTTTTCACTGGTAGTAAATACATCGATGCTAGTGATTTGGTTTTTTTCTTTTCCTTTTCTAATCAAATTAATGAAAGGTTTGTCTATATTTTCTTATTTTTTTCATAAAACCAACTCTTAGTTTTATTTATTAGTTCAATAATTTTCTTGGTTTCAATTGTATTAATCTCTCCTTTGAGTTTCAGAATTTCTAATTTGGTATTTAATTGGGGGGTTTTCATTTGTTCTTTTTCTAACTTTTTTTGTTTCATGCCCAATTCATTGATCTCCTCTTTCTCTATTTTATTCATGTAGCTATTTAGAGATATAAAATTTCCCCTAAAAACTGCTTTGGCTACATCCCTTAAGTTTTGGTATGTCGTCTCATTATTGTCACTCTCTTGGATGAAATTATGGATTGTTTCTGTGATTTGTTTGTAGTATATGATTGTGGTGGAATACAATTGCACTATAAAAAGTGATGAACAGAATGGTTTCCAAAAAAACTGAAATAACCTACATGAATTGATGCAGAGTGAAATGAACAGAACTAGGAAATCATAATGAACTTGAAAAACTTAGGATAATTCTGACTCATTGTGAAATATCTCTCAGATCTGTGGAAAAGGAAGGAATTTGTAGCCAACAAGCAACTAGAGTACATTATGAAATGAAAAATGGATAATTTTCATTATATTAAGTTAAAAAGATTTTGTACAGAAGAAAGCCATATACACCAAGAGAGAGGGATATGAATGTGGACTACAACATAAAATTTTCATGCTTTTTATTGATGTTTGTTTGCATTATGTTTCCCTTCTCAGATTTTTTTCTTGTAGATCTGATTTTTCCTGCATAGCAAGATAAGTGTAAAAATATGTGTACACATATTCAATTTGTCAAGTATTTTTTAACATAATTAACATGTAGTAGACTTCCTGCCATCTAGGGGAGGGATGGAGGCTGGGGAGAAAATTTGTAACAGAAAGTTTGCAAGGATTAATGTTGAAAAATTACCCATGCATATGTTTTGCAAATAAAAAGCTTTAATAAAATGAAAAAAAAAAAGATTTTGTACAAACAGAACCAATGCAGACAAGATTAGAAGGGAAGCAATGAACTGGGGGAAAAATGTATATCCAAGGGTTCTGATAAAGGCCTTATTTCTACAATATATAGAAAATTGACTCAAATTTGCAAGAATACAAGCCATTCTCCAATTGATAAATGGTCAAAGGATACAATAGACAGTTTTCAGATGAAGAAATTAAAATAATTTTTAGACATATGAAAAATGCTCTAAACCATTTTTGATCAGAGAAATCAAATTAAGACAACTTCGAGGTACCACTATACACCTTTCAGACTGGCTAAGATGACAAGAAAAGATAATGACAAATGTTGGAGGAGATGTGGGAAAACTGAGACACTGATATGTTGTTGGTGGAGTTGTGAAAAGATAAAACCATTCTGGAGAGCAATTTGGAATTATGCTCAAAGAGCTATAAAACTCTGTATATCCTTTGACCCAGCAGTGCCATTACTGACCCAAGGAAATCACAAAGGATGGAAAAGGACCCACATGTGCAGAAATGTTTGTGGCAGCCCTTTTTATTGTGGCAAGAAACTGGAAATTGAGTGGATGCCCATCAATTGGAAAATGGCTGAAAAAATTATGGTATATTAATGCTGGGGAATATTATTGTTCTATAAGAAATGATGATGATTTCAGAAAGGCCTGGAGAGACTTAACATGAACTGATACAAAGTAAAATCAGTAGAACCAAGAGAATATTGTACAGAGCAACAAGATTATACAATGATCAATTCTGATGGATGTGACTCTTTTCAACAATGAGGTGAGTCAGACTAGTTCAAATGCCTTTGTGATGGAGAGAGCCATCTGCACCCAGAGAGAGGACTATGGGGACTGAGTGTGGATCACAATATAGTATTTTCACATTTTTGTTGTTGCTTGTTTGCATTTGGGTTTTCATTCTCATTTTTTTTTCTTTTTGATCTGATTTTTCTTGTGCAGCATGATAATTGTGGAAATATGTATAGAAGAATTACACATAGTTAACACATATTGGATTACTTGCCATCTAAGGGAAGGGAGAAAAGAAAGGGAGAAAAAATTTGGAACACAAAATTTTGCAAAGGTGAATGTTGAAAACTATGCATATGTATTTGAAAATAAAACACTTTAAATTAAAAAAAATTGAAAAATGCTGTTCACCTCCAAAAAGAAAACATTAATTTTGAGGACAAACTAAAGTGCAATTTTTTTTCATTTTTTTCCTTACTTTTTTGTGGTTACATGGCTAAAATGGAAACGAATTTTGCATGATTTCACAAGGGAGAGAATTTGAAACCTAAAAATTTTTAAAAAGAATATCAAATATAAATCATAAATTAGAAAATACTGTCTTGGGGGAGAAAAAAGGAAACGTTTGCAGGAAGGTCTGAGGATAAATGAGGTACACTATGGAAAGACACATTCAGGATTCTAAAAGGAGTCTTGGTGAAAGTTTCAATATATCGGTACAGAATTTCATGAGGATGCTAAAAAGGAGACGAAAGGCCGTTTAGCCAAAGTTCTCCTGCCATATCACATATAAGTTTGAACCCACTTTCCCTAGGAAATGCACTTGAGGGAAAGTGAGACTCTATATATATACATGTGGGGAAGTGAGTTCCTTTTCTAAGGGGAATGTTTGGACCAACTCTTCTTACCATGCTATATTAGAAAATACTTCTTTCTAAAAAGTTAAGTCAGGTTGGCTAATTGATATCAACTGAAATCAATGGGGAAGCACACCATTGGGGGCTTATGAGCTATAGTATTAGAAAATTAAGTCTTTCAGGTGTGCTTCATAAAAGAGCTAACTAATTGCTGGGGATCCAAAGCTGCCAGTGCAAGTAGAGATTGGGAAAAAAAATCAGAGCCAGGGAGTTTATATATTAATGTATTCTTTCATTTGTGTTCTTGATTGGACAATAGATGTATTGTGATTTTGGAAGAGAAGGCATTAGTAACTAACTGGAGGCAGGGATTAGGAAGGGCTCCATAGAGGTGAAGTCCTTAAGCTGATATTCAAGGAAAACTAGAAATTCTAGGAGATGGCCATGAAGAGGCCATGAGTGTATTATACACGAGAGACAACCAGCAAAGGTATAGTGATGAGAAATGGAATGCTATGTATGAGAAACAAAAATACAATTTGAATTGTAGAATGATGGGCAATAATGGGTAATTAGGCTGGAAAAGGAGATTAGGTCCAGACTATGAAGGACTTTAACTGCCAGAGCAGTTTATATATAATGCCAGATAGGTATTCACTAGAAATGTTGAGTGGTGAGATGACATGGTCAGATATGAGCTTTAGAAAATCACTTTGGTAGTAGTGTGCAGGATAGACTCATGGCCAAAATTAAGTCCAAATAGAAAGCTATTTCAATGGTTCAAGTGAGAAGATATAATGGCTTGAATTAGGGTAATGGCCACATGGATGGAGAGAAGGGAAGAAATATAACAAAAATATGAAGGCATAAAGCAAGTTACATGTAACATTAGAACTTTTTAATGCATGGTTTGAGGTCTGTTTGGAAGCATATAAGAAATTTTTTGATAGAGACTGAGGCTAGCTACGTTATTCATATTTCCTTGTTGCTATTACATCACGTACATTTTCTGAATTACTCTGCCTCTCTCAGTTGTTTCTCTCAGCCTTGTAGAATAATCAGTGATAGGAGGCACTAATTCATTTATTTCACAACCCTCCCAACATTGGAATGAACAGTGAGCTCTTTTGTAGAGTCCTGCAAATCTTTTCTAAAGATGATATCAAGTCTGTTACTTCATTTTATTCTTTACCAACCTTAATTTCAAAAGTTCAAAATCTTACTATCTTCATTTTAGTGATGAAGAAATTGAAGCACACAGAGAAGTATGAGTTAAGTCAGATTTGGGATACAACTAAGTTTTTTTTTTTTTTTCCTGGAGGCAATCAGGGTAAAATGACTTGCCCAGGGTCTCACAGCTAATAAGTGTTTGAGGATGGATTTGAACTTAGGTCTTCCTGACTCCACTTTAGTACTCTACCCACCATGCCATCTAGCTGCCCACAATTCAATTCTTATGACTTGTGGTTCTTGCCACCAGACTACGTCAAAGCCATGAATCTTCTATCACTTAATAGACTGTCAACACTTCCTCCAAAAGATCATATGGGAAGTCATAGTTTTTTATAAGAACTAACTGAAAGGCCAAAGGTCTTTTGGCCTTATAAAGTACAACCCTATCATTTTACATATGAGAAATCTGAGACCTAGAGAATGACAAGTTAATTGTCCAAGATAAAACAATTAAACGTTGGCCCCAGCTCTTCTGACCTCAAATCAAATGTTTTCTTCTCCACCAGTCATTTAGTGTACTAGCTAGCATACAGTAGATACCTAATAAATATTAGTTGATTAATTAGTACTAGTTATACTATATTGCCTCCCCAAATGCAGTTAATGAGATCTGCTTATTTTGTAGATGATTGTGTAGATCAAAGCTTCTTAAACTGTGGGTCATTTCCCTATATGGGATCTTGTAACTAAATGTGGGGGTTGTGAAATTATGATTTATTATCAATAAATGTTTGATTCGTATACCTATTTTATATACCCGTATACTCAGGGTCACATAAAAATTTCTCAGACAAAAAAAGGTCCCGAGTTGAAAAAGGTTAAGAAGCCCTGGATAAGTTAGATGCTGAGAAACTCACTATTTCTCATATAGAACAGTAGTTAAGCTGTGTGTGTGTGTGTGTGTGTGTGTGTGTGTGTGTGTGTTATATATATTATACATGTATATATAATATATGTATATATATTATACATACACACATGCATACATACACCTTCCCAAATATCTTTATAACTACTAATTTCCTTCACAAAATTTTATTGTTCAGTTGTTTAAGGTGCGTCTGACTCTTTATGGCCTTATTTGGGGTTTTCTTGACAGAAATACTGGAGTGGTTTGCCAGTTCCTTCTCCAGCTCATTTTCCAGATGAGGACCTGAGGCAAACAGGGTTAAATGACTTGCCCAGGATTACACAGCTAGTTAATGTCTGAGGCCAGATTTGAACTCAGGAAAAAGTCTTCTCAACTCCCAACATTGATCCACTGGGCCACCTTGATGCCTCTCACTAATTAATACAAGACAATTAAGTCAACTATATAGAGTAATCATACAGTTGTATTCCATTTTTACATGTGTAGAAAAACAAAAACTTTCCTCATCTTTAATAGCTCCTGCCTTCCAAGATTGTTGTGAGGTTAAAATGAAATATTTTTAAGGCCCTTAGCACAGTGTCCAGCACATGGTAAGCACTATATAAATATATTATAAGCTATTATAGGAAACGGCGGCAAACAGGAGTTAAGTGACTTAGCCAGGGTTACATAGCCAGTAATATGTGAAGTTAGATTTGAAATTAGGCTTTCTTGACTTTAGGCCCAGCACTCTATGAAATGCCTCAATTCCCAGTGAATAGGTTTGCTCTAACAATGCAAATCCTTCTCCTTTACTGTTGAGGGTACTACCATTCTCCCAGTCCCCTTGGGTCATAATCTAGATTTCACTGCTCAATTCTTCACCATTTTTCTGTTCCCCTATTTCCAATCCAGTGCCAATGGCTGTCGATTTCACATTTTTCAAATATTCCCACTTCTTTTCTCTGGTACTGCCCCCACTATGGTACACACAGTCTCTCACACCTCAAGCCTGGATAACTGAAATAGCCTGTTGGTTGGTTTGTCTGCCACAAGTCTTTCTCCAGTTCAGGCCATTCTAGCATTCACCTGCTAAAATGATTTCCCCAAATGAAGGTTGAAACTTGTCACATCCCTACTGAATAAACTCCAGTGGCTCCCTATATCTCCTGGATCAGATATAAATCCTTTGGCATTTAAAGCCCTTCATAACCTGATCCCTTTTTTCTTTATCAATCTTCTTTTACATTTTATCCCCCACATATTTGATCCAGAAACACTGACCTTCTTAGGATCCCTCCAATGAGACACTTTAACTCTGGGCATTTTCACCTACTGTCTTTATCTCTGCCTTCCAATTTTCCTTGCATCTTGAACTTTAAGCTGAAATCTCACCTTCTAAAGGAAGTCTTCCTCAAGCCCTCTTAATTCTACTGCCAGCTTGTGAGTATATATTTGTTTGCATGCAGTTTTCCCCTTACATTGTGAGCTCCTCAAGGACAAAGGAGCCTTCTGCCTTTCTTTGTTTTCCTAGCAGTGCTGGCACACAGTAGGTATTAAATAAACTGACTGACTGACATTTATTCTGCAACTTATAGTCTTAAGTTACCTAGAGAGCTGAAAAATCAGGTGACTGTTAAGAATCCCAGTCAGTAGGTATGAAGAAGCAGACCTTGAACTCAGGCTTTCTGACTCTAGGGCCAACTCTTTATTCCCTATGTCACAAACACATACACATATGTGTGCATTTATATAAATATATATATATATGCGCTATATCACAGACATATACACATGTGTGCATTTATTTATATATATACATGTATTTTCTATGTATACATATAACTTACACATTTATTCCTATGTAACACACACAAACATTATGTGTGTGTATATATATATACACACATATATGTATATATATATATATATATACACACACGCTAGTAGTGATAATGGTTTCTTTTTCTGAGGACCTCAGTTTGTAAAAGATCTTTCTCACAATGGCATATGTGGCTAGCTCATTTATTACAAGTGGACAGAAAGGTCTCATCACCATTTGTGTCCCTATCTGTACTCTATGAGAAGCTGCGTATTTGAGCTTGAGCTACCCACACCAACAGAAACTAATTATTACTGAACCATATCATTTGCTGGTATTAACACAATAAAACAAATGTTTTATAGTGTTGAGCAAAGCAGATGTCAAAAATGGAATAAGACTTAGAAATTATAGAAGACCCAGGAATATATGAAAGATATACTTGGGGCATAAATTAAAATTTTTGGAAGAATATTATCTTTAAGATAAAACAGCAACATTTAAAAATTACATTTAAATTGTATTTAAATGATAACCTTGAATACCAAATGTAACTCCTGAACTTTTAATATGCATCTAGTGAATGGCTTATTCATCCGCTAGGATCAAGCATAAAGAGTTACTAAAAATACTCTCATCACCTGTACTAGAAACTCATCTATCACCAATGCTAATTGACTCTAAAAACTTCCAGGAATCTGCAAATCTCTCTTTATAGTTAAAGACAATAAAGATCAAATTTGATGCTTATTAAATAATCTGGGACCCATTTTCCCCAAATTCTCATTTCCTAAACATAAATTCTCCATCCTAAAAATCTTACATGTTTATTATCACTACTGAATACACTCTAGGAACTTGGTTGGCATAATGAAAGAATATGCAATCCCTTAATTCTCTGGAATATTTGACCCCTACTGCTTTACTTTCAGTGTTTTAGAAATCCTTTATATATTTATACTCAAACTTCATTTAGCATTTTGAGAAAAAGCAAAACCTAGTTGCCTTTAGAAAGACCATTATTCCAAAGGAAAAAAGAAGTTAGAAGGCTGCCAGTAATTAGGATGTTTGCTTTGTTTTCTACTTATATTCAGGTGATTTCCAAGATCATAAATCAAATTGTACTTGTATTTCTGTAATTTGATGAGTAAAAGGGTATGTACAAACTCATTGTCACTGTAATGTTTCAATGAATCTGCAGATTTTTTTTTTAAATTCAAGATTCACTGTTATCCACTGATGACACTGTCTGTGAGTAAAAAATTCTGCTTTCTTCCTTACATCCTTAAAGATACTTACTGTCTATACTAACTAGGTTTCCATAATATATTGACTTCTTGTCCCTGTTAACATTTTCTCATAAAAAGTATGTCCCAGCCTACCTGTGTGACCTTGGACAAGTCACTTAACCCCAATTGCTCAGCAAAAAACCAAACCAACCAAACAAAAAAAAAAAAAGTATGTCCTCTTATCCACACTCTATGACTTCTCCAAAATCAGTCAATTGATTTACTTTATATAAAGCACATTCTTAAGTTATTGTTAAGGAGAAAAGAACATTTAAAAAAAAAAGGAAGTTACAGTCCTTGCGTTCTAGGTATCACTCCACATTTAGTATGTTCTAGGAACATCTTCTGGAATATTAGTGCGCTGGATTTGTCCTTGAGTGATTTGGGGCAAAATTATTGTTAAAATTAATGTTAAAAACAAAGGATTATCCATAATATAAAAGAGAAGCACCTTGTTTGACAAAACATTAGCTGAGCAGATCAAGTACTGGCAGTGAGACTGATAACAGTAATTGGGGTTTGGGGTATCCCTGAATTTCTATTAAAAATGAAAGTAGGTAAAATTAATGTCAAAGGCAATCATTTATCAGAAAACACATAATAAGAAATGCTTAACAAGCAAATTTGGAATTGAGGAGGGGTAGTCCAATTCACTGGTGAATTAATTTAAGGTATACAAACCTTTAAAAAGCAGGCCCAGTTGGCAGACCAACCACATGCTCTTTCTTTGGATTTACCCTCTCCCCACCCTATTTTCCTGAGGGTCTGTTCAGCCATATAGTCTGAAGATCCTTTAAATTATGGGTTCCAAAGTAATCATCTCCTTTCCCTCTTTCAACTGAATAGCTCGAATACATACCATATGCAAGGCTTTATGAAGGATACAAATAAGCATAACAATCTAGACGTTGTCCTCAAATTTACAATCTTACCAAGGGATTAAGATACATATATGTATGTTTGTGTGTCTATTATCTATCATTTATCTATCCATCTATTTATCTATCTCATAACTTTTGACAGTACAAGAGTCAAATGAAAGTATGCAATAAAAATGCTACAATAGTTTGGATGAAGGAGAAATTGTTCACTGGAGTGGTCAGTAAATGGATAAAACTGCCTTAATCCTTGAAGGATGGGTAGAGTTTGAATAGCTGGGAAGGATAGGTGACATTTAAAAACAAGTAAGAATGCATAAAGTATTCAGAGGGTAGTGTAAGAAAATTACCATGGATGATGAAGAAAAGTTTTGTAGTAATGGTTGAAGATGAAATTTTTTTTTTTTTTTTTTGGTTTGAGACAATTCTTTATTGCAGAGAGCCATGTCCATCAGAATTGATCATCATGTAATACTGTTGTTGCTGTGCATGATGATCTCCTGGTTCTGCTCGTTTCACTCAGCATCAGTTCATGCAAGTCTCTCCAGGCCTCTCTGAAATCGTCCTGCTGGTCGTTTCTTACAGAACAATAATATTCCATAACATTCATATACCATAATTTATTCAGCCACTCTCCAATTGATGGGCATCCCTTCAGTTTCCAGTTTCTAGCCACTACAAAAAGGGCTGCCACAAACATTTTTGCACATGTGGGTCCCTTTCCCTCCTCTAAGATCTCTTTGGGATATAGGCCCAGTAGAAACATTGCTGGGTCAAAGGGTATGCACAGTTTGACAACTTTTTGAGCATAGCTCCAAATTGCTCTCCAGAATGGTTGGATCCGTTCACAGTTCCACCAACAATGTATTAGTGTCCCAGCCCTCCCACATCCCCTCCAACATTCATCGTTATCTTTTCCTGTCATTTTAGCCAATCTGACAGGTGTGTAGTGGTATCTCAGAGTTGTCTTAATTTGCATTTCTCTGATCAATAGTGATTTGGAGCAACTTTTCATATGACTAGAGATGGTTTTAATTTCATCATCTGAAAATTGTCTGTTCATATCCCTTGACCATTTATCTATTGAAGAGTGGCTTGAATTCTTATATATATGAGACAATTCTCTATATATTTTAGAAATGAGGCCTTTATCAGAACCATTGAATGTAAAGATGGTTTCCCAATTAGATGCTTCCCTCCTAATCTTGTCTGCATTTGTTTTGTTTGTACAGAAACTTTTTAACTTAATATAGTCAAAATTATCCATCTGGTGTTCAATTAGGAGTTCCAAGTCTTCTTTGGACATAAATTTGTTCCACCTCCACAGGTCTGAGAGATAAACTATATTACGTTCCTCTAACTTGCTTACAAAGTCCCTCTTTATATCTAGATCATGAACCCATTTAGATCTTATCTTGGTATGTGGTGTTAGGTATGGGTCAAGCCCTAATTTCTTCCACACTAGTTTCCAATTTTCCCAGCAGTTTTTGCCAAATAGAGAGTATTTATCCCAAAAGCTGTGTTCTTTGGGTTTATCGAACACTAGATTGTTAAGGTTAATGCCTAGGTTGTCCTGATAACCTATCCTGTGCCACTGATCCACTGCTCTATTTCTTATCCAGTACCAAACGGTTTTGATGACCGCTGCTTTATAATATAGTTTTAGATCTGGTACAGCAAGGCCACCTTCATCTGCCTTTTTTTTCATTAATCCCCTTGAAATCCTTGACCTTTTGTTCTTCCAAATGAACTTTGCTACTATTTTTTCTACATCTGTAAAATAATTTCTTGGGAGTTTGATTGGTATGGCACTAAATAAGTAGATTAGTTTGGGTAGTATTGTCATTTTTATTATGTTCGCTTGAAGATGAAATTTTTGAAGGAATAGTTGGGAAGAACAATATTGTGGCAGACCTTGAATGCCTTGCCAAGAAGTCTTACTTTATCCTGTAGGAAAGGAGAGGGCACTTAATTTTTTAAACTGAGGAAGTCATCAAGAAAATTTGTTAGGGACATGTGCAAGAATGTTTGTGACAGCCCTTTTTGTAGTGGCTAGAAACTGGAAGCTGAATGGATGCCCATCAATTGGAGAGTGGCTGAATAAATTATGGTATATGAATGTCATGGAATATTATTGCTCTGTAAGAAACGACCAGCAGGACGATTTCAGAGAGGCCTGGAGATACTTGCATGGATTGATGCTCAGCGAAATGAGCAGAACCAGATCATTATACACGGCAACAATACTACATGATGATCAATTCTGATGGACATGGCTCTCTTCAACAATGAAATATTTCAAACCAGTTCCAATTGTTCAGTGAAGAAAGCCATATACACCCAGAGAGGGGGATATGAAATGTGGACCACAACATAACATTTTCATGCTCTCTAGTGATGTTTGCTTGCATTGTGTTTCCTTTCTCAGATTTTTTTTTCTTGTAGACATGATTTTTCTTGCACAGCAAGATAAATGTGGAAATATGCATACATATATTCAATTTGTCAAGTATTTTAACATAATTAACATGTAGTGGATTTCCTGCCATCTAGGGGGAGGGTGGGGATTAGGGGGAAAATTTGTAAAAGAAAGCTTTGTAAGGGTCAATATTGAAGAATTACCCATACATATGTTTTGCAAATAAAAAGCTTTAATAAAACAAAAAAATAAAATGTTAGGGGAATATAAATCTTGCCTTAGTGGGCACAACTGGTCATAGAAGAAACTGAAGGCAGGGAAAAGAGCCTTTCACAATAAATCAACACAGAAGATCATAAGACCTTATATTTAGTTATAGAAATGAAAAGGGAGATTAACAGAGCTTAATGAGGTCACTACCAGAAAATTGAATTAAAAGATTACTTCATGTTTTACTTCTGAATGTGATCTCTTTTTTAACAGATCCTTTCATGGACTTAAAAAAAAACACACAACTGAAAAATCCTCTCAAGAGACATATAGTCCTCTTAAGAAGAAGTAGATCAATCATTGACAACATAGATAAACTCCCAACACCTACACCCCAACTACACCAAGATATGTCATTAGTTGGAGACCCATTTATAATCATTTGAAGTTATAACTGGAAACAGCCACAGCTTCCTTAACTCCTGTGAGAGAAAGAACACCAACAGACATTGAAAGAAGCAGTTCAGTGGCTGTGGAGACAGCTAAACTTCAGCATATTGAAAAAGAAAAATTCATATGGTTAGAATTTAAACCCCTGTCATCATCCAAAAACAGTAAATTCTAAAACATGCACAGGCTTCTTTAATCCTGAACCGATCAGTCATCTCTTTATTCCAACTTCTGAGATTTACAAGCAAAGGAATTTATTAGTCATTTCTCTTTAACTTAAAAAAGTAGCTTTTAACCCAATTCAAATCAAGAACCATTTACTGAACACCTCCTGTGTGCCAGACGCTGTCCCAAGAACTGAGGATACAAAGGATGACCAAAAAAAAAAATAGTCCCTGCTCTCAAGGAGCTCCCAGTCTAACGGGGAAGACAATATATGCAAAGAACCATATTGAAAAGAAATATACATAGAAAAAAATGGAAGTAAGCTTAGAGAGAGTAAATTATTACTAAAGGGGATCAGAAAAAGCTTCTTTTAGAAAATGGGATTTTATTTTCCCAGGGGAAACCAAACCAAGAAAGTATTCTAGGTAAATGGTCTGTATTCTAGCCAATAGTTAAATTTGGGTTACTTGAGGTCTCCAGGTTTTAAGGACTGATCACTTTGAAGATGATAATACTAAGTGACAAAGTATGTCTGTACCTAAAGATCTGTTGTCCTTTTTTGCATGATGAGTCTATAATGTCTTTTTCCCTCTCAAAAGAGCAAGCCATGCCCTTCAGAAATCACTTTAAGGTTTGCTTTCTAAAAAGTTAGCATACTTAAAAAATCAGAATGCCCTTTCTTAGATTGGCTTTTAGTGAAGGTTGTTTAAGGGTGTCTGCAGTGGTTGTTCTACATTTTGCTGCTGACAAGAGGGAATAAATAAATCAATTCAGTGAGTCCCATGTTAGCTTTTGGGAAGGAGACCACTTGCTGAGGAGGAACTTTTCAAATAGCAACTTTTACAGGGCTGAGAATGTTAAGAAAGGATTCTACCCAAAGACCCCAGCTTTTGGGATAAGTACTCACTATTTGACAAAAACTGCTGGGAAAATTGGAAACTAGTGTGGAAGAAATTAGGGCTTGACCCACACCTAACACTGCATACCAAGATAAGATCTAAATGGGTTCATGATCTGGATATAAAGAGTGATACTATAAGTAAATTAGAGGAATGTAGTATAGTTTACCTCTCAGACCTGTGGAGATGGAATAAATTTCTGTCCGAAGAAGTGGAACTCTTAATTGAACACCAGATATTTAACTTTGACTATATTAAGTTAAAAAGGTTTTGTACAAACAAAACTAGTGCAGTCAAGATTAGAAGGGAAGCAATAAATTGGGAAATCATCTTTACATTTAAGGGCTCCAATAAAGGCCTCATCTCTAAAATATATAGAGAATTGTCTCATATTTATAAAAATTCAAGCCATTCTCCAATAGATAAATGGTCAAAGGATATGAACAATTTTCAGAGGATGAAATTAAAACTATTTGTAGTCATATGAAAAGGTGCTCCAAATCACTATTGATGAGAGAAATGCAAATTAAGACAACCCTGAAGTACCACTATACACCTGTCAGATTGGCTAAAATGACAGGAAAAAATAACGATGAATGTTGGAGGGGATGTGGGAAAACTGGGACACTAATACATTGTTGGTGGAACTGTGAACAGATCCAACCATTCTGGAGAGTAATTTGGAGCTATGCTCAAAAAGTTGTCAAACTGTGCATACCCTTTGACCCAGCAGTGTTTCTACTGGGCCTATATCCCAAAGAGATCTTAGAAGAGGGAAAGGGCCCCACATGTGCAAGAATGTTTGTGGCAGCCCTTTTTGCAGTGGCTAGAAACTGGAAACTGAATGGATGCCCATCAATTGGAGAGTGGCTGAATAAATTATGGTATATGAATGTTACAGAATATTATTGCTCGGTAAGAAACGACCAGCAGGGCAATTTCAGAGAGGCCTGGACAGACTTGCATGAACTGATGCTTATTTGAAATGAGCCGAACCAGGAGATCATTATATATGGCAACAACAATACTATATGATGATCAATCCTGATGGACATGGCTCTCTGCAACAATGAAATGTTTCAAACAGCCTCCAGTTGTTCAGTGAAGAAAGCCATATACACCCAGAGAGAGGGATGTGAAATGTGGACCACAACATAACATTTTCATGCTCTCGATTGATGTTTGCTTGCATTGTGTTTCCTTTTTCTGGTTTTTCTTTCTTGTAGATACGACTTTTCTTGCACAACAATGATAAGTGTGGAAATATGTATACATATATTCGATTTGTCAAGTTATTTTAACATAATTAACATGTAGTGGATATCCTGCCATCTGGGGGAGGGGTGGGGAGTAGGGGGGAAAATTTTTAACAGAAAGCTTTGTAAGGGTTAATGTTGAAGAATTACCCATACATATGTTTCGCAAATAAAAAGAAAAAAAAAGGATTCTAAATAAAATTCTGCCATTTTAATGCTCCCTACATTGCTTTCCAAAAATCTTACATCATTTCGTCCTCTAAGTGAGGAAAAGACTAGCTAATAATAGTCTTCTGAAAGACCTATTATTAAGTCTCCAAAACCATTTCAACAAAAATGCCCTTTTCCTTGAAGAAAACTGATCTTCATAAAAATGTATTTTAATGTGGTATTTTTACAAGGTTTGTAAAGGACTAAAAATGTGGTGAGGTTTGATCCTTCTGAATATTATGACAGATGTTCCCTGCAGATCTGTGGTGTTCCACTGGACAAGGTGAACAAGCTTTTCTGGCAAATTTGCTTAAGTTATTAAGGAGAGATGGAGTCTTGGGAGAATCTGATTCAACATAGTGAGAAAAATTTCATAGAAAATACTATAGATTTGGAGAAACAGAGTTGAAGGGAACTATATGCTTGACGTGCTGCTACAATTCCAGTCAAACCTAAAAAAAGGAGCCATTCCAAAGGTATTCACTTTATATTAGTCACTCTTAGAAAGTAGCAAAAAACAAAACTATTATAGTGAAATACTCCTTACCAAGAAGTCATTTTTCAAGTCTTTTTAGGAACTTGAAATTCAATCAGGAACTCATTATCTTGGTGATTCTTCTCTCATTAAATTTTTATTTTTAAAAGGCAAATCCAACTTAATTGCATTTATACGCCCTCCTTGTCAAGTTGAATGTCATCTTCATTTTTGTGCAACTTTATAACACAAGTTCCAGAACAAGTAAATTCACCTCATTGAGGTCCTACCAGGCATGTATGATTGCACTTCTCGTTGAATATGTACACACAAGGAAAACTTTCAGATTAGAAACCATTTGGGATCTATGCTTTAAGCAGGGTTGAGAACCTGGGGTCTATGAACATGGTTAGAAAAAATTGATAATTGCATTTCAATGTAATTGGTTTCTTTTGTAATCCTATATATTTTACTTTATGGATTTAAAGAACATTACTCTGAGAAAGGTTCTGTAGACTTCACCAGACTGGGAAAAGAGGTCCATGATACAAACAAATTAGGTTAAAAATCCCTGAATTCTATGGTGTTCAAAAGCAAAGAGGCACTGATGTTGACTCACTGAATAAAAAGTAAGAGCAATGGGTAGCCTATATGAAGTTATAAATAAAATGCATGATTGAAATTTCCAAAACCTCATAAGGATAATTTTTCATTGTAATTTATCAGCCTGGAAAGTCACACTTTGAGGATTTGAAAAAGTATAGAAAGGGTTTTAAAGTAACAGTTCAAGGAGAACAAAATCACACAAAACCCCAAGTTATTTAAACTAACTTTATTCTTCTTACCATGACAGTATAATCTTCTCAATCTCACTGTAGCTTGATACATTAATCCCATTTGTATAGGAAGATCACTATAAAACAATTAGCTCAGGTAATCAACAGGCACTGGTTGAGATCTAAATTAATACCATTGAACATGGAAAAATGATGACAGCTTTTTATCTAAGTTACAGGTGAAGGGCAATCTTTTTTCCCCCAACAAGAACTTTTTGAAATCTTTCTACAAATTCCCTCTAATAACACTATTATTAGCAGCATATACCTCAAAAACCCAAAAGATAAAAGTGCACTTGAAATAAGGATGGAGGGGAGGGGGAAGCACTTGTGGGGAAATGGAAAATAGATGTGCGACAATGTGATCATCAGTCTTTCCACTTTATAGTTAAGGACTTAGGGAGAAGCAGCTTATAGAATAGGAACCTTATTTTTTCTTACATACATATTTATTTCAAAACATTGATTTAAGTTGGCAGATGCAAGGCAGCAGGTTCCTGAGATGCCATGACTTTAATGAGTCATTATTTGTAATCTGTCTAGGAAAACTGAAAGAATTACAAATAGCTTCTTTAGAAAGTCTCACATCATTCCTTTGTGATCCCAG
The DNA here is from genome assembly GCA_023553655.1 of Myrmecobius fasciatus. Taxonomy (NCBI): domain Eukaryota; kingdom Metazoa; phylum Chordata; class Mammalia; order Dasyuromorphia; family Myrmecobiidae; genus Myrmecobius; species Myrmecobius fasciatus. The sequence continues at coordinate 168,645 of JAJPUD010003568.1, read as the reverse complement.
TAAAGAATATTAGACAAAGACAGGGAAAAGCTATTTCTTCTTGATATGATAAAAGATGTACTGTATTTTCCTTCTTTGCTATTTTTATTCAAGCAATCAATACTGTGGAGTGCTTTCCAACATAATACAATAATGCATTTTCCCCAGTGGAAAACATTGAGTAAAAATAGAAGTTATAAGGACAGCTGGATATAACAATTTCCTCTCTAACTATTATGGAAAAGGGTTATTGCAATTAGACAGTGTATTTACCATTTTCTATCAAATAAGATAAACATATTGATAGTGTTTTATACAAGTTATTATTATTTTTATCTACTATGTGGTTAATATTCTTTCAGAGTGAACAATGGGATGTAAGACAGTTCTACTGATAACCCTGGAAGAGTATGGAAAATAGTGCTTAAAATTTTTAAGAGGTTAAAGACTGAATCCTTAATGAAAGTCTTTAAAGTAATCCTATAATTGGTGAGCCACTCAGTCAACACGCATTTATTAAATGCCTACTATATACCAAGCACTATGTTTAGCCTGGTAACACAAAGGCAAAACCTGGTCCCTTCTCTCAAGCAGCTCATCATTTATTGATGGAGACAACATGCAAACAACTGTACAGACAAGATATAAAGACAAATTGGAGATAATTAACATAAGCCAGGCAATAGCTTTGAAGGGAATCAAGAAAGTTTACTTGCAGAAAGTGGGATTTCCTTGAGTCTTGAAGGAAACCAAGGAAGGTAGAAGGCAAAAATGAAGAGGAAGATAAGTCTAGGAATGGAAAACAGTAAATTAAAATTGTTTGAAGTCAGGGGATGAAGGGTCTAGTTTAAGAAATAACAAGGAAGTTAGTATCACGTTTGCAGAGGATGTGCTTAAATGTAAGGAGTAAGAAGACTTAACAAGGGTAAGAGGATACAGATTATGGAGAGCTTTAAAAGCCAAAGAGGGTAATTTTATGTTTGATTCTGGGGCTAACATGAAGGCACTTGGGGTTGAGTGTGGGGCAGTGACACAGACAGATCTGTACGTTAAGAAGATCGACTTGACAGCTGGATGGAGAATATACTGGAGAGCAAGACCAACCAAGCTACTGCAGCAGTCGAGGTATGAGATGAGGAGGGCCTGCAGAATGGTGGAAATAAATAGCAAAGGAAAAAGGGGCTATAGAAAAGATGCTGTAAATATAGAAACCATATAACTTTGCAACTGATTGGGTATAAGATAGGGGAGAGGGGAAAAGGAATTGTTAGGAGGGATGACCTCAATGAAAACCCAGCAAAGGGGGATGCCACAAAAGAAGCAATCAAACAGTTACTATAGAATTAGGAGGGCACCATGACATGAAAACCAAAAGAAGAAAGTGTATCAAAGAAAGTGATCAATACTGTCAAAGAGTGAAGAAAGGACCAAGAAAGATGAGAACAAAAAAATCAATGGATTTGGCAATTAAGAGATCACTCAATGATAATTTTGGAGACTAGGTTCAGTGGTATGGCTGAGGTCAAATCTATACTACAGAGTTAAGAATGGAGTAAGACAACAAGAAGAGACATTGATGTAGACAGCCTTCTCTAGTTTTGATGGCTAGCAGGAATGAATGGATCAAATGAATGATTTGTGACAGGGAGATCATGGCCAGGTCTGTAGGCATTAGGGAAGCAGCTAAGACAGGGAGAGACTGAAGATGAGTGAAAATAGGGGAGCAATGTGCTGGTGAAAATTGAATTGAATGAGATTACTTGTGCATGAGGAGATCCTTGGAAAGAAGGGGCACTTCTTCATGTGAAACAAGAATGAAGGAGGAAGAAATATGGATATAAGCCAGGGCTGAGGTTTGGTAAAATGGTACTATAAGATGTAAGATGGACAATAGGAGCAAAGAGCAAGGGATAAAAGAGAAGATGGAGTAGAAGCAAACTGGTTCACCAAAGGGTCAAGATGGGGAAATAAGAAGAGTAAAGTCAGTGTAGGGGATGATGCTTTAGGAGAATTGGGAGGAGTAAAGATCATGATATGCACATAGAACATGTGTTGTGATTGCAAGGTGGATGGAGAGGTGGAAAGGCAACAGAGGGGAATTAGATTAGGGAATTTCAGATTGATGAATATGGGAAAAGACCATGGGAAACTAATATTTCAAGAATATGATTATCTCTGTGTACACTTAAGGGGTGGAAGAGGTGGTCATGGAAAAGAATAAACTGAGGAATTGGGTGGTTAGGGTAGTTGAGGAATTATGAATATGTGAGTTTTAGTTCTCTAATATGAAGGCAGAAGATGGGAAGGAGAAAGAGACTAAGTCAGGTGCAGAAGAAGACAAGACAAAACCCCCCAAATCTGAAGACAATAACATTGCTAGTAATATATAGTAGACATTAGAACATTTCCTCTACTAGAGTGCATTTTAAAATATTTATTTTGTTTTTCTTTTCCTCTCCCTCTAAATGAAATCACAGGATTCATCCTTATTCCTCTCCCTACACCTAAAAGGACAATTCACATTTTTGTAGTTCTTTAGCATGTCCTCTAAATAGTTCAGATGAGTACTATTATCTTGAGTTTATAGAGAAGGAAATAGGTTAGAGTGCTCATGGAGATTGCTCAGGGTCACACAGGAGTTAGTAGGCATCAAGGAGATGGGAGCTAAACCCACCTAGAAATGGGATTTCTCTCTTCTAGTCACTGTAATGACAGAGGTTAATTTTAAAAGCCAATTGTCAAGAAGCGTTTGTTAGAATGACATAAGGTGACTGTGAAAGAATAAAGGGAGGGAGGGAGGATTCTGGGATGGTGGAGTAAGTTGGTAAATTTCAAGCTCTCCTGATTTCCCCCACAAATAGAACAAATTTGCACCTCAGGGCGAACAAATCAAAAAGAAGTGGCAGAATAGGGTACCTCCAGATACAACCTGAGAAAATCTGAAGAACCCTGGATTGGGGATTAACCAGTCCGAAGTGAAAACATCTTTAGCCCTACAAAAACAAGTGGGGACCCCTCGGGCTAGTTGGGTGTGGCTGGAGCCTCAGAGAGAACCACAGAGACTTTTACCTCCAGAATGTGGAGGTGGGATTTGAACCTGGGAAGACTGAGTGAACCTGGGCTGACAGGAACCAGCACCGGGTGAGTGCAGAGGCAGTGGGATGCTGCTGGCTGAGGGCACTTGCAGAAAATGGAACTCTTAGTTTGGGGTTCCTGTCAGGGTGGATAACTGAAGAGAAATTTGAGGCACCATTCCCCTCCCCCACAATTAAAGGTGCTTGCACTAATATCTCTTATTAAAAAAAATCAATTGGCAAAGAATAAATAACCCTACCACTGAAAGATATTATGGGAACAGGGAAGACCAGGTTCATCTTCAGAGGAGAACACTAGTTAAAAAAAAAAACAAAAAAAACAAAAAAAACTTCTACTCTAAAGAGTAATGTGGTTCCCTGCCTAAAGAGAATTTATTGAAAAACTCAAAAAATAATTTAAAAATCAAACGAGAAACACCGAGGAAAAGCTAAAAACTAAAAACCACCCAAGAAAAACAAGAAATTTATGAAAAAAAAAGTTAATGAATTAGAAAATGAGGTACAGAGTCTCAAAGATGAAAATAATTCTTTGAAAATTAGAATTGGGCAAGGGAAAACCAGTGAAGCAACGAGAGACCAAGAAATAACAGAACAGATTATAAAGAATGAGAAAATAAAACAGAATGTGAAACATAAGAAAAATGACACATCTGGAGAACAGGTCAAGAAGAGAAAACATAAGAATAATTGGACTGCCAGAAAGTTGTGACCAAAAAGAAAACCATGACACAATGATATAGGAAATAATCCAAGAAAATTGTCCTGGAGTGATAGAATATAAGGGGAAAGTAGAAATAGGGGAAAAAAAAACCCACCCTTCACCACCTCAGAAAGATCCCTTGTGGAAAATGCATAGGAATATTATTGCCAAACTTTAAAACTCCCAGACCAAAGAGAAAGTTTTGCAAGAAACAAGAAAAAAGCAAATCAAATACACTAGAGGTACAATTAGAATTGTCACAAGACTTATCAGCAGCTACAATAAAAGACCTCAGGCCCTGGAATCTACCAACAATCAAAAGAATTAGGCCTGTAGCCAAAAATATCATATCCAGCAAAATTACTTATAATTCTCAATGAGAAAAAATGGACATTGCAGATTACAGAAAATTTAACATGAGTCAATATGGAAGATCAATTTTAAGGAACTTAAGATGGACAAACTGTTTAAACATATAAAAATTGCTTGGGTTTTTTTTAACATGTATATTCTATATGTTTAAGATTCACTTCAACAATAGGGCAAGTTTAAAAGAAAGATTGGCAGAGTCAAGGTAACAATAGTAATCAGGTTATACAAATAAGGTGCAGAAGAATAGACACAGAGGTATTGAGCGGGTAAGAGAGGGCTCATAATTTTGAAAATTTACTTATCAGGAATGGGTTCAATAGGCCACATTACATAGATACTGTGAAGGGTTTAACACCTTCCAAAATCTATAAAGAAATAAGGGGAAGGGATGGATAGATGGATGGATGGGGAAGTAAAAGGTGAGGGAAGAAGACAAAGGAGGAATTCTAGGGTGGTGGGAGGTTAAGTAATAGCAAGGCAAGTTATGGAACAGAATTTAATTAAAGAGGTAACAGGGACAGGAAAGATGTGTGTGTATACATATATATGTGTATATGCATATACACATATATATGTATACATAAATATATCTTTTCTTAACTATAGCTTGCTTGGGAATGGTGGGGAGGATGAAAGGGGAAAAAAGAATAAAGTAAATAAGGTGTACTTCAGAGAATCAAATAACAGTTTACAAGTAAGTAAAGAAAAAATGGGACATTCACAAATGTAATTTCTTCTACTAATATATATGCTTTCTTGATCTGGTATTTTGAATCCCCCCTGATGTTCTTCTGCTGGGTACATGACAATGTTCTCTTTTGTTTAATTTTGTTTTGTATTTCTTTTCTGTTTTTCTTTTCTTTTTTACTTATATGTTTTTTATTTGAAAAAAAATTTTTAAGAAAGAGAGAAGGAGTAAGTGACTAGAAAGATCATCTCAATCTCAAAGTGGCAAGAATTCTCTAAGATATTTTTTGGTGCTTTTTCTTTTCTGATAAATTTATTTAAAACCCATAGTAAATTTCCTTGACCATGCTTACAAATTTTTTAAAAAGTCTGAATGAAGAAGGAAGACCCACATATCCTATACGTTTTCCCTAAATTCCTGTCTGTTCTCTTGTACCTCAATCAAATTTAATGAGTTTTAAGAAATATTAAGAAACTCCCACAAAAAATGGTATTCTTAAAACTCAAAGAAACTGCTGTCAAGCAACTAAAAAAGACAATCAGAATCTTTTCATCTCTGTAATCTTAATTCTACATCTATGAGACAGAATGATGATGATGATGACTTTGGCAGCCTAACTTGCTCACATCCCTCAGCACTTATCACTTAAAATGCATTAATAACCACTGTGCCTAGCTTTAGAAACTTTAGCTTCTCATAAAGCTTTATTTCAGTTGTAAGTAAGGATTAGCCTAAAAGCAATGTGGAAGGTTTCTAGAGGGGTTTAATATGGAGAAGGAACTCACAGCAGCTAAAGAGGAAGCCATGATTATAGGGAAGAGATAAGTAATTCTACCTAGTACATGATGAATAATAGCATTTTAAAAGGTAATAGTCTATCACCCAAGGGAAAAAAACAAAAACTAAAAACAGTTTTCCGGGTCTTTAATATAACTGGTATCTGCATATAATGCTACTCTGTGCTTATTTCTGCCAGGCTACTCTCTATCTTAATAATGTAAGGACCAAATATGTTTTCTCTCTGAAAGATCCTTTTCTTAAACTGCAGACTCATATTTCAGACTTATTGTTAATATAACCACTTTTGTACTAAAAAGCTAAAGAAGGTACTTGGATGAAAGGAATAATGAACCATGCCATCAGAGTATTGGAACAGATGTTGGAGATCTTCTAAGTCTCAATATCTCACCCATCCTTCAGAAACAGAGAAATTTCCTTTACATGGGCCTTTACAAATGGCAGTATCGCTTGACTGATCTTACCAGGTTGTTAGTGGGTGATTCAAGTAATCTTTTACTTGGGTTAAAAAAACAAAACAAAACTAGTCTCTGTGCCTTGCAGAAGGAGAAACTAGAAATGTTTTTCTTCCTGAGACATTGTCCAAATTCCACACCAGAAATAGCTTCCAACCTCTCTGTGAAGATATAAAACTCACAGGAAGTATCATTAATGACAGAAAAAAAAATTGGAAAGAATTAGTATAATTATTTCTATGGTCTTCTATTTCCCCCCCAAATATGAGGAATTAATCTGGATGAAAACTTTTAGAAGAATAAAAACAAAAATAGGCAACCTTCACCTTGCTAACTTTACATCAAAGAAACATCACAAAGGTATTGTTATTTTGAAAATACTATCTAAACATGTCTTCTATCCTTTATATATTTTGACTAAAGACCAAGATTAAAACCACAAAAATAACATAGTTACAGGTTTTGGGTCTTTAAACCCAAGTTCAGTCAGGAGTTCATGCACAATAATAGTCCAGCATTAATGAATTTCACTTTGGATGGCAGAATTTGGATGTATTTGGAATTTTTAAATTTAATTAACTTTCATGAAGGATGCACTAATTCAGAAACTGTCAACCAAGTAGTTTGAGCCAAAGAAAAAGAGCAAAGATGTTCTGTTAAATGACTTCGTGATAATAAAAGATATTACACCTATCACTGAATACAGAGACAAAATGAAGACAAAAATGCCACAATGGGATTTTAAAATGGTGACATCTTTATGAGTACAGATGGGACAGATCTCCATGCAGATAGTCCTTGGGAGGAAATGTAATGTTTCCCACAGGTCCAGTGCTGATTTATTAGACAAAAATCTTCTATTGATCACAACTGTACATTTATGATGACTCAATTCCTCAATGGCATTCATAAGAGATTGGAAATTTACATGAACTGGGAGCCAATTAGTTCCTGATGGTATATGGTCTCTGGAAAAGGATGATGGAAATCCTATCCCTCCATATAATAAACATATATGGCTTAATGCAACTTTTCTTCCAAAGGTTTCCAGTCTTTAGGCAGGATAATTTAAAATTTCTGAACATTGGGCAAAGTAGAAAGTGAAGGCATAAGGCTAGCACTAATTTAAATAGCCACTGAAATGGGAGTAAATGCACAAAGGAAGGGCTCACACTTTAAGAACATAATAGTTAATAAGCTGTGGAAACATGTTGAATGCATGCATTGTGTGCAAAGCATTTACCGTACTTCCATTTTGTTTAATTAGGAAGCTGATAAAAAGTGAATAGAAGTAGTTCCCTTCCTTTTTCTGAGAGCCTCCTCACTCCCTCCCCCCAAAAATTTATTCTAGAGTTGCTGCAACTTTCTTCACTCAGCATTGGAAAGTGAGATTCCAAAGTATCTATTTTTCTTTCTTTCTTTTTCTTTTTTTTGAAACTTTTACTAAGAGGGTACACAGAGAACAAAATGAGTGAGCATGCTTTTGCAGATCACCTTTAACAAACCTTGCAATGAGAAGTGTATTTTCATGCTTTCCATTCCATTTTTACTCTCTTCCCCTTTCCCCCACCACAATACCTCAAATGGTCTGAGTGCTGCAGTGTGGTCTGTTGAAAGACAAGACACTTATATCATGTAGATGAATGAGGCCTTTGATGTCATGCAATTCCTGCCCTTGTATTGAACATACACAATATTAAGATTCTTAGACATAGAACGATACAGTTTTGAATGCATTTACCACTTTTATTTCACTATGCAGAAACATACATTCACCATGTGTTGTGATGCAGTTGACAGTGTGATGGAGAATAGAACTCTTCAATGGATATTTATAACTGAACACTCAATAGTTTACAGTGGAAGTTCTGTACAGTTTAAGGCTTCGCTCTGAACTAGATTATAAATGTTGACCAGGTTTTGAAATGAAACACTTTTTTTTCTCAAATAACATAAAGGGAAAAAATGAATAAAAAACAATAGAGTTATTACAGAGTAATAATCTTGTAATGTAAGGAAAGTACAAGTTTCCCCAAAATAATGACAGTTTATAGATTTAGGACTTGTGAAGGGCAAATGGAAGCTTTCTGGATTTAATGAAGAACAAGGCAGACAACAGAAAGAAAATCAAGTTGAAATACTAAAATCATGACTACCTCAGAAGGTATTAAATCAAATATACAAAGCACATTTTGTAAGCATTAAATATTTCCATAGGATTAAGGGTTCATCATTTTATAGGGTAATAATAATAATAATAAAACCAGATAAACAAGAACAAGATTCAAGTTTACTGAATAAACTGTGTTATTGGCACATCTAACGTGTGATAAAACATTATACACCGTACCTATACAGCTTCTAGCATTTGAGGGTAATTTTCATTTAATTTGTAAACAAAAAAGTTTTGCCACCTAACAAATTATCATTTTGTTTAGACTTTAATAATAAACTGTGAAAGGCATGAATTGTTTATGTGTTACATGAGATAACTGTTTATATTGTTGGTTATGAACGTGCAGGTATAGCTGAAAACTTAGACATTTTGTAAAAATTAAAAATGCTGCTCTTTTGCAATTTTATCGTTGCTTCATGCAATATCGGTTTACTGATGCTGAATCGGATTGCTCTATTATGGGAAGATCTCTCTGCCAGTGTCTTTATTAACAGTCAAGATCAATTCTTCTGGACTGAAATTTTCCATGGACAGATACAAGTCAGTCAGTCGTGTTAGAACGGGGACTCCATATAGGCTCTGGTGTTCCTAATGGTGTGCATGACTGGATTCATATGCAAGCTAAATTATTCCTGCAGGAAAGAGATTTGATGAGTTAATTATTTATTTGAAGTCATTGGAGTGATTCACTCCAATGGGGATTGCAAGAGAAATGTCTCTCAAGTTGAAAGCTTCCTCTGACAACAGACAATCATATCATTCCAGTACATGTAACTGCTGATGATATGCTTTCTCTTAAAGAATTAATGCAATGCCACTGAAGTGGCTGTACTCACTCTAGGAGGCCTGTTTCCATCGTCCAAAATAAATTAGTAGTTTGAATATAGTGATCTTTAGATTTCTTTTTTTTTCCCAAAGCAGGAAAACATTTTTTAAAAAAAGAGATGTCACTCATCATACTATGTTTCTTATACCAATAATAGAGAACATATACACTTAAGTTTGTCAGATGTTCTTCCCAAGTCCAGAGGCCATTATCCAAAACAAACTTTACAAGCAGTTCAGCTGTTGCATTAGGCATTCAAAGCAAGGTATTGAGGGCTCTTGCATAGCAGGTTAGTATGCATGACAAATCTGTGCACTTACAGAAGATACAGTCTAGTTGTGATGCTCCCACCAAAGAACAGCTCGAAAGACATGCCGTTTTGAAGAAGGGTTATTGCAAAAAGGCTGCATTACTGCCTCATTCTGAGACAGAATGCTATACTAAGAACACACACACACACACACACACACACACACACACACACACACACACCCCTGAAAAATACAAGAGACAAGACATCCAAACTGCAAAAAACCACTCAGGCTTTCAGGTATAAATTAAGATTCAGCCTGGGCCAGAACCACAAGTTTGGAGGGGAAGTCTACTGTCAGCTAATTTTGCCATCAAACAGAAATGGGACCATTTTGTTTCCATCGTCTTTATGACATACAAATTGTGCTTTTCAGGACAAAATGGTCTTTGTTCTGATTAGATAAAAGAAAACCGACTTTGAGAGCCGACATTCTGGCAATGAACAGAGTGCATCAAAGCATGGACAACATGGGATGGACAGCAAGATCCTCCAAGCCAAAGCTGTTCTCTTCTTTGTTCTTTAACTGGCAATAAAGGCAAGGCTTCAGACTCTGGAGAAGCAAATCAGGACTGGAGAGACAGGTCTGAAGGAAACCCTAACCTTCTGAATGCTAAGTCCTCCAAATTTTGGGACTCCACCATTGGAAATGCCAGTGAGAGAAATAAGAAAAGAGAGGTGGGTTCAGGTGAGAGATGAAGGGGGAGTGCCCTGTGCCACATGCTAGCCTGGCAGAGCCGAGGACAGTCACTACGCCTCTTACCTGGGGTCAGTCCTCTCCATCTTCAGGTGTGATCTCTGTCTCTTTATGTACCACTACTTTGGTCACTGACATGTCAGGGTGCTGCTCTTTGGCCTCTTTAATTGCCTGAGCCAGCGCCTATCCCCAGGAAACCACAGAAGGGCAAAAACAAAAAGGAGGTGGAACATGCATGATCAGTAGCCAGGTGAAGATTCATGAGATCTTTACACAATTTACAAATGAGGAAAAATGACTTAGATATGAATTAGGCCATCATTCTTTGAACAGTTTACCCAATCTCTCTCTATATACATGTACATTTATATATAATTTTTCAGAGATAATGCCAGAAGAAATCATAACTAGTATAGCTATCTTTTTGGTCCTCTGCCCAGGTATTTTCTAGCATGTGCACGCTACCTGGTCATGGTCAATGTCTGCATCTCCCGTGATGACTATTCGCTTTTCAATTCTTGTCTCTGAAATGCCTCCTTTCACAGTCTAAAAGAAACAAAGGCACACTCTATAAATGTAGTCATACAAAGAATACTCTTTTTTTTTTTGCAGGAGGAAAAAAATAATATCTCAAAATGCTGAGAAAACATTTTCACATAGATTGCTCTTTGAAAAATAAAAGAGGACTTCTGAAAAGGTTTCAAAATGTTAGGATTAGAATTGAGGATAAGATAGGGGCTGGAGAAATATTTACAAGTAGCAAATATTCAATGAACATCTATAACATATTGAGGAACGGAACAGTGCTAAATTCCATGAAGGTAGTGTCTTGCTTTATGTCTTCCAACATAAAAGAGACATTCAATAAATATCCAAGAAATGGTGATATGTCTCATTATTATTACAGTAGTATAAAACTTTTTTTGTTTTGTTTTGTTTATGTTGTCATTCCCATATTGTGTTTGTTAAAATTCATGTGGGAAAGCTTTACACATTGGAGGGAACTTGTAAAATTCACTAAACTTACTAAGTTCCATCTTCAAAAAAAGGATTTTTTTAAATTGTTTGTGAGGGAGGGGTGGTGGTAGAGGTGGTAAACTTTCTCTTTCCCATGCCAAGAAATGAAACTTATTTGTTTTTTCACTTACTTTGGTAATGTGTGTGGTGGTTGTAGTACTGGTTGTTTCTGATGTGATTGTTTGTGCACTCATCAATACACCTGGCTCAGTATCAGCACTGGAATCAACCTACCCCAGAAAGAGGAGGAGAATAAAAACATACTCCAAGTTAATGAAAAATATTTTTTAACAATTTTATCTGCCCTGCTGAAATGAACACTTCTGTCAATATTCAGAAACAACCAGAGAAGGAGATTGCTGAGGAGAGGAAAATTTATATCTCTTCCTCCATCTTCTTAAGACAGAAAAGGTTTATTTTTTAGTTTCAAAACATATTGAGGAAAGGGCAAATTATCCTATGATCAAAGAGCTCATACTAAGATTCTTAACGTTTTTTCTCCCTTTGACAATCTAGTAAAGCCTACAGATCCTTTCACAGAATAATGTTTTTAAGCAGATAAAATATACAAAATTTCTAAGGAAACTAATTGTTATCAAATTTTTTTTTAAATTTTATTTTTATTTTTGAGTACTTATGTATTGAAAACTAAATGCAAAATAAGAAAAAAAACTAAACAGAAAAAGATAGGAAAGGAAAATAAAAATGTTTTAAAGAAAATTCACAGACCCTAGACCAAAATCTAGTCCAATATCTCGACTTTATGGATGATGAAACTGATTTGATTCAGGTTACATGATGGCAAATGGCACACCTGTGATCTGAATGCCAATTCTCTGGTAAAACAGAAACAGTGGCTCTGAAATAAGATCCGATTTTAAAACTTAAATTGTTCTATTTGGCTTCAAATGTCAGAACTAGCAATGGTTGAAAGCTATGAAGAGATTGGGTTCATTTCAGGGGTAAAAGATTCCTAAAAAGTAAAGCTGTCTAAAAGTGGCATATTTTCAATAGAAAGTGGGTTTCCCTTCCTTAAAAGTCTTCAAGCAGAGGCTGGATGACCATTGTCTCATATGTTAGAATGGGAATTTTTTTCTTGTCTGGCTTCCTTTTCATACCAGTTGCATCATCCATAAAACAATGTTGTGCCAGATAATTTCTATAATCCCATTTCCTATCTAACTTCATAATACTATGCTTCGAAGACGTGTTCAATGCATCTATTTTTGTATTCTGATTATGAAAACTATGCTATACTGTTTGCCAAGTTCAAAGCTCTACCTGAGTTATATCAGAACTGATAAATTTAGCTGTTATAGCCATGGGCTCTATGATCTGCAAGAATTACATTTAATAAGAATTTTTAAAAGTTTATATCTATTGATTATCTCTAGATAACAGAATAAGATTGGGACCTTCCAGTTGTTATTAACAGAAAAACAAATTTATAGAAACAGTTCATTTTAATTTTAAGTTAAACTAAATTTAAATTTAGGTTAAAACTAAAAAAAAGTTGACTAAATTAGAGAAAGATAGGAATGGCTTCACCTCTACCATAAATATTACCTGTGATGATTCATATGTTATGGTTTTTGTCTCTGTATGAACCACTGGCACTTCCTTAGTCGAAATTTCCAACTTTATGCCTCCTGGGGAGACACTGCCAAAACTGATGGTTTCTGTTTTCACAGATGGTGACTGTGTCAATGGGAAGTAAGGAGAGTGATTATTATAGCTTAGTGATACAATTTTTTTTCTGCTTTCTTTTTTTAAATGACATAAGCATCACATTAGTGTAGAATATACGTATGCTGCATTAAATGGGAGCAAGGAAAAAATGAGGTACACACACATGTAGGGACAATAGAATCTCCTGAAATTGCAAGGCATTTTTTACATTTATTAAAATATTCCAGATCAAGGAATTTTTTGGGAAAAATTTCTAATTTTTTTTTCTCTCCTTCCCATCCCACTATATAGACTAACAACACAATCCTGTTAATCTGATAATCTTTTTTTTGTTGGAAGTGGGGTAAGAAATGAACAGCCAGTTCATTAATCCTAAAAGGGGTTCTTCTCTAGGATGACAAAACTGAAGACATAATTATTTACTGCCATTTTTGGTATCCAGCATATGAAAACTTAGATTTCTTGATTCTTTCAAATAATGTATATATAAAAAAAAAAAACCCTATGCAATCAACATAGGATGGATCACAACTTCTATCCTCCACTGCCAATTTCATGAATTACAAAAAGAGTGAGACGCTATTGATCCTGAAACTTTCCAGATGACTGCTAGTAACCTCCAAAGCACCTTACAAAGGGCTTCCTCACAACAATTTTGTTATAATACAGGAAGGGCAATTATCATTGACTCCACTTTACAGTGTGGAAGCATCTCAGAATGGTTTCGTGACTACTCCACAGTTACAGAGTTAGCTCAGTCTCCCGATTCTGAGTCTAAAGCTCTTTCCACATCATCATATTCTATGTTGCCAAAGATGGAAACCAGCAACAAGCTCCATTAATTGCCATGCAGGAAGGAATAAGAGGAGAAACAAACTGCACTTTGAAAAGACAGAGAACCAAACTGAACTCCATGTGCTTATTCAAACTCTGGAGGTAACAATTTCAGGACAGAATCGATCGGTTTGACTTCAGCATAGAAAGGACTGTCAACCACAAATTACCTCAAAATGAGGTTTTGATTCCAATGATTCCAAAATGAGGGATCTTGCAGTCTGCTCCTCCTCTTGCTCATGAGAAGCAGCGGCAATCTCTTCCTGTTTGATCACAGATTTATCAGCTGCCTCCTCCTCCTCCTCCTCCCTTTTCTCCTCTTTAGCCCCCTCAGTCAGAGCAGAACCCGCCTTCCCGGTAATATTAGAAGCTGCAGCAGATGCTGCCTGAGCTGCAGCATCCAAATGAGTTCCAGCCAGGTTAGAACCATCCCCACTTGCATGCACATTCATCACACGTCTCTCCTCCACCACCACTGTTTGCTGAACAACCTTCTCTGCACTGAGCTGCTGAGGCTGCTCGCTTAATTCTTTATGTATTTCACTGGGCTCCATCTTGGTTTCTGTTCTCTGTGGGAAGAAAAATTATCAAGATGCTTCTTCAGAATCAATAAAACAAAATAGAAACCACTTACCCAGTTGCCTAATGTTTATGTTAAAGGCTAAAAACTAGAAATAGGTTTAAAAAACAAGTTATCTCCAAGTCCATCAGCTTTCCTCCCCACTTTTAACATCTGTTTTAGCCTTCAACAGAAATCTAGGCTATTACTTTAGGATATGGGCCACAGAAGAACAAAATGCAATATAAAAATCACACACATTAAAATAAAAATGTTATAGCATGTCCACATTGATGTCAACAGTCTAGGGGCCAGGTGCTAAGCCAAGTAAAACAAAATAAAAATAAATACTGCAAGATTCACAGTGTGAAAGCTTTACAAAATTTTTTTTATTTTACTGGAAATGAATGAAAATTATACTCTAGGCATAATAATAGAATGATAAACATAATAAACACATGCTAGAATAACCTAAGATGTTCTGAAAATATTTTTAGGGCAAAATAGCTTACACACATACATACACACAAAACATATCTGAAAGCCACATATATATCTACACAACACAAACACACGTGTACCTACATGTACATACATACGTACAATGACATATAGGTGCATATATTCATGTGTGTGCACAAATACCCACAAGTCATATGTATGTACATACATAGATATATGTGCACAGCAAAGCAAGAAACATAAATATGGAGAGCCAGAAAAGCCAAAAAGGAAAGCAGATGGCCACCTGAACCCAGTGCTGTGAAGTAGTAACCCCTCCTATGAACTCTGTGGGTTTTCTTGCAGAATCTATTAAAGTGAAGATATCTGAGCCATCCAAAATCTTTTCACCAGTAGACTTAGTCTGAGTAAACAAAGAAATGTAGAGTCAAACACAGGACAGAACTTTCACCCACATACATATTCATATACTTTATTTTAACAAAGCCAGACGCGAGAGGGAAAGGGAGGAAGGAAAGGAAGAATCTAAGAGACTGAGGTTGGGAACAGAAAAGAATGGGAAATAAAACAGCACAAATCTGTAATGATTCTAAGCTTTTTTTTTTTTCCCTTTTAAAAAGCAGAGTTATTAGGATTGGGATGGTGCCGGTTTAAGCAGACCTTTCTCTCCCCATTTTCTTTGCAAGCCACAGCAGTGATATTACACTTCAGTTACAGGGAATTTGAAATTAAAATGCAAGGCTGAATGTCTAATTCATAATTGGACTGCCGTCCTTATTTAACGATGAGAAAATAAACAAGCTGGGTTGCCCGTTGTCAACATAAAGCCAAGTAGCAAGAGAAACTGAAAGGTTCAGGGTAGAAGGGTATGGCTCCAAAAAAAGCCATGCTTTAATCTGTAAATTACAGGACATATAAGAGTCACTGGTTACCACCATTCGAGAAGCAGCTGACTCATTGACATAATGAGCAGTGGCAATGGTGAATCCTGGTTCCCGGGAATATCTCCATTCAGACGGGCTTTTTTCTTTGCGAGCAAAAAACTCTGCTCTTAACGTTTCACTGTCTGACACGTGTTCTACCCCAGGAGGCTGGACACTTCTTGGGCCAGTGCGTAATTCCAAATCCTTTTCCAGCTTCTGGGCTTTCTTCAGACTTTCTTCATCTGGACTTGGCAGCCTGGATTCAGCTTCCTTTATGGGGGCCAGAGATTCGGATAGTTTCCTTTTCACAATCTGCACCTCCGATCCTCTCCTGGCTCTGTCCTCGGAGATGGCTTCTAGGACCTCATATTCTGTCATTACGGGGATGATTTTCACAGATTCCGTCATCCCTCTCTCAAATTTCTGCAGGGCTTCAAGGGTGGAGGGCTCTCCTGCCTTTTCACCCTCCTTAGCTTTTCCTGTCATGGTCACAATTTTTCCAGAGACAGTATCATAAGATTTTCCTAAAGTGTATGTTTTCTGTTTGCTTTCTTCTTTCCATTGCATTTCCCGTGTTAAGTCATCAAAACTCTGCATTTCAATGGTGCTGGATTTTAACACATCTGCTGGGATGTCACCAGTTTTGCTGCTCACAGTCACCACTTTGTAAGTGACAATTTTTTTTGAATCGCCATCAACTACCTCAGTGGGTATTTTGTCTACAATAACCCAATCCTCTGTGCCCTATATTTGAAATATAAAAGCTAAATTAGAATGTCTGGTTCTCCAGTTTTTCAAATAAGAATCCTTTAAGAAAATTAGAAGGGCTATTTGAAGACATAACTATGCTCAATTCTGGGGTACCACAAAATGGCAAGTGGCAACATTGGTGTCTGACCATTTGGATTGAGAACTCCTTCCAGGTAAAAATTATTAACTGTAAATGATATACCACATTTTGATTTTCCAGTCTTTAAACATCTAATGCTAAGGATGACTGAAAGCAGATATGCTTTTTGTGCTAACCTCTGGCACATGAACATGCTGCATTATTTACAGTTTTTTTGTGTGCTTCCTAGAGTAGAATGAGCAAAATCAAAGGATGCCTTTTCAGTAAAAAAAGGTTTCAATTCTTTCTTCCCTTTTAAGTAATTGTCAAAATCCCCAGTTTGGGAAAAAGGATGTCATACTCTTAGCTCCATCTTTCTGTTTTTGTGGGATCAAACTGGAGTCTCAAAGATGTTCTGTAATTAAATATTTTCCATTATATAAGTGGTTGAAATCTCTTATAAATACTGACCACTTTTTCCCATTTTGGAGAACATCATCTTGTGCTCATTTTTCATCTATTCTCTTCAACTTTAAGAAGTCAAACCTCTCTACAATAAACCTTTTTTATGAAAGCAGAGGACTACTAGGATGTAATGAAGCAGTTAAAGAACTTTATAGGCAGTATGCGATTAATATGGCATCTAACTTCACATTTGGTATAGGTCAAAGCCTGAACCTAAGTATTTGGTTAAAATAGAAATGTATGCAAATATGTGTGTATGTATGTATGCATGTATGTATATGGATCATACTTATTTATGTGTTGGTAATAGTTTAAGGAACTGAAAAATAACCTCTAAGGTTGATGGGACAGTTTTCTGCAAAATGACTTGATGAGAAGAAACCATAGTGCCAGTAGAATCTCTTTCCTTCAGTCTCTTTAAATCCTTTGGCTAATGGAAAGACCAATAAAAATTCATAACTGTCATCATCAATCAAGATCATCTGAGTTAATGGAAACCCATAAAGAAAATATATATTAGTCATAAGAGAAGGTAAAAATTTTCAAAGAGCTAATGTTTAAAAAAATACATGCTTGGTACATCAAAAACATAGATATACACTCACCTAAAGGCAGAAGGCATCAAGCAAGAAAACATTAGCATTTGCTAATCACAATAGTTAGAGATTACCCTAACTTCCCTCCCCCAAGATCCAAACAGAAAACAGCATACCTACCTTTATTTTAAAATACGATAACTGTTGCAAGAAAAATGAAAACTAAAGACTAATTCTAATGAAACTTAAATGTGCCAAAGCAATTCCATCTTGAAAATTCCTGTATGTTTGTTTTTTACCTGAGACTCAAGGAATGAAGAACTTCCCTGCTGCAAAAATATAATTTTTTCAGATATTTCTCTTTCTTCTTTGGTCTGTTTGAATAAAGGGGGTTGGGTTGGAGAGGGGGAAGTAGACAATTTCCAAAAAAAAAAGGAAAGTTAGGAAGAGAGCTCTTATATTTTGCAATATAAATGCTTATCTAGTATTCATGCATATCTCCAGCAGATGCAGATTTTTATTGTTCTAATTAATCTGAAGAGAACCAAAAAGGAAATAAACAGAAATTTGAAGATAATGTTCAAGTAAATTTTTTTGTTCTTGTTCCTTTTATGGAACAGTAAACTCAAATACTTTTTTACCTTCAAGCCTTTCCACCCCCCCTCCCCCTGACCATTTCCACTACTGTGAATATTCAATTAAATTCTCTGCCATTTTAAATAGCCTTTGGATATTAAACACTATGATCTTTAAAAAGGAGTAAGATATATTATGAACTAGTCTATCATATCTTCTAAGATGATTTCTAGTATTTCTATTTGGGGATTATTTTATGCTAAAAAGGATGAAAAGCAACCACATTCAACATGGATTTTGTTATCTTTTCAATGTCTCTATCTAACACAACTTATAAAACTGTGTGGTGAGATCAAAATTAAATATATATTTTCAGAATTATGCTGGTAGGCACTGAGAGGGAATTTTTAAAGTATCATTTCCCATTCACTGAAGTGACTATAGGTTAAAAATGAAAGATAAACAGGATCCTCAGCAAATTCTGGTGTTTACCATCACATAATGTCATCATAGACTATTCATGAATCTAAATGTGTTTTTATGTGTATTTATGTATATGTATGTGTGTGTGTGTATATATATATATATATGTAAAGGTAGTAAATAGGAAAAGGGTTTAGATTTTAAAGTGTGAACTCTAAATAGAATCTAATTAATTATGCAAGATAATGGAAGTAGAAGACATGCAGATAGTTTTGTTTTGTTTTTTCAATAAAGCATGTGAGCTCAAACATTTATTTTGGCTTCTGAATATGGTGAATTTCATTTAACAAACATTTATTAAACACCTGTGTGCAAAGTATTTTGCTAGATAGTTGGGGAGTTACAAAATTTAGGAAAGTATAATGCCTACCCTTATAAAAAGTTATGGTAGTGGCAATTTATGATATACACACACACAATCGGTGCCAAAAATATGCCAGAGATGTGCAAAGAGCTCTCTGTGAGCTAAAAAATATTTTAAAAATTTATTACAAATGGATGACATGTGTGGTCAGGAGAGGCTTCACTGAGGATGACAGAGTTTGTCAGGTACATATTTCAATCAACAATTTCATTAAGTCACTCATATGTGTATCCCTGTTCAACGAAGAAATCTGGCCTCTTCGTACCTTCAGCCTTATTTTTCAGTGGTTTGGGAACTGGTTCAGTAACTTGGGAGTCAAGATTTGTGTTTGTAACAGATAACAAATTAGTCAGTAATCTATTCATAGATTATTAATAGAAGAAATGCAATTTAAGAATTCTTCTAAGGACCAAGTTGCTTTTATGAATGGACATACTTGTTCCTTCTGATTAAAAGTTGTCTGTAGAAGACAAAGTTCTCATTTATAATTAGATAGAAATTCAGAGGCATATGATGGAATGATACAATCAAGCTTGTAGTCTTGGAAGAATGGAACAAATTAACTATGATAAGTCTTTCCTGTAGCAGGAAGATTCAGATCTGCTCTTCTGAGCAAGTCAAAAAAGCAAAAAAGAGCTGTAAGGCAGAAGTGACTATAAATTCCTTAACAATAAGGATTATTATTTTTTTTTTGGGGGGGGGTCTCTCTGTCCCCAAGTCCACAGTGTCTGGCATGTAGCAGACATTTAATAAGTGTCTGATGACTGATTAATATACATGCTGAACCAGCACTAGGAAAGACGGAAAGTTACTCTATCCCTAATCCTCCTCTTTTACCATTATTCTCTTTATTCTGACCTTCTTTCTAAATTTGGTATCTAGTCTGAATTTTGTTCCAAGGGGCTTGGTTTCTTGATTAGGCTTCAAGTTTGAAAGTATTTCCCATGAAAAGTTTAATCTAATAATAGGTTAAGGGATTTTACTTTCTAAAGGGACTTGCTATTTTAAGAAGACTAAAAGGACTAAATCTTTAATGGAATTTTGGACATTGTGAAAAGTGGTAGAAGACTATTTGGGGGTAAAAGTTTCTATGGTGAGAATCTCTTCAAATCATGCCATATCCAGATGATAGGTATCACTCTACCTATTCAGAAGGCTGGCCCTATGTATATTTAACTTTATTCTAAAACAAACATATTTTCTGTATTGCTGATTGTCTTATATTATCCATGCTGCCTTTCTGCTTTCAGTAAAAATGATGTTCAATTGACTACACAATACATTGCTGACAAAATGAAAACTAGTCTTTATAAAATCTAAATGAATGAAATTAGCAAGTAAATGCAAATGTTAAATGTTAGCAAAATAGAATGAATCCTATTAGTTCATTTATTTAAACAGATATTTATTTCAATTTCCTTTCTCCTTTTCAATTGTTTTAAATCAGTAGTGGTTAGTTAAACAATTGGGATCTATTAAGATTCAGTTCAAACAGATAAAACTAAAAAAAAAAAGAATGTCATACTACAAATCAGCAGCCTTTCTTCAATTTTTATGAAATGCCTTTAACAAAAGGAACAGCTAAAGGGACATAATCAGTCTTTAAGCTCAAGTTCCCTTGGCATTCTGGCATGATTCAAGTTATTATTTTTGAGAATGGGGTCGAGGGGGAAAGAAATCCCATCATCTAAAAGTTGAATAGGGGATTTCGCTTTTTAATTTAAAAGTAAGCAAAATTAATGAGATTTAACACTCCTGATTTCTTATTTGAACCTGCTTTGTCATAAAAATGAACTGATTAGATTGTAGACTGATATAGATTGTAGATATTTGTACATCAATGAGCCTGAAAGCATTTCATTGGACAAAATTATTTCATGCTTTTTAGCAGGATATATGAAAAGCAGTTTTATGCTGAAAATTAATAATTTTTAACATGTGAACTTATAATTTGTTTATGATGCTATCAGGTCAAATCCTCAAAGTCTAGATTTGATTGTGGAACTGAAGAACCCTAAGAAGTTCATTCTGATCTCATTACTGGAGAAGAACAAGCCTTGAACTTCTCAAGTGGAGAGCAGGACATGATTCTCTTGAAAACCTGTTCCTGTATTGTGAAATTAGTAGTCTAGAAACTCTTCTTTAGAATATCCAATCACCTACTAAAATTTAAACCCATTTTTCTCTCATCCTCTTCCTTGTAGAGATGGAGAAATTCTGTCTCATATCCCTTCACATTTTAAAAATAGAAGATAATAGATTATAAAAGGAATAGAAGACAATTTTAAAGTATCTCCATTCATTCTCCTAATTCTAGCCTAAGCTCTCAGACAGGACATATACCTTGAGTTTATAGATTAGCAAGCATAGAGCCTCCTATCATTGCTCTTGATTATTTAATACAACTTCCAAGACATCTTTGGCTCTCAGGTTATATTGAACAAAAGATATATTAGAAGAGCAGCTTCAATGGTAAGACCTTGGGAGTCTAAAAGCTTTGATTATGTTTGGCATGTGTATGAAGACCTGGATAATGCAATTATAATTGTATTAAAGCACATTAATTCAAAAGAATGTTAATTTTTAAAAATCTTATTTGAAACTAAAATGTTTTTAATAGAATATATACTAGGTCAGGTGCTTTGGTAATATATACATACATACATATATATATATATATATATATATATATATATATATATATATAAATTATTAACCTCTTATATTAAGAGCAATAGTGACATAGGTTTTAACATTTCAAAAAGGATGCAAACTTTTAAATATAAGGATATTGTGTGCCAGAGTCACTCTTATTTAACCAAGATTACATATAAAGAAATTGAGAATCTGAATTGTAAATTCAATTGTGGGTAATTCATTTGGGGCTTTCTTGGCAGAGAAACTAGAGTGGTTTGTCATTTCTTCCTTCTGTTCATTTTATAGATAGGACAACTGAGACAAGCATGGTTAAGTGACTTGCCCAAGATCACACAGCTAGTAAGTGTCTATAGGGGCATTTGAGCTCATGAGCATGAATCTTCCTCATTCCAAGCCCTATGTTCTATCTAGTGAGCCAACTAGCTGCCCCAAATAAGAACCTACTGAACGAAAGATATTTTTCATATATAAGAATCAATATACCACATGTTTAAAAACTCTTTAAAAGATGATTTTAAACAGCTTAACAGTTTCCTGACCTTTTATACTTGTTGTAGCTGAGCACTGTTTCACAGCAAGCAGTCATTATCAGAAACATATTAAATCAATGTAAAACCTTTTCTTTAGAGATACAGTATTAAGGGGGGGAAAAAGGACACTCAATAGGCACAGGAATTGTTGCATGTTAAATGTTTTTGTAGAAACAAAATTTACTACTTATTAATGGATTACAAAATCCTTCCTATGCACTCTGAGGGGTCTGTGAGATGGAAGATTAATTTTTTGCAAACACAATATACTTCTTTTCCCTTCAAAAATTGGTTTTGTACTCATTTTCTAGTACAAGCCCAAAATATATGTCCTGGGGAACAATTACCTGCAGATCACTGAAATCACTTAACTTTTTTAGCATCCCAGGTCAAGGCTTTAGGGAAGGCAGAGCAGTCCAGGAGAAAGAACATTGTCTCTGGGGTCAAAGGACCCTGGTTCAAATTCTGCTTCTGATGCTTAATACTTATATGACTTTGAACTTCCCAGTTTCCTCATCTAGAAAATTAGGTGGCTAAACTAGATGGTCTCTGAGGTCTACTTCAGCTCTAGGACTATGATCTAATGATCTTCTCATAATCATTAGATCCTTCAATTGGCTTTCTTTTATAATAGGTTCATGTAGCCTATTTCTGAAACAAATGAGGAAAAAGACTCAAGAGTTTGAGAGAAGTCCTTAGTTACAAGAAGCAAGAAATCATCTGAAGGAAAACCAAGATCTCATATCACACTGCAATTTTCTGGATTCCTTCTTTTAATTAAGGGGTTTCATTAAGTCCTTCTTTGGTAGTTTATGATCTCTCCAGCTTATATGTAACCTTTTTTTTTTTTTGCTTTTTGCTGAGGCAATTGGGGTTAAGTGATTTGCCCAGGATCACACAGCTAGGGAATGTTAAGTGTCTGAGACCAGATTTGAACTCAGGTCCTCCTGACTTCAGGGCTGGTGCTCTATCCACTGCGCCACCTAGCTGCCCCTATGTAACCTAATTTTTAAATATATGCTATCTTTTATTTTATTATTTTGCCCTCTACATACTATCTAGTCCTAAAGCAAAATATGAATTAATAAGATAACTACTTCTCTGAAATCATTAAATATTGCAAAGCCTTCTGTAAGGCTGTTTTCAATTCATGCAGCATACAGCAGGTGAAATCAGCTCAATCAGCCTGCTTAGATCCAACTTAAATCTCTTTCCACATTGGAGAAAAACAAATAACTGGAAGCAAAGGCGGCATGAAAGGATGATACTTCCAACATGAAGATGAATCACTGACCTCTTCAGGCACAAGTGGTTCAATCATTGGGGCATCCTCCTGTCTCATAGCGAGCCGCACTGGAGATGTGGAAAGTCTCTTTTCCCATTCATTAGTCACAGCAGTTTCTGTGGAGGTCTCTAAAAAGGTTCTTTTCAGCTCACTAATGTTGGTCTGATGTTTCATCAGTTCTTCCTGATTTTTATCTAACTCCTATATGCAAAAAGCAAAGAAAGAGAGACCAAAACCCAATGCATTACACCTGATTCTTTCCCCACTCCCTGCCTGCTAATAAAAATAAGCATTCAAAAATGACAATCTCATTAGTATAGAATAATTTTCAAGTAGTGCTCTTAGGCATCAGGTTTCATGACACTGCCACACACACACTGGTGAAGATGTGGTATTTTTAAAGGCAATGACAGAAAATATCTACTTCAGATGAAATAAAAATAAAAATATCTAAAATTGTGAAGAGCTAAATTGCAAGTAATCAAAGAGAATCCAAACATATGCACACACACATATTTAAAAAAAAAAAAGGAGGCATCTATTTCTAATACAGGATAAAGGTCACAGGAAGCTGGAGAGGGATACCCAATTTATTAGCAGGTGGGAGAACACATTTCATGCACCATAGTGAGAGTCCACAGGTTACCACTGAGAATCACCACACACATACATGCACTGGTATATACCAATACCAACCTCTAACATTAGATTACTATGTTTGATATACACATTTTCACCCTTTATTCGCTTAATCAGACTATTCTGAAAAAAGTGGAGAAGAAAGGGAAAGGTAAGGGACATGGTAGTCAAAGGGAACAAATGTCATCATCCTACATACTGCATCAATAACAGTCTAGCTATCCAGCATGCTGAGAGATTAGACCACCACACCTGAGGAGGACACATTCACTTTTTCATTTCTACCTGTGCCTTGAGGTCTGCATCTTCCTCCTGATCCGACTGTCAGCAACAAGAAAAAGTGGAAAATAAAGTCTTACCAAGACAAATCATTCCAAGACGAAAACAGATGAGCTGCACTTTCCTGCTCCATAGCTCTAGTGTCGACTTCACAGTATAAAAAACTCACCCACACATGTGTTAAGAGAGTGATTAGGAAAGGGAGATTGATGGCTTCTATCTCAGGTTAAGCATGCCTTTGAAACATCAGTATCTGAATTCCCAAGTGTGATTAGCAGCTACACATACAGTTAAGGC
The DNA here is from genome assembly GCA_023553655.1 of Myrmecobius fasciatus. Lineage (NCBI taxonomy): Eukaryota > Metazoa > Chordata > Mammalia > Dasyuromorphia > Myrmecobiidae > Myrmecobius > Myrmecobius fasciatus. The sequence continues at coordinate 144,124 of JAJPUD010003568.1, read as the reverse complement.
TGAGAGCAAAGACCTGAAAGGCTATGACCCACAAGAGCTCAGGATGAGCCTTTGAAGCCCACTGAATGGCTTCTGTGGGTACTGGTTTATGAGTATTTGACAGATCACTAATGAAATGACAGCAGAGCTAAACCAGGTTTGTGTTCAAGGTTCACATCATCCCAGGAAGTTTAGGAAGGCCCACATCACCCCAAGATGTGACCCAGCACTGTGGACAACAGGTTCAGAGTGGCCAAGTACACCAATTTATAAGCTGAAACTCAAGTAAGATGAGCAATGAAAATTACAAATATGATTACATACATTAATACATGAACCATGAGAATGCTGAATTGGTGGCAGATCACACGTTGAAAGTGAGTGAGAAAAAGCACAGCATTCATTTGTACATCCTTAGAAACTACCTGACCCCGTGATTCAAAAGTTTATGCAATCTAAGATGGGGATAAAAATATCCATAGTATCTAGACCCCCTAGGGAATTAGGGAAGATAAAATAAGATGATTTAGGTAAAGCATTTTGTAAACCTTAAAGAGTCACTTAAATGTTAATATTTATGAGATAAATCAATCATTAAGCATTTATTAAGCACCTACTATGTGCCAGAGTCTGGAGATATAAGAACAGAAATGTAGCAGTCTTCACCTCAAGGTGACTATGACGCAGAATAAGTTAAAGTTAAAAGCATTATGTGTATAGGTTGTATATACACACATACATATGTGTATGCATGACCAAAATGATGAACAAAGGACAACAACCAACTACCAATGTATGTATGCAGAAATGCATATAAAATTTGGGATATAGTACTATTATATTATTTCTATTACATTTGGTAATTTTTTTAAAAAATTTGAAAGATCATACAGAAACATTTCTCCCAATCTGTATGTCAGATTTCATTGTATTATTTCTCATTTTAATCTCAACTCAATAATTTTCAAACATTCAAATTTCATCTCTGGATGTTTCTTTGTTTCTCAACACATACTCACAATTTGTATGGTGCTTCAAAATTTAAGGTTTCTTTCCTCATAACTATTGTCTGTGGTAGGTAGTATACTAATACTTTTTTTAACAGATAAGGAAATGAGGCTATGAATGATTAAATGATTTTTTTCATGGTCATGATTAGTAAATCTCTTCCTCTACTCTCCAGAGTTGCCTTTCTATAACATGTGTTCCTTCCATAGGAGACAACTAAAATCACATTTCAAGCTGGCTCATCACATTATCAGCAGTGACTTTTAGGTATTATTTATCTGCCAGACAGAGTCCTCTAAAAATCAATAAATTATACAAATATACCAGTGAGAATTTTTTTTTTAAAGATAAAACCAATTTACTTTTATAGAAACTTCTAGTTATGTCTTGACATAACATGCATGGGCAAAAACAAATCTTTAACATTGTAAGAAAGTTTAATACATTACTAGAAAAGTAACCCTTTCATTATGTAAGTAAAATGCCACTTTAATGGAAAATATTAATTTTGGAAATGAAGGTTAATTCCTTTTGACTGCCATATTCTAATAAAGAAAATATGAATATGTATATGGACTCTTCTTTTTTCTAACGATCTTTATTCAAAAGTATATGCTGAATGATCAATGTGGGGAAAAAAGGAAGAACTATTGATATTGTTTTCTAGGCAGTAAAATTCTCAGCATAAATTGTCCATTTCCATATAATTCTGGAATAACCCCCCTTGCCTTAGGCAAAAGACTGTGGTATGGACTCATTTTCTTAAAAATTAGGTTTTATGCATTTGGAAAAGGCAAAAAAGGAAGCACACATACACACACACACACACACAATTCTTTAAGGACAAAAACTGGGTTGAGGGGAAAAGATGATATAAAGAAACTACCATAACTGCTTTTTAAAAAATAACTACCATATATAAACTTATATTTGATTAATAATTACATTCAAATCTTATCTAATTCCCTGATTCAGGTGAAAATCCATTAAATTTATAGGCAAAGCATTGTAAAATAAGCATGATGCCCAAAGTATTCATTACAGGCAGAGTTATATTATATTACACTTCCCTGGCTGACAACTGTACACCATATGTGCTTTTAGTTACTATACCAACCTCAGTGGCAGTGGTTTCACCATCAGCTGCAGTATCCGTCTGTTCACTGTCAGTCTTTTGATTACACAAGTAATCAAGGTCCAGAAGGTAGGCAGGAATAGAAAATAAAAACACATTCTGTCAAATAGGGCAGGTCACAACTCAAATAGGTCCATCTCTATGACTGTGACCTGTAACACACTACACCTTCCCAATAGTATGCAGTTTTAAGCAAGAATAAAAGAAAAACCATAACTAGGTTTTTGATCGATAGAACAGACTCAGAGGAAGACTCAAGGTAGACATAGCATGGTATTTTATTGTAGACTATTTTAGCCAATCTGAACTGTCTGGAAAAAGACTAATGGTTTATATCTTGAGAAAAGTAGGTTTGTCGCCCTTTCCCTCCCATATTTTTTTAACTAACCCCTTGAAAAACCTATTAAATATTTCTGTTTAACGTATTAAAAGTTGCTTGTCATGTTAAGCTTACTTGGAGTTGAGAGGTGAAATTTATTATAAAACATTTTTAAAAGCTACTATAACAGTTACCTGACTTTCAGCCCCTCATTTACACAGTTGATTATTTACACTTGTTTATGAACCATTAGGCTGTCTGCATTACCAATTAGTTACTATAGGCAGATATAAGTAACTCAACAGCATACATAGCATTTGCGCAAAAATGTCATTCATTTGACAATGAAAGTTGCTATTGAATGTTTTTTAGATTAAATGTTTTTGCTTCTGCTTTTTGCAAAATAAAGTATATTGAACTATATATTTAAATGTCATCCTGATAAATACTATACAAATAAAGCAGAAAAATAACACCTGGTAGATACAATAAAAACAAAGCACAGCATTCTATGATCTAGATTGGACCTAGAATGACCTAGATGCACTGTTAGGCTTATTGGCAAATTCTAGAATGGTTTAAATCAGTTTTAGTTCCAATACTTTCAACAGTACAATTTAGATCCATTACTTCTTTATGAATCTGACAAGCCATAGGCATTACTGTATTACACTGAATTCTACAGTCTTTTAATGTAATTTTTATTTTTATAATTATCTACCCAAATTTTTTTTGGGGGGATGCAGGGGGTGTGTATAAGGCAATCAGGGATAAGTAACTTGCCCAGAGTCACACAATTAGTATCAAATGTTTAAGATCATTTTGAACTTTCAGTCCTCCTGACTCCATTGCACCACCTCCCTACCCCAATCTATCCAAATACTAAGAGAATTGTTGATCAATAGAAAATCCCAACTAAGATATAGAATAACTGAAGGTGAGGCAATCTAAACTTTTGAACTATATGAAGTTGAGGAGTCTTCCTCCATTTTTAATCTTTCAGAGTGTATCAAAACACCGAAGTACTAAGTACCAAAAAAGACACACAAATCTTTTATCTGTTTCTTTTCTTATGCAAGTTGTTTTCTAATTGGTATTATTTGAATTCACCTTTGGATAGGTCTATTTGTTACAGCCAAGTTATAAAAAGTAGCTCTCTACTAGTTCTAAATTTCTATGATTTGAGAAGTATGAAAGGAAATCTTAAAAATAGCTACTTTCTTAGAATAATGCTATTAGGTCAGTGGGATTTAATGCCAATGTATATTTATGAACCTGAGAACAATTAGAGTTAAATATGGGTAAATCAGTATGGTTCCCTTTTTATACTTAATTCCAAGGACCATGGTAAAACATCATTGAATCGCAGTGATTAGCGAAAAGGTAAAAAGTCTAGTAAAAAATGGCACATTTTGAAAAGAACTTAAGCTTTCATGAATAAGTAAAACTGATCCAAAATTAATATAGAAACTATTTTGTCTTTTAAGGTAAAGAATATTTACCTTAAAAATCTGTTCATATTATGAATTTGTTTGGCAAATTCTTTTTTCATACATAGTAAACAGATTAAATGTCTAAGCTGTTCAAACTTTCACAAATTCCAAATCAATGGAACCCAAATTAATGAAATTTTATTCCATTTGTAGTAGGTTTTTTTTTTTTTTTGTGTCAACTGGGATAAGATAGAGTGCCATATGATCTTTCATGGTAAAACGTGATATCTATACTTCTTAAATATAATTTATTAAATTAAACAACTGATTTCTTAGCATCATGTGTACTCAGTATCTTGTAGCAATACAAATTACACTAAAGAATCTCAAGGGGCCAAGTTCCGTACAGTACAGTGACAAGGCAAATTACTCTTCCTTATATACTGAAATCTGATCTAAGTCTAATGCCTTCCATTATTAACTCAATTTTCCATAATAGAAATATGTACCTTCCCTCCTGTTCTGAGCTTTCTGAAACTACCAAAGTGAAACTCATCAGTTAATAATTATTTTTAATGCATTCTGGGCATATGGAAAAATATGGATCCGGATGAAAAGAAATTCGAGTTTCAATAGAGATAAATGACCAAATACAAATTTGGTGCCACTGAAGAAAAATGGCACGTGTGAAGAGTTCCTCACATAAGCAGGGTTTTACCAAAAGTAGAGGGTAAAGTAAATTCTTCAATTACTGGTTTTAATTCATAGATTTTGAGCATTTTAACACAATAACTATGAGCTAAACTTCAGTCATGTCCTCTCATTTCCAACAATTAACTGCTGTGATTTGTTTTGCCAGTGTAATGCAGACATGCCCAAGTTTAACATTAATTTTCATGCATTGTTTACAACAAAATCTATACCCTGGATTAGGCACAAAAGCTGTGTAGTTTCCTACATAAAGTACAATATTTTGCATAAAACTGCAAAACTTACACCCATGCTAATGTTAATACAATGAATCATCAATTTTAGTCTTCATTCCTATATGTTCACGGGTGAAACTAAATCAATGTCTTTTAAATAAACAAATAAAGATTTGTTAAGGCATTTTTTCCCACTTCCTATGTTGCCTTGATTTTGTGACTTATCTTAAAGATATATATAATATATAGACATATCTCTATTGTGTGTGTATATATTTATATATATATGTATATATATATACACATACCTTCAAGAGAATATTCATTATTAAGATAACATGTATACATAGGTATTGTATTTTAAACATTCTCAGGAATATTTGTGCTATCTGTTGCAATAAAATGCTTCATGTTTATGTGTAGCTGGTGCCTGGGAAGAAATTTAAGCAGGAAAAAAAATGAGAGCCTGATGTCTATGTTTACTGTTTGCTGGAATGAAATTTATGGGGGTGCTTATGTTTCTATGGAAGTAGAAAGAATGATGGCCAAAGGGCAGTACAGCTCATTCAGGTCAGCTTCCACCTCACCCACTGGTATGCTCACATTACAACAAAGTATTCAGAAACAAAATCTTGGAACAGCTGTTCAAGAAATTCATTTCCAGAAGTTCCAGAACACACCTACCAGGGTTCCACTGGTTAACTACTGGTGAATACCCTGATAATTTTGATGCGTGTGTTTTTGGATTTATGGATTCTGTCTCCATCATCAGTTGAAATATTTGACTGTTCTACTTCACTGACCCAAAATACATGGAACTTGTCTTCCTAATCCACAGGCAAATGATGAAGATTTTTAGTTGCAAGTGGTCCACCACACATCTCCTGAAGAAATATGACTAGAAATGACCACATAGAGTTCTCTTTACTTACTGGTCCTGATGTTGTTCAAGGATCGTATGATTGAGACCCTAACTACCTCAGAGTCACGACTTTCTGAAAGTCAATCAGAATATTTTTCACATAATGTCTTCATTCTGATTTTCCATTTAATACTTATTTTTCATACTTCTTTGGTAGACCTTTCCTGGATTAAATAAGGACTTTAAAAGGAATTTGAGATTTCAGTCAGTATGTATGTTGCCAGATGCATTAATGCACTGGAGAGCGTAGGAGACAGACTATGACCAAACACAAAGTATTGTGCCTAACCCCGAGGGACCACATTATACTCTCAAACACACAAAACCCCTTAACATATCAGCACAGACAATAAATGAGGCTCTGAAAGTAGGACCACTATCGAAGCAGCCGTCTAACATTATTTCGGACTGAAGAACCGAACACAAAAAGGAAGTGTGTTCTATGCTGAGGTACACACCTCTTCCTCTGAACTGTCACTCGGGTCATTGTCTAGTGAGGCGCTCAAGGAGGCTGCCTTGGGCTCCAGGTAGCAGAGACACATAGCCAGAGGGAAGGAAAGAGTGAGGGCATACGGCACTGAGAAAGAAGCGGACAGCAGAAAGAAAAAGATGAAGAGGAAGCAGGGCACAAGCGATGGAGAACGAATCGGAAGGTAATGCTGCAAGTTCGCAGGGAGCAAGTTGGTTTCAGAAAGGTTGGGGAAGGAGAGGTACCCATCATCGTCTAGAAGAGAAGGAAATGACTCCGGGAGTTGCAAGGAGAAGGAAAACAGCGTTGCACCTTTGCAAGTTTGTTGTTTGTAGCTAAAGGCCAGGTCTTGGTCCCCTGCGTAAGCTTTCCCTTTCCCATTAGAATCCAAGTCAGGCTCACCACGAGTCTGCCCAGTGTCTTTAGCTGGCTCACAACCTAATGCTTTTTGAACATTCTCCTTACATCTCCTACGGAGTGTTGCTGGAGATGCACTGGGACCATTATATGAGGATGGTGAGGAGGAAAATGAACTGTTGCCAAGCCAAGGTGACTGATGAAAGAGAGAGAGAGAAAGAAAGAGAAAGCAGCAAAAAAGGTGCAAAAAGGACAAAAAGAAAATAGTAATTAGTTCATTTTCTTCTAGTAATAAGTATAAAATTATAAAACAAGAATTTTTAGCACTAGGATTGTTCATAGAATTTAAAAAAAAATATTCAAGCTGCATGCTAAAATCACCACGAATGGTTAATGGTTACAACAAAAAAACAAAACAAAAAAAAATTTTTTTTTAAAAACCCAATATTTTTGTTAGCCTACCTAGGAAGTTACACATAAGTATATACATATACTAATATACATTTAGAAAAGCTACAACATGGGAGTCTTTTCATGTTCAACTTGATGGAATTGAAATGCCTGTAAAATTTCTGCCAAAAAAGATTTTTAAAGTACTTTCACTATGACAAAGACAACAAAATATATGGAAATGTTTTGGGGTCTGACAATAGAAATAAATGAGCTTGATAACTTGAGATACCAAGACTTTCCATAACCTTTCCTTGACCTCTGGCTGAAAGAAATGTTATTGATATTTCAGCTGGTTGAAAAACTGAAAATAAATCTTGACCTGGTGCAATATTTTCATCATTATTTGAGCTGCTAAAATTTGAATTTCTGCCCTCATTCCAGTTCTTTCATTTTGCAAGGCAACTGGGGTTAAGTGACTTGCCTAGGATCACACAGTTAGTACATATCAAGTGTCTGAAGCTGCATCCAAACTCAGATTCTTCTAACTTCAGGGTTGGTGTTCCATCTATTGTGTCACCTGTTTCACCAAATACTCTCCCCCTTATTACCTTTCAAAAGGCTAGTATAATTGGGATACTATATCACAATGAGTAATCTGAAACAGATATACATGAATTTCTATCCAATTAATTAATAACATCCTAAATCAGACTTTTTTTAAACCCACTCACAAAAAACTCAGGATTTCTTTCTTTCTTTTTTTTTTTTTTTTGCTGAGGCAATTGGGGGTTAAGTGACTTGCCCAGGGTCACAAAAACTCAGGATTTCTTTGAAATTTTTTGGTCCTTATAAATATCATTTAAAATGAAAACAGTAACTGATATTAAGAAATTAATGAGGAAAATTATGATATAAAGAGAGTAAAAACTAATATACATATTTCTTAAATATGTATCTTATATATTAAATATATATTTACAAAATATATATCACTGATGTAATGTTTAGCTCATAAAGAACATTTTTTACCTTATCTTTACTCATTTTTAATATAGTAAGAACAGATATTTCCACAGATGATCTATCTTAGATTAGTCCAGGATGTCCAAAGAAAGATTCAATTTCACTGCAATGTGTCAGGCAGTCTCATTACATGTCATTATGATATTGGCTGTTTGAATTGTTCAATACAAAGACACCCCTATCATTTAATTTATCTAAATTTCATTATATGTAATGGAATAAACAATGTTCTGCTCAGAGGCAGCCGATGACTCAGGGGATAGAGGGCTGAACAGGGAGCCAGGAAAATTTGAGTTCAAATCTAGCCTTAGATACTTATTAGCTGTATGATATTGGGTAAGTCACATAACCTTTGTTTGCCTCACTTTTCTCAAATGTAACATAGAAATGATAATAACAGCACCGTAACTCACAGGGTCTTTGTGAGGATCAAATGAGGGGACATTTCTAAAATAAGCACTTAGCTCAGTACATGCCATACATTAAGCTCTAAAAAAAAAAAACTTTATTCCTTTTCCTTTTGGGAATAGTGATTCTAGCTTTAGCTCCCTCATGGTGGGAACTTGCATAAAATATAATCTCTCTGCACCTCAGTTTTACCATTTGTAAAACACTATCTACTACTCTGTCTCAAAAGAAGATTTAGAACATGAAGAAATTAGTTGTAAAGTTTAAAAAAATTAATAATATGATATACTATCATTATTAGTATTCTTAATTCAAAGACTCCCATTGGGAAGTATGTTCTTTTATGTGAATATTTTTGTGAATCTTGTTCCTAATTAATAAAGAAAAAAAAATTACAGGTAAAACTTGTCACAACTGAAATAGGTCAAAGGAAATTTCACTTTGAAAACAAATTAGTAATTTTACAAAAAATTTCCAATACAAAGGGGACTTCATGTATGCTAAATAGCTTGTGTAATTATCACAAACATTTTTTAAAAGCATATTGTTATCACTTGTGCTCAAATCCCTGGTGGAAAACAGTATTCAATATTAAGCACTCTGGCAGTTTACACAACTATGCACTGGCATCTAAAACAGGAGGTGTCCAATAATGGATGAGAAAACCATGTTGACTCAAGTGGCCTCTCAATAAAATCTGGGTCAGGGCAGTGGCAGGCCATTTCAGGCATTTGAGTCTTTATCCCAAATGACTTCCAGAGTAGACTACATCCAAGGGAGCTTCCCTTTCCTCTGGCTACCTGAAAGGAACATATCTTTGACACAGGGTTCATGTATATACCACCACGTGAATGAATCAGTATTTATTTTCAAGCCTACCCTGATGTATAGTAATAATTTTAAGGCCCTACTTAGGAACAGTGCATATCCTGGATTGGCAAGGCCCATTTACAGCACTGTCCCCCAAGCTTGCTGTCAAATTCAGGGAAATGTGGAGAGATGGGAAAGCAAGAAGCCTGGAAACTGGGTCAGTCAGGCAGAGAAGCATTTTCTAGCAACTGTGAGGTAATCTGAACTTTTTTTTTTTTTTTTCCTATTGCAGGCAATTAGAATAATGTCTCAACTAATACCTCTGAAAACTGACTAATAGTCTGGCTTCAAGGAAGTATTCCCGGCATACAATGTGCAGTATTTTACAAAACATCTCCATTAGAACAACTCACTGAAATTTGGGGTGAAACGATTTCAAAAAACAAAATTCTGCAGCAGTATTTTAAAAGAGATAACTAAGATCAAGGGATATAAAGGACAAGTAAAATTCAATCAATCCATGCTTTAGGGCCTCAGTGTTTAATAAAAGTGCTTTCTGAAAAACGTTCAGGAATGAAGGATTATGAGAGGGTTAATTAGTACTTTTCAATCATGTCAATGTCTTAGAAGGTAAAAGTTTCATCTACCCTAAAGAATGGGCTTTTAGGATACCTGGATTTGCCATGTTTATGATGGATATTATTATTTCTCTTGGGTACATTTCAGCCACAATTCTAATCAGTTCTCACCCAAATAAAACATTTGAAAAACAATAGATTTTGTGGATTGGTTTTTATCAAAAATGAATATGCCCTACTGTCACATGTTTTAGTTAATACAATTAGTACTTGCTTTAAAAATCATTCCCACTAAGTGACTATTTTAAAGTCATCTAAAAAGAATGCTATTAAGTGTATTCAAATTGTATAGCTGCTATAAACAGCATGAAGCTAGCAAAAGAATTAGCATAAAACTACAAATTGTCATTCATCTAGATTACCTCAATTTCTAAAAAACAAAAAAAACTAAATAATTGGCTTATTTACAAATAAGTTCAAATGAAGAAATAAAATATTAAATGACCTTGAAGTTTAAGTTCTTAAAGTTATAATGAATATTTTTAAGAAAGACTACAAATAATCTGAAAATTCATGTCCTTATTTTCTACATTTTAGCTACATTTTAATATCCAGTTAATTATTCACAATCCAAGAAAACATGACATCTAGGAAAATCACCTCTAACTAGTTTGTAGAAAAATAACAGAGATCAACATTTAATTTAACTTAGTACACTTAAACATTCTAGGCCTTTATTTAGAGGCATTCTACTACTGAAAAAAATCATCAGAATTGCATTTGGCTACAGAATTTTATATTATTATCCACTATATTAATCATATATTTGAAGAGTACGTATCCTGAAGACTACAGTTCTATGTAATCCTAAGGAGCTCTTCTAAAGTTGGCTTCAAAATATCTCCACTAATGGGCATAATCAGATGCTATTTGATCCTAATGGTAATGATTATAATTTTAATGCATGTCAACAACTATTGCTGGTTTTATAGCTCTACTCATTTCAAAAGTACCACTCTCCTGCTCCTTTCCCTTACTTATTTACCAAAATTTCCCACAAGACTTATAATGTTTGAGTTAATTTGTTGGAAGGTTGTCTTACAGTGCCTGAAATACATACAGATCATCAGAAAAAGAAGACTTAGAGTAAACAAGTAGCAAACACTAATCAGTAGAATAATAAAAATACTATAATAATAAAGAAGAGGTTTGCCTTTAGGTTCAAACCTAACTTTCTACTTAGCTTTTCTTTGTTTTGATTTCCCTAAATTCACAGTCACTAATTGCTGCAATTATAGCATGTTTGCTAGGTGGCTGTGGCCAAATTGTTCATCACCACTAGTCATCTTTGGGTTATGAGTTTTTCTATAGACTTGGCTTGGTCCTCAAATAGGAGCCTGTCACTAGGATCATATTTATTGGCTTTTATAAGATCCATGGAAAGAGATGGCATATAAATGTACAAACTGTAGCTACTTAATACATATAAAAAGAGGAATGACAATTTTGTATCTTTGTTAGCAGAAAAAAACAAATAAACTAAGTAGTGGAATAGGAAAATGGGGCCAGAAAAAAAAAAGGCAGAAAAACAACTATTGAGTCTAAATTAGGAATCAAAGTCACATATTAGTATCAACCATGTATTATATAGCTATCATAAAATCAAATTTTAGAGATGCTATCAAGTTAGCTATTGAAAGTCTTACATAGAACCTCAGTTGTTTAAAAAAAAAGAATTATTTCAAAAGCAAACAAGAGTTGTAAAAATAAGTGAATGGATGAAGCTGACAACATTTATATGGCTAATGTTAAAATAAATGTGAGTCGTCCCATGACTTAACATACATTATTTGCTTACTTCCTCTAATAATGCCTTGATAGTCCCCTGAACCGTGTAAAACTGCAGAAGAAGCCTAGAAAAATCTACCTTTGCCTCATGCCGTATTGCTGAGACTGGAGTGACTTCCTCAGCCTTTTTCCTCTTGTCCTCTTCCTCATCACGCTCTTCTTCTGCCTTTTTCTCCGGCGTCACAGTTGTTATCAAGTTGGTCTGAGAGATGCCCTTTGTCGTGGCGTACTGGCCAGTACCAACCTCTGCAGCAGACATAGAATCCTTCATGTATATTTCATGGTTTTCATTCACTGATGCTAAAGGCAAATATAAAAAAATCTGAAATAGTTAATTCTGTATGATATTAAAAGGCAAGTTAAAAATATCATAATTATTACTGAAAAATTTCCCCACATATCAGAAAGCTTGGAAAATTGGCTGATGAAGTTTGCTACATAGGACATACATAGCTTTTCTATATTTTGTATACCCATGTTTGCAAATTCTTTAAGTGCTTAATACATAAAATAATCAGAATGATTTTTAGCCAACCCCATGCTCATTGGTAAGTAATATTCTGAAAGAAAGAGTTCTGAAGATTTAAGCAACTGGAAAATACAGAAGGAACAGCCTGAATTGACTCCTCCTCTAACAATCAGATACCAAGCTGCAACTCCTATAGTTCAGCTCATTCAGTGCCAGTTCTTTTTAGGAGATATATTTGCTTCAAGATCTAAGGCTAGGAACTGGTGTTAGGTTGAAAAAAAATTAATAGAATTTTTGGAAATGCCTTTCATTACCAAGTTCTATATTAGTAATGATCTTTATAAAAAATGTCCCCAGGATATCTGGAAACATAATCCCCATATATTAAAGTCATCATGATAATTAAACACCACTATCTAGCCAGAGATTAATAGAACAGGTGGTAACTGATCAAATAAGACGAGAAACACTGAAATCTCCATTGCAATGTAACCTGGCAGCAATGAAAGAAAACAGGCACTTGTATTACATTCGGGAAGCATGACAAACAGATGCGAAATGGAAGCCATGCAAATGCAATGCATGCAGAGCATCTAAGATTTAAGAAATGTCCTTTTATATTGTGAAAAAAATTAATTAAAATGACACAATCAAATTGCAAAAAATCTAGTGCTAATCATTTTAGGACTTGAATATCATAAAACTTAACAAAATTTGTCTCCAAAAACATAATAATTGAACAAACAAAAATAATGAATTGTAATCAGTGTTTGATTTAAAGACCTTTGGATACTAAAACAAAATGGCAGAAAAGAATTCTTAAAATACTTGTAGTAGAAAAATCACTAAACACTCACTTTTCTTCAGAGTACATTCCTAAATCTTAAAAGTTTCTTTAAAAGGTTTCAAAAAGTTTTTTTTAACTCATGGTATTTCTCTGAACTTGCTATCTTAAATACAATGCAGCTAGGTAAAAAAGCAATTTATGCTTCAACATGCATTTCCCAGCTTGCAATAAGCACAATCCCAATCCATGAGAGACAAGACATACTAACATCATTTTTGGGCAGGGAGAGGAAGAGATAGGATGTTATTAGCACATATACTGACAATGTTTTTCCCTTTCATAGCAACAAACATCATACCAACACATCATTACTACAACCACATTCAAAACAAACATGTTCTCTTAAGAAAGCATAATACAAACACCACTGAAATAAAATTTTAAAAGAGATGATTTCAATAACTTAGATTTCTTAGATGTTTAATATAAAAGATCTAACTCAGACTCTTTGATTAAGAAAGTCAAGTGAGAATATCAGTGTGAGCAGAGAGAAATGAATATTATATTATGCTAGAAAAAGAAATTGGGATATTTTAATCTATAATCAATTATTGGCAATGCCAAAATGGGAACAGGGATATGTTTCAAAAGTTCACATTTAAGTCGATTCTTTCTAATATAGAATAAATTTCCCCAAACAAACAATGCTACCAATGGCAACAATGTATTTTGAAGTATAACATAAATGTTAATTTCATCAATGTTCATATTTTAATAGTACTGAATTATCTATCATGGATAACAATGTTTCTAGGTGGAAATAAATTCTGAGTTTTCCCTCAGATGTGCATCTAATAAATATTTTCCTTCCATGGCAGTTGGGTAGAAGTGGAAGGGGAAGGGAAGAGTTGAGAGGTAGAAAAAGTACCTACAATACAGATAACATTATTTAAAAGGAATTTCTGAAACAATCATATACCAGTAAAATTTCATACATTCATTTGACTTAATCATCAATAGTGGGTAACATCCTTAAGTCTGTTTGATTATTAAGCAGTTCTTTCTTTTGTTTACAACAAATGACATTAACTTCAAATCCTTAAAATAGTTTCTATAACAGGCAATTTAGACTAGTAGTATGATCATTTCTATCCCCCATTATTAGTCAATTATAAAAACTAAATTATATTAATTACTTGAAAGCAAGGACAAATGTAGCACACTGTTTATTTTCTGGAATTGTCAATAACATTGCTTTGAAGTTTTATTTAGGGTTGACCTGCAAACAGACTCATATATACAACTATATGCCATTTTTTGGTATTACAAACATCTTTCTCATGAATCAAAAATTTCTTAATATTAATAAATGCTGAGTAGTTAGAAAACTAGCATTGAAGTTAGGAAGATCTGGAGTCAAATATACTAAAATTCCAGCACTGGACTAATCCTATAACCTTTCCCAGGCAATTCCCAGATGCCGATATACATTGGCAGAGGGAATTTCCCTATACCAATGAAATCACAGTTTCAATCCCATCCCATCCCTATCGAAACAGGTTACTTTACCACAAAAAAAGCTGAGTTCTTCATTTCCTATAACCTTCTGTCTACATTTTGATCTGTGAAACTGGAAAATATATAAATTGAGGCTTCTGGTAGACTTGTTACTTTAGAAATTATTATCCAGTTATACATAATAAATTTTCTTTTGATACATGATAAGGAAATGTGATTTTATAGAAAACTCATGACTTTTTCTTGAGCCCCATCTTGATCATAATTAGTGATAATTCTGAAGTTAGCCAATAGCTCTTACCCCCATCCAGGCTGCGGGACATTGTGTACCGTTTGCTAGAAGAACGCTCAAAATAAGGTGCAGGCCGGTCTATCAGTGCACTAGCTCTTCTCGTTTGGGCTTGCGTTCTGCCACTGTAGCGGAATTTGGAACCCAAGGTAAGGAATTTCTTTGGCGGTGCTTCTGGTAATAAGAGCCTAAGAAGTATTGGGGTGAAAATCATTATTAAGAATTTTCTTCTCCCTCTCCTCCCCACCCCCAACACAGTCTTATGGAAAATGAAATACTATAGATTCTTCTGTAGTTTCAACAAACTTTTATTTAAATGTCAAGATAAGAAAACTGATTGACAAAAGGAGTACAATTCAATTCCAATGCCATTTCTCTGAAGAACAAAAAGTAATTATATGGTGTTAATGATCTAAAGCAGTTATGTCCCAAACCAGAACATCTCAGGCTTCATATGCTGATTTTTATGGGCAGAGTTTTATTATTTATTACACACATAAGGAGTAGTACTGAATATATTCCAAAGAAATAAAGAATGTAAGAAATAGTCTAAGGAAAAAAAGATTCTGTTATATAAAAGAGAAAGAATAAGATTCTAGAAACAGTGCCAAGGAAAAGGTTAGGGTAGAAATTATGAAAAGTTGGGAAAGTGTTGGAAGCTTTATTATAAAAATGTACATGAGCCCCAAACTAATTGTTTGCAAACCACTAATTTTTAATTGGTAAAGAAATACTTACTTCTGAATTTTAAATATATTTCTTCCTCTAAGAAATCTTCCTTAGCACAATTAATTGCTTACAATTTGCTTCATTAGCTGAATTATTCTACAGCTGTAAAAAATAAAAATAAAAGGTCTCTACTTACCTGAAAAATGTGTGGTGTTCAACACATACTTTCCATAAACGTTTTGCAGCCCGATGGTTTGGCAACTTAAACCCAATGGTGCTTTCAAATTGTTCGAACTAGATGAGAAAAGGGGGAAAAAAGCTTAAACTGACAATTCTCTTTCTCCCTTCTCCCCACCCCCAACACAGTCTTATGGAAAATTATACATAATGGTTTCTATGACATAAATGTAACTGACTTGAAAAGTTTACAAAGATCATTAGAATTCTCACATAATTATGCTGAACACATTTACAGTGGTTTTCATATATTTTTAAGCTTTTAAGTAATAGTCAGTTTTCACAAGAATGTCTCTTCCTTGTAATAATCTATACCTCAAATTTAAGAGAACCTAAGATCTTCCTTCAGCAAATATTCAATTTTGCTACATACAAATCATATATGCATAAAAGGTTAGCGAATAAAATTCCTGAGGATTATGTGAAATTCTTCAATTTCATTCTTCACCCAACATTATATACCCTGCTTATTATCTCGCCAAATATGAAATATTTTGGTCTCCATTATATAAGTTCAAAGTTCTTTTTTTTTTAAGTCCAAAATTTTGTGTAGTTTTCAGAAAGACTTCATATTCTTTGGACACTTCACTTAAATTAAACAAGACTTCATTGTGTCTAGGTTTTATTTTGATGTCTGCTCAACTGAATCGATACTATCCTATAGACCACCAGAGGGCAGTATTCATAAACATTAACACCTCCATCACTACCTTTGAACCATATAAATTTTTTGAGTGTCCTCGTTCATCTCGACATCTTTTTTTCCACTCAATTCTCCACTTGTTTCTGATAAAAATGGGTCATTATAGAAATGGTTCATATATCCAACAATGAAACTGGCAGATAAGGGAGAAGACATACAAATTCAGCCTGATTTGAACTGCTCTTCATTCTCCTTGAGTTATCAAGGTTGGTTACAGCTTCTGGGAGTGGCTAAGATAGAAAAGTTTGATGGTCCACATAATTGTGTTCTGTATTCTCATTTACCATGTAAGGAATAATGCACAGGTGACAGCATAAACCATTCTCCAACAGGCAAAGATACTGTTCAGTACCTTTATGTCTATATGTATATTAGCATTCGTTTCTATGATATTACCTCTAGGCTATAGTTATCAAATAAAATTACTATAATTTCAAGTTAAATATATAGGAAAAAAACATTTTTTTAAAAAATCTACATCTTTTGTTTTTAATCTACATAAAACTTTGTGGTTTAAAAAATTTGTTTATTTCTCTTACTAAAAAATGGGGATATATTTTCCCCATAATAGAATTTCTATTAAAAATAAATAGTTTGAAGAACAGTTTTCAAGATTTATTCCATATTAGACATATTCATTGATCAATATTTGGGATTCCATTAGTCTATAAATCTTTCCTTTAAAAATTACCATACTGGGGCAGTTAGGTGGGATAGTGGATAGAGCACCACCCCTGAAGTCAGGAGGATCTGAGTTCAAATCTGGTCTCAGACATTTAACACTTCTTAACTGTGGGTAAGTCACAAGCCACTACTAATTTATAATTGTATTTATAGGAAGATAAAACCATGTCAGTCCATTTATTTCTTTTATACATGCAGTTAGCTAATTTGTTAGAATAGAAGAATTCAAAGTTCATATTATATTTTGGTTTTAGCATGTGCATAGGATGATTATCTGGTTCAATGGATTTAGAAGTAATTGATTGATGGAATCCCAAATATTGATCAGTGAATATGTCTCAACTTGAAATGAAGTTTCTAGTGAATGTCATTAGATTTTTGTCCTTGGCCCAATTCTATTTATTTAAAAAAATTAATTACTAGCTTTAAAGAATAAATGGAATGCTTGCCAAATTAGCAGGTGACATAAAGTTGTAAGGAATCACCAACACAATGTGTACCAAAATTGGAATTTAAAAAGCTCTTGATAAGTTAGAAGGATGGGCAATTCTAGTAAGATCAAATGTAATAATAATATGAATAGCTAGTGTTTATATAACACTATAAAGGTTAGAAAAGTGGTTTATATGTTATCTAATTTCGGTGTAAAATCCTACATCCACGGTAAAAAATAAAAACAAATAAATAGTGGATGAAGGAGATATGCCTAGACATTAGTTTGTGGACTATAAGCACTATAAAAGTCAATGGTACAGCAGATTTTCAGCTTCCTGATTAAAATTATGTTGTTCAGAATGAAGAAAATCATGGTCCTACTGCACTGAATCTTAGTATTACCATATCTACTGTATTTGATCACTTTGATGAAAAATAATTTAGAAAAGAGAAGCTGCAATATATCTGAGAAAGTGGTTACAATGGTGAGGAGATTTAAAATCATGTCATGTAAAAACTATTGAGGGATATAGGTATGTTTTAGTCTGAATTCAACATAATTCAGGAATTGTCTATTAAGCAAAGACCATCTGCAATGCAGTATGCCAGTAATGAAGATTCTAAAACAAAAAAAGGCATTGATTCTATTCCCTCAAGGAGCTTACATTATTTTTGCTGGTGGTGGAGAATGGGGTACAACATGTATATGAATAAATAAACATGAGGGGGCGGAGCCAAGATGGCGAACTGCGGACAGCTTTCTTTGTGAACTCCCTCCGACATTCCCCCAACCCAGACACAGTAAGCTTTAAAACTGGTTTCCGAGTGAGGTCCTCGCCAAGCATTTGGACTACAACGCACTTCTATAAAAGATCTACCTTGAAAGAACTCCGGAGAAGGTTAGCCTCAGGGGAAATCGGCCGCTGGTCGCGATCTGACTCCAGCCGGGGCGGAAGTCAGGGCTGCGATAGAGGGGCGGATTTTGGGCACCCAGGAAGCCCCTGGGAGACGCCTGGGCCACTTTGCTCTGCTTGCGGGCAGGTGCTTTGACAGATCTGCCTTTGGTAAAGGGTGGATCTAGAGAAACTGAAAACGTGGTCTAGCCCCACCAGCCTCAGACCGGAGGTCAACTCGGCAAACTGCCCCAGGGCAAATACAAATCATTGCAGTTTTCTCTGTTTTTGACCAATATCCCAACTTTAAACCATGAGCAAGAAGCAGAAGAGAGCTCTCACCATAGAAAGCTTTTACGCAGAAAAAATAGAACAGTCCCCAGATCCTGACATTATGAAAACAATCCCAGATGAAGCCACAAAGGCAGACCTAAGTTGGTCTCCCTTTCAGAAGGCTTACCTGGATGATTGCATTAAGAATCTCAAAAGAGAGCTAGAAGAAGAATGGGGAAATAAATTGAGATCAGGGCAACAGAAATATCAAAAACTGGAAAATAGGACTGGTGAATTGGAAAAAGAAAACAGTTCACTGAAAAACAAAATTGGTGAATTGGAAAAAATCACCAATGCACTGGAAAATAAAAATGGTGAACTGAAAAACAAAATTGGTGAATTGGAAAAAGACAACAATTCACTGAAAAACAAAATTGGTGAATTGGAAAAAGACAACAATTCACTGAAAAA
>JAJPUD010003568.1:49994-109217 GCA_023553655.1 Myrmecobius fasciatus | reverse complement strand
ACACACACACACACACACACACACACACACACACACACACACACACACACGGATGCACTATATGGAACCTAGTTTCACAAATCACTAGAGACCCAGAACAATAATCTTGATTACGTCTGGAACATTTTAAATAGTTGACAATACTATATATCGTTTTCTTTTAAATGAAATCTTTATTTCAAATCCTTCATCATCATTTTTTCTAGAACATCTCTTCAATGGACACCCATCACTGATCAAGCATTTATAACATAGCTTGAAAAGGGACCACAGAAGGAGGAGAGTCATGTAAGAATGACAGACTTTAAATTTTATTACTGAGTCTTATGTAACTAGAAATTCTCAGCATTATAGTGCTGAAAGATTCTGTTCATTTGCAAATTTGAATATCACTATGAGCCTAAAATATATTTTATTTCTATAGTTTAAAAGCAGTTCTTTTTTTCAATAGAAACTTTATTTTTTTTAAACCACATAATAAAAAAAAAGCTAAATTGAATGAAACATTGCCCCATAAATCAATTCACATAACCAGGTCACAGGTGTGGCGAAGTCAAAGCTAACCTTTAGATCTGCTGATTTCTTTTCAAAATCAGATGTGAAATAATTAATTATAAATGCAAGTTAATAAACATACAACATCAAATATTGTTGTAATAAACATATCACAAGTCAAAAGAGCAAATATACCCAAAACATGGACATCATGTTGACAAAATACACTTTGTGAGATGCATGCATGAATAACATACAACATATGCTGAAATGACAATCTGGATTTTTATTTCAAATGATTCTGAAATAAAGGAGATGACCTACATACCGGTATTTGCATTGTCTTTAATTATGGGGACAAATTAAATTTATTTTATCAGCACTGTTTCAAATCATATTATCAATGCTGTTTTCAACCATTAGCTACCATTATGTGTGCTTTATTTACATGAATTTTTGTTAAGATATATACATCCTATACCAATACTTGTTTGAAATTTTGCTCTAAGTCCATTGTTATGTAATAACAGAACCATTTCTAAAATGTGTGAAGTCCTCCAGCTACCTGTGTTTCCTTTCTTCTCTACCACCCAAATTTTAAAATAATCAACAATACGGAAACTTAGAAACTGATAAAAATGAGTCTTTGACAATTATTTTAAGTTTGCATTTCTGATTCTGTACCACAATTAAGATCCTTGGCATAAAAATCTTTTAGAATTTCCTTGTAATTTTTCTGAGTACAGAGGCAAAAGAAAAAGTATGAATTGCCATTGTAATAGCATTTGTATCTGCAGTTCAACTCATACCTAATATAAATTCCAGATATTTTGGTTGCTTACCCAAATATCATAACTTACACACAAAAGATATTTTTCATCTATTTGTTTTTTCCTAGATTAAACTATTTCAAGTGATTATGGAACTAATTCAGGAGGCATGACAATATTCCAGAGCTTTATTCCTTCATTAAAATCTCAAATAAAAAGCTTCTGAAGAACTTCACTATGTTGTATAGGCTAACAGTGGCAAAGATTTTAAGAAAAACTTCAAAATATCATACTTATTTAAAGTAGGATACTGCTCATACCAACTTAACTTTGAGGTTTAAAATCATTCAATTCAACAAATACATTTTGAATGGCTACCATAGGGATCAAACTGCATTAGGCAGCTAAATGGAATGGAAAAGGTGATGAGCTTTAAGTTAACATGACATAAATGTTAACCTAATTCTGCCACTGACAACTTGTATAAACTTAAGGAAGTCTCAACTATGTGGGGTCTTCATTTCCTTATTTATAAAATGAAGAAGTTGAACTAAATAACTTCTAACTTCCCTTTTAGCTATGGGTTTATGATCCTATGAATTATATAAAAACTGTAGTTGCAACAGAGAAGAAACAAAACAAGCTTTTTGGTATGTATTTAGACTCTGTTGAGAGAAAGATTTACATAAAATGAAAAACAAAACAAAATAATTAAGTGCCAAAAAGTGACTAAAGTCAAGCTATGACCGGAAACGATGAGTTAGTTATGACCTAGAGGCACCAAGAAGAAGAGACCCGAGTAAAGCTAGGTCATTCATCTTTGTTTGAAGAACATATAAATAAGATATATATTTCAGCAATGTTGAATAAAGTGGAGAACAAAGCCCTACAGGAGAATGTTCATGGAATGCTATATAGGGCAAAGGAAAAAGACTACAAAAGACTGAGACAGAAGAACATGGATAAGCAAAAAATGGGAGCTATAATTGCACAAATAAGTAGAATTAGGTTATGGAAGATTTTGAATAAGAATTATAAAATTGAAACTGAAAGAGGTTTTACTGTACCATAAAATTCAATCTCATATTTTACATATGAGGAAATTAAGGCCAATAAAAATTAAATGTTTTGCCATATATAAGTAAATAAATAGCTGAGCTTGGATTCACACCAAGGGCCTCTAACTCCAATAAATAATTGATTGCATTAACTTGTACCAAGTTTGAATTTATTCAACAGTCAGTGGAGACTTGAGGGGAAAGAAAAAGAGATGAGGTGCAGGGAAATTAATTTGGAAACTATTACAAAAATCCAACTGTGTGGTGATGATGGCCTTGACAGAGATGGTGACAGCAGAGGGGAAAGGATAAAAAAAAAATACTTCCAAGAAAGAATTAACAAGATGGAGACTGAATAAAGAATGTTGAATAATTCCCAAATGACTAAGAGTTTGAGCTATGACTAGAAAAAAAAATGTTAGGATTGGAGATGTGCAAAAAGGTGTAGGTTGGGGATGTGAGGATGAAAATAGAAGTTCCCTTTTGGTTTTGAACTTGAGTAAAAATATTCAAAGACAAATGTCTAGCTGTCAGAAATATAGAGATAAACCATAGTTAAAAGGTCAAAATGGGTGATATGGTTATTATTTAACCCAAACCATTTATTTTACACTTAAGGAAATTAAGGCATGGTATGTGACTGGCCAAAGATCATGCAACTAATTATTATAATTGACATTTGAATCCACAGAAGTGTCTACTCTGGACTATACCACAAAAAAACTCTCTTCAACAACTTAGCTCACAACTGATAACTAGACCTTTACTTGAAGACAAGAAGGACAATGTCCCACATTCCTGAAGTAGTTCCTTTAGCTTTATGGATAATTCTCATCGGAATTAACACCGAATTTACTTTCCATTTTTTTTTTACATTGACTCACTTTCTTTTCTGTTCTTTAGGACCAAGTTGTAGTTGTTGTCGTTGCTCAGTCATTTCTGACTCTTTGTGACTCCATTTGGAGTATTTTTGGCAAAAATACTGAAGTTGTTTTCCATCTCCATCTCTAGCTCATTTTATATATAAGGAAACTGAGGCAAACAATGTTAAGTGCCATGCCCAGAGCCATCTAGCTGTTAATTGTCTGAGACTAGATTTTAACTCAGGAAAATAAATCTTCCTGATTTCAGAGCTTACACTATATCCACTGTGTCACCTACCTGCCCCTATGATTCAACTAATATAAGTCTATCACCTCTTCTATATAACAGCCCTTAAAATACTGACCGACAATTATCATATGCCTATTAAATCTTTTCTTCTTCAGGTCAAACTCTCCAAAGTCTTTGAACTAAGCCTTCTATAGCATAAACTTGAGATCTTTTTCTAGCAAGTGATTTCACTATGATTACTAAAGTCTTTTCTAAAATATGGAACTCATAACAACAGAATCAATCAAGCATTTGTTAAGTGTCTAATACATGAAAGGCAATGTGCAAAGCACAAAGGATCAGGGCAGATGAGAAGAGAAAAATTTCAACTCTTCTCCCAAAAAAGAAGAGGAATAAAGTTCCAAGGAATGGTCCTTTGGAAATATCCTTTAGGAAAGAAAAAATGGAAAACAAGTTAAGAAAGGCCACACAAAGTGATCAATGAGTAAATCTGTTCCCATACATTTTTTAAAATGTTTTAAAGTATAGTTTGATTTTTCTGTAATTCTCCAAAAGTAAGACATTGTTTCTCGAAGAATAGTTTTTTTTTTTCCTACATACATTTTTTAGCTCATCAAATTGATTCAACTGAGTGGATGAGGGGGATAATAACCTATTTTATGAGCCCAATGCTTAGGAATTGGTTTGGGGAGTGGGGGAAGTCTGAGGAAGGAGAAAGTAGTATAAATAAATATGTCCCTCTACCTTGGCATGATGTAGATCGACTCCATACATAGATAATTTTTTGGCATTTTCTAAGAAATGCATCTCTGCTTCTGCTGGTGTCATTCCCCTGAAGAAGAAAAATAAATTGAAAGTTTACACATGGTAAAGAAACAAGAAGTCTTTTTGATAGAATTAGTGATGCAGTTATCTGCTAAACAAGCCCTTATCTAAGACATTACGGCTTTCCTATAAAATACTAAGTAAAAAATTTCCAGACTGATAGATGCTCAGAATAAGAAGAAAACAATTTAAGATAAAAAATTCAAATTAAGTATTTTAATATTTTGAGTCAGACAGGGTTCATTCAGCCAAAGATGATTAATTTCCTGAAGGTTAGAACTAGATTTGTGGGAGAAACTAAGAGTTTATCTCGATAATATTCCCATTCCCAAAGTGAACATAAGCAAACTGCTGTAAGTATTTCTACTATTCACCTGTGGCTCTTGTGTAGTTCAATCACTTTATCTTCCAGTTCTTTTGTGTGGTTTGGTGCAAAACGGAATTCACTGACATAATCACTTCCACATTCATCTGGATCGTAGTCTCCAAGTTCAGACTGAACAGTATAGGATCCCAAGAGGGCGAGGGTAACAAAAGAACATGGCAATCTTCCTGATACTATATCATCTCTCAGCTGTAAACAGAGGTAGTACCTTCCAAAAAGAAAGAATAGTGTTAGACTAGTTAGTTACATTGTTTTCAGCATACAGTGGTATGAGGTATTTACCACTGCCCACTACAATTTCTTTTACATCCATGTTTACACAATATCCTGGAACTAAAAGAAACTATA
The DNA here is from genome assembly GCA_023553655.1 of Myrmecobius fasciatus. Classification (NCBI taxonomy): domain Eukaryota; kingdom Metazoa; phylum Chordata; class Mammalia; order Dasyuromorphia; family Myrmecobiidae; genus Myrmecobius; species Myrmecobius fasciatus. The sequence goes on along the minus strand of JAJPUD010003568.1, from coordinate 104,223 downwards.
TTATTTTACAACAAAATAAAATAAAACAAAACACCAACAAAAACAAAAATGCAGATACGGTGACTATCTTGCTTCTAAAATCTACAAACTATCCTACTAAAAATATTTTAGTATGTAGATGAGGACATCTGTTTCTACTGGAAGTGTCAAAATCATGCTTTAGGCTTCAGGTTTCATTCCAATAAATTTAAGAGAATTATTCTTTGCCAATGAGCAACTAAGAATCCAAGTCACTGATAACACTGGATGATTTATAGTATTTGAAGAATGATATAATCATGGACTGGGTTGAAAGAACAAACTATGAATGCATATATCTATGGGCTGACTTATTGCAAGGTAAAAATCAGAGGACTTGAATCAACTTTAAAGAGCAAATTAGTGAAGTTTTATTAATAAAGTACTTATGTATATATGTATAAGTATACATGAATATATGTGTTTGTCTATATCTCCTAAAGGAATCCATTGATCTCTGTGAACACACTTTGCAAAAATATCTGTTATTAAGTTTCACAATATAATTTTCCAATAAATAATTGTTGGTTTATTTGTTGCAAAACAACAAAAAAAAGTTTTAGTTTTTTGCTTGTTTGTTTGTTTCATTAAGGACGTCCGAAGTCTCATTTGTGATATCCTGGCAATATTTGTGTGTACATGTGTGTGTGCATGTTATGTGCAAAAAATACAAATAACCATTTATGCTCTCAATTTATAGCATTTCTACTTGACTATAATTTACTTTCATATTATGGATTCATTAAGGGCTTTAAATTAGCATTCTAAAGTCTAAACACAGATATATTGTCATGATGACTAATTCTAATGCATAATGTTCCTTAAATTAGAAAATCCTTTGTTTTAAATGTGGGTATTTCAAATGCTATTCCAAGTGATTTTAACAAGGTAAAACAAAGTAGCTTTTAAATAAGTTCTCTTAAAAAATATTTCTAACTAGACATTATTATTGCTAATATCATTAATGCCCAGGAATAAGGATGTGAGCATGGATATATTCTATCTTCATGCATTGTTGGGATGTTAAGACATGTTTATCAAGTCATCTCTCTTAAATGGTTTAAGCATTAATTTTCTTAGGAACAGATAATTAGGTGAACTTCTAAGATCTTTTATAGATTTATGATCATGATAATTGATGTCTAAATAATTAGAAACTGGACAATTTGGTGTTACTAGTATTTTTCATATATACTATATTTTAGAAAGATTTTTGAATATTCATATAGGCTACAAAAATATTTCCCAAAAGATGAAGTGGAATTAGGAATTCTTTTTTCAAATACAAATTTAACAATGGCATTAGCCATAAATCAAATGATCTTAAATCTAGACTTTGAAAAAAAAAGAACTGTATGGCTTCTCCAACTTATCTACTTTAAAGTTAGCTTTTGTCTACATTCTAATTTATCACATGAAGTGAACTTGAACTTTTCATCTTACATCATTCCTAAGTACTTGACTCTGTCTGAAAATTCTATACTAGAGATTTTCCCATTGGCAAGAAGCAATCAATACATACTGTGTTAGCATGTAATTATTTAGACTAGCAGTAACTTCCTATCAAAGAATACTAGAAGTTTTGCTGTCAGAGAATACTAGAAGCATGGTGGTCCAAAGTCATATAGTTTTGATTATTTTAAATTAAATTTTCTTGTATCAATATAACCCATATTGCCAAGAATAAAAGGAATACAGAAAATAGGGGGAGAAAGAACTTTCATAGACAATTTCTCAGATAGGATGAAATTGGACTGGAATATTCTTGGGGTGTAAGAAATGATAAGCTGGCTGATTTAGAAAAACATGGAATGACTTAGACTTAAGGAAGATGCTATCCACCTTCAGAGGAACAGATGATAGGAAGAAATGAGCCTAGTATAATATTTCATATATGTGTGTAAGGGGGAGAGAGAGAGAGAGAGAGAGAGAGAGAGAGAGAGAGAGAGAGAGAGTCCATACTTGATTGTAGCCTTCTTGGTGGTGAGAAGGCAAGAGAAAAAAAGGGGGGCTCAACAGTGAACAGAAAAAAAACAACAAGGAGGCAAAGAAAAGCTGGGAAAACAATTTCTTTAAATGGAAATTTATTTTTTTATATATTGAATCCTTTCTTATTATTCTGCTGTATACATAATTATGCTCTTTTTCTTCTCATTTTGGATCTAACACCCCCAAAAAATTTACCACCCCCCAGGAAAAATACAGAAGTATCAACCCAATCCAATACCAAAGATTCTTAACCATGAATATCCTTCATTTGTGACAATGTTATATTTTTTTTCCTTATTATCAACTAGCTGCCAACAATTTATCAAATGAAAGTAGCTAATTTAGAGCCTATCTGAAATAAGCAAAGTTGTTCTCAAGGGAACATGGGAAAGAAATCCATCCTCCCACTGTGCTTGAGCCTTTCAAATTTATTTTTTCAAATACCTGGTGATGTCTTCAGATAGCTGGGCAGGGTCTGGTGGATAGAATTTCACATTAAATGAAAACTGCCAAGCACCACCTGCAGAAAAACAGAAGTTCACAGAATGTCTTTCCATTTCTAGTTCCAATTGGTTGCCAAATTAGCATCTATTCACAACCACCACATTTAGAAACCTTTAGATTATCCATGACAAAATAGGGATAGGATACTTAACTCTTTAAATCTCAGGGATTTTTTTTTAACCATTCCAATCTTATTCTCAATTTTTTTTTACTGGAATATTTAATAAACAATGAGACTAATTGCTTTGAATTCCACTCTTTCTTTTGTTTTCTCTATCTCAGGAATTGTTAAACTTCCATATATGATAGCCCCCTTGGGCAGTCTGTGGAAGCCTATGGATGAAATGCTTTTCAGAATGTTTTTAAATGCATAAAATAAAATACATAAGATTACAAATTAAATCAATAGTATTGAAATAGTTATTGAAATAATGTCTTTAGACCCCTTAAACTATAGATTAAGAGTGTGTACTCTATTTGATAATAAAGACAAAAGAAATCAATAATGACATCATCCAGAAGAAAGTGTTTTAAAAAAATAAACAAAAGGCATGGAAAATTCTCAAACTAGACTGTACCTACCAAGTATTCAGTTCTGCAATAAAACCAACCAAAAGATAAAATTTCTGCCTTCCAGAAGGTTGTATTAGGCAGGGCTTTTTAAATTTTTCCCACTCAAAACTACTTTCTGTCAGAGAAATTTTTTCACAACTTCAAGTTATATAGGTATATAAAATAGGTATACAAATCAATATTGACTGATAACAAAACATAATGGCTCAACCTCCATATTCAGTTACATGTCCCATATAGAATTGCAATCCATAGTTTAATAAGCTTTTTGTATGGCAGTGGTAACAAACTCAAATAGAAATGGGGACCAATAATTCAGAATAAGGATCCCTCTAGGTCATATATTGATTTAGTTTTAAAGTATAAAATTATCTATGTTTTATTATATTTTTTATTTGTTAAATAATTCCAAGTTCTATTTTAACTTGATTCAGGTTGCACTTAGGAATGTTGTAGGCCATATTTAGCTTGTAGGCCTTTGGTCTAGGGATACAGATGTTAAGTGTTACAGTTATATACTTTTAATAATTTTTGGTGGGAGGAAGGATTGGTGATAGTCATGTTGAGCAGTTTATAATTTCCTGCTTGAGCAGAAGTATAACCTAATATAAATTTCAATTAAAGGAATAAAGTAATTTGGCAGGTGGAGAAGAAAATAATCAGGAATATAGAAAAAAAAGTGGATTGAGACAGAAATAAAAACAGGGAAATAATGAGAAAATGGAGTGGTTTGGAATCAATATATCAATGAAGATCATGGAATGGTGCCATCACCATTAAATGCTTTTTGTGGGAGAGAAAATGATGCGGTACACATATATGCATACATGTATAAATATACATGTATATGTATGTAAATATAGACATATTCATACACTGGATGTTACTCCAAAGAAACGTGAAAAATGCATAAATATGTATAGAATAATTCGATATTCTCTCTCTCTCTCTCTCTCACACACACACACACACACACACACACACACACACACACAGAGCTGTGAGTGACAGTAGCCATGTCTAGAGTGGGGTGGGAAATGGAGTAAGAGAATTAAAAAAGAAAAATTTACATGATAATTTTGTTGTATAATTGAAAGGAATAGCAAATTGTGCAGATTTGCAGTTTCTTGTGTAATCATCTTTTTTATTATAGTATATTATGGAAATGCTGATTTTATTCCATAAACTAAAAATAAAATTTAATAATAATAAAAATGTTTTAAGAATTTTTAAAATTTTTCTTGGTCTTAGAAATCTTGTACTCATGGAAGGAATAATGTATTTTGATCAAGTATACTGATATATATAAGAAATAGAACTGTTTCAGAGTTAAAGAAATTCCTAAATGGAGATGGCAAACTGCAATACGACCTTTCACCATGACACAGAATATGTCCAAGAGATGGAACTAACCATGTTTCAGGGATCTGGGAACCATTCTGAATTTAAAAGCCCCTGAAAAACTATAAAATATATCTTTCCCTATATCTGTCTGGTAGACTTGGGAAAATTATCAAAGATGTATTTGACACACAACATAAGAAAAGCATGGATTCATTATTAAGAATTAAAGAATATTTCTCAAAATCTTGTGAGCTTAATGCCATAACCTGATATTTTAAAGTCATATGGTTTATGTCCAAAAATTTTTACATGTTTTTACTTTGGCTCAAGTAGTTTATATATGATTACACACATGTGTGCACATGTCCACAGACATAGAGAATCACAGAACTGTCTGTCTGAATTTTAAAATGGGAGAAACTCTAGTCAGCCATAAGTAATATTGTATAAACAAAAACTTACTTATACAAATAATTTTACATGCTGTCTTTAAAATATATTTTTATCCAAAAATTTTTTCTGCCTTAATATAATGGACTCTTAGAGATGATAATTTAATTTTCTTCAAAATGAGTTATATACATATAATTTAATATTTATAATGGAAAATATACAAAGTCTGATAAGTCATTCTTTTCTTTAGTTTTCTACTCTTAGAAAGAGCAGTTAAAAGACAGAATATAAAGTTACTATGAGGAAATTCTAGCAACAAGTTCCAACCAAATTAAACTATTCAAAGAGACTTTTTGTTAATAATACCATAGTTTCTTATTTGTAGTATGTTACATTTTCAAATTACTTCACAAAAATTATTTAGAAGACTAACTACTAATTATTATGTATTCATTATGTGACTACATAGGCCTTTGTGCACATATTACTCCATAATCTTTTTGCTGCATGGTGTTTTCTTATAACTGCAGAAAAAATTCCTGAGAAAATTTCACCTTAAATTTTTTAATACTATCTAAAGCAAAAAATAATGATATTTTCAACTATTTATCACAATGTCAGGCACCCCCGACTTCAATCTCACTTAATCTGTTGCTGTCACACAACTTCTCTGACAAGCTGCTGTATAGGAAACATATTAAATCACATTTTCAAAATGTGTTAAAGGAAGTTTAATTGTATAAATTATCAGGAGGACTATCAATATTAAAAGATTAGTCTTTGGAATGTTTTGTTTTCTTTTTTTCTAGAAAAAACTTTTATGATTTTGCAAAAGTGGAGTTTCCCATGCAGTTGGTCTACTGATTTATCTTATCTCTTTTCAGTACTTTAGGCATTTTTATCTTAAAGAAACTTATTCTCTAAAGAGGTAGAAGAAGTTATTTGTTCCTTCTACTCAAAGTAACTGTTGAAAAGGAGAAAGGTGGCACTTTTACTTTGAATATATTAATTTCTAGGCACAAAGAAAGATAGGCTGGATTCTATGAATAATCATAAAGAAATTCTTTTACAGGTTTTTAAGGACCAGTGAAAGAATAGAACAGCTAATTAAAAATGTTTTTTCCATGTTGACATATAATTACATTACCATTGTCAAATGATAATTTCCATTTGTTTGCTAAAAATCGATGTGACTAACTACATATAGAGCAGGGATTTGTAAACTATTCTGTGTCATGGATCCTTTTGGCAACCTGAAAATGCCAATGGACTCCTCAGAGTAATGTCTTGGTTTTTTTTTCCCCCCATAAGTCTTACTTTATTTTTTCCAATTACATATACAATTTTTAACATTCATTTTTCATATAAAATTTTGAGTTCCAAATTTTCTCCCTCAAGTGTGATAAGAAATTTGATATAGATTATGTATGTGTAATTATGTAAACTATGTATTCATTTTAATCATGTTATGAAAGAAACAAAAAAGGAAAAAACATGGGGAAAAAGTAGAAATAATATGTTTGATCTGTATAGAATAATATTTTTAAAAGTGCAAAGTATAATAATGTAGGATTTCAAAGAAAATCAGTTCACAGACCCCAAGTTAAGATTCTCTAGGCTATATCAATCCCAATAGTTAAATACTTTCTTAAATAAGACAACATGTAAAGTTTTTACCAACTTAAAAATGCTATATAAACACTAATTTTTGGAGAAATGTGGGGGCATAAATATACTTATTAAATTTGTATTTTAATTCACTAATTTTATTTCCTAAAAATAAATCTTCCTAGATTTAAAAGTTTCTCTTGAATCACAACAGCTTAGGTAGTAAAAATGAAAAGAGCTGTTAATAGAATGACAGAAGTTCAATTCATTAAATAACACTTATTAAGCACCTAAATACGTAAAATGTGCTGTTCACCACTATATTCCATGCTAATAGATCTATAAGAAAGGACCTGTGGTTTTAATCTTTTTTATATAATACTGTTCTAGTAATGTCTGCATGGAGCATTTCTCCTATGCATTAGTCACCAATTTAGAGTTCCATTTCTCTAAGAGTTTTACATTCTTTTCAACAGTCCAAATAAAGATTCCAATAAAACTTACTTCGAATCTGTTTTTTTATTTCCTTAGCAGGGTCCAGCCAGTTCTGAAAAAGAAATAACATTTTGAAATTTAATCAGAAGATTAAAAATAATTTGAGATTCATTAAGTACAAACATTTACTAATCTTGCCCAAAGTAAGATTCCTTCTTTCTGCTGGTGGTACCACCTAAGTCCCTCATACTATTAATCTCAATCCGATGCTCCTTTTCCTCCGTTCAGGCCTTTTATCATCCTAGACACTCTTCTCAGTCACTGATTATGGACAGAACTGTTTAAGTGGTTCATTTTTAAAGTACTTTTCAAGAAATTAGTTTACAATCATTAGTTTTGAGGGGTCAATCTAGCACAGAAATAGAAAAGTAATTAAAGGAGAGTCAGCTTGATCAAACAACTAACTTGAAGGGACAACTAGGTGGCACAGTGGATAGAGTACTAGCCCTGAAATCAGGAGGAACTGAGTTCAAATCTGGTCTCAGACACTTAACACTTTCTAGCTGTGTGACCCTGAGCAAATCACTTAACCTCAATTGCCTCAGCAAAAAAAACAAAACAAATAACTTGATGATATTAGATACATGTAATTTAATGTATTATTGATCTTTGATCCATTCCTCTCTGAAGAAAAGCACCTCTATATTAGTAATTTTTTCTAGGTTTTTCAGTTGTTCAAATCTTCCTCTCAGAAGTTACTTTCCACCTATTCTCTGTGTATTCTATATATTCATATTTATTTGCAATTAGAATTAGAATTGCCATTAGAATGTAAGCTCCTTTAAGCAAAATCGGCTTATTGCTTTTCTCTGTATCCCTACCACTTAGTACAATATCTAGTACATCACAAGCTCTTGTTAATTAACTGGCCTAAATGTTGTTCAGTCATTGTAATCATGTCTATCATACTCATTTGGAGTTTTCTTGTCAAAGTTACTTGGAATGGTTTTCCATTTCCTTCTCCAGTTCATTTTACAGATAAGAAAACTGAGGCAAATTGAACTAAATAATTTGCCCATGTCACATAGCTAATATGATGAGGCCAGATTTGAACTCAGGAAGTTAAGTGTCTCCCAGTCCAGACCCTGCACTCTACCCATTGTGCTACCTAGCTTCCTTTTATCTAGTTTAAGTCACTCATTTTATAGATCAGAAAACTTGAATTCAGAAAGGGTGGTGACTTGTTCCAGGTGTTAGTACTGTTAAAACTGGGTCCAGAGTTAACGAATTTTCAGAACAATAAAATGACTTTGAAATTAAGTGACTTCTGGTAGTATTAATTATGGGCAAGGCGCATGAAATTTGGAATTCTAGGGATTCAAAAGAAAGAAAGCAAAGGGGAATATGAATCATAAAATATGTGAAGTTAGTGGTTAATTTAATTTATTCAATAAAAACACAGATTAATTCCAAGATATTTTTATTGTTATAATACAAGATAACCCTAATGGATATTTCACCTTTTGGTTTTCAGTGTCCCGATATGTTAAACCAAAGTAGTCTTTTTCTAATAGGTTCAGATGTTCACAAACTTTGTCAAATAGCACTTGGCCTCTGGAACGTTTCTGTGAATAGAAAAAAAAAAGAAAGAAAGAAAGAAAGAAAGCTTAGTTCTTTCTTAAATATTATGAGTCACAATTTAACATACTTTATGCTGCATTTGAAAAAAATTGAGAGGATGATTGCTAACACAGACAAAAACACTTTCATCTCACTCTTTTTCAGAAGAACTCATCTGCAATGGGGTAAAATTGACTGAGCTAAAGAAAGACTCCTAGAAATATTCAAAAGGCAAAGTTAAAGATGTAAATTATAACACGGCTTTCTAAATCTTTATTCACAGATATGATCACAAGTCTTGTATTGGGCAAGTAAAAAAGTCCTAAGGAGGTAAAATAGAAATGACTAAAGAATGAGCATCCCAAAACTACAAATCAGGCACAATATATGAGACTTAAATCCCATAAAAAAACAGCTCCAAGGACCTTTCTGCTGATGGGACATTTGGTTACCAATAAACTGTTCCCCTAACATGAATTTGTACCAATCCCAAGACCATGACCCGCACAGCAATCCAGGCTTTCCCTCCAATATCTTGTCCCACTTGACTCAACCCTACAAAACCATTGGCTGATGGGGTATGTTTCATTGATTTTGGCCCCTGCTTTTCCTGGGCAACTCAGTGGACCTGACATTTTTCTACCCCCTGGAGTACTTTGTTGGATTGTATTTCCCTTCAATAAAGCTTGCCTGCTTTCCCTTCTCCTGGCTCCTTTTTCATGCTGTCTTCTGTCTTGTGGTACACCACCCCATCCTTGTACTGTAGCCTACAACTTTAAACATCAATCGAACTGCATTAAGAAAGTGGGTAAAGGAGGTTTTGGTGGATGGAGAGCAGGGTTCGGTGTTAGGGAGTCACTTAAGGCAATTTTTCACTTGCTAGGCAGGACTTCACTTGATCTGTCTTCTCCAAAGAAGAGTTTAAATTATTGACCACTTTCAAGCTAATAAACTTTATGTAATGCTATGGTTATGAACTAAAAACACATCATTTAAAAAACATCATCTTACCACAGGCCCCAAACGGCAATATCTATATGCTACCAGGAAGCTCTAAAAGAAGGGTGGGAATGTCCGGCCTGTAGGCCACATAAGGCCCACCAAATCATTTGCTAAGGCAACCGCAGCCAATGATGAGCTGAAAGCTGGTACAACAGACCTTTCACTGCTCGAGTTCTATAAGTTGGTGATTTTGTATGGCTCACAAGTGATGTTACAAATATCCAAATGGTCCTTGACAGAAAAAAAAGTTCCCCGCTTCTGCTCTAAACCCAAGCTATAACAGCAATATGTACATGCCACCAAATATATACCTCCATATATGTCCATGGTGCCCAAATATACTGTTTTAAATAGGTGAAAAATATTTTAAATGGTCTTGTTTAAACTATATTATTCTTTTGCATATGATGAAATATTAAGTTCAGTGGTAAAATTGTTAAACTTTCTCCAAGCTGTAAAAAATAATTCTTACTTCATGTCACTGAATCTCTATGTTGAGTATAAGCTAATGTCCACTTATCACAGCAGATCCTAGTCACTCTGGGGGTACTTTATGGCTAGGGAACTTGAATAGGGAGGGAGAAAAATCCTTGACTTGTTTGCTTCATAGGGCAGAGCCCCAGCGGGGAGGCACTGGTAAAAACATATGTGCTGTGTAATTGTTGTTCAGTTTCAGCTGTGCTTGAATTTTCACTGAACCCATGTGGGGTTTTCTTGGCAAAGACATTGGAGTGGTTTTCCATTTCCTTCTCCAGGTCATTTTACAGATGAGAAAACTGAGGCAACCAGAGTTAAGTGACTTGCCCAGAGTACCATAGCTAATAAGTGTCTTGAGGCCAGATTGGAACTAAGCATAATGAGTTTTTCTGACTCCAGCTTGGCGCTCTATTTACTGTACCATCTAGCTGCCTCAACATCGGAGCAAAATTATCTGCAAGGAAGACAAATGGAGTATATTTTTTGTACTGGTTCAATCCAAGACAAAACTTTTAAGTCATAGAGACTTTTTGTAGGTGAGGTGGCTTAACTGGAAAACAACTGAACTTAATTCAATTGATGTGGTTTTTTTGCATTTGTATTTCAAATTTTTAAAATGATAGGGCATGTTCTTTATTAAAAAGTAATCTTTTTTTCTCTCCTCCACAGATATCACCCGGATGCTTTCTGCTACATCTCCTCCTTCACATCATCTCACATTGAGAGGTGATCCTTCTTGTCAAAGCTAACTGTTCTCCATTAGTTCATCTAGGTGGTGTGGTGGATAATAATCCTGGAGTGTGAGATCAAATTTAATCTCAGATGATTCCTAACTGTGTGATCTTAGGCAAGTCCCTTAATTTCATTTTGCCTTAGTTTCCCAATTTGTAAAGAGGAAATAATAAATTTATTTATTTGTAAATAATGTAATATAAATTTGTAAAGAGGGAATTTAAAGTAGAACAAAAGGATTGTTTTCTAAAGCATTTAGTCCAATGCCTGGATTATTTTTGTTTTTGAGGCATTTCAGCTATGTCTGCCCCTCTGTGACCACATTTTTTGGAGTTTCTTTGGCAGAGACACACTGGAGTAGTTTTGTCATTTCTCTAATCATTTTATAGAGGAGGAACTGAGACAAACATGCTTAAGTGACTTGCCCAGGGTCATGTAGCTAGTAAGTGTCTGAGGTCAGATTTGAAATCCAACCCTGCTGACTCCAAGCCAGCAGCCTATCCATTGTGCCACCTAGTTTTTCATATAAATGTTTGATATCATAGTATATTATTAGTATTATTATTCTATATGTACATATGATCTCAATCTCATTCTATTCTACCTTCTAGAGATTAGCACCCCTATCATCCCTACTCTCCCCACTTCTCTTCGATCTCTGTGTCATCTAGCTTTTCATCTGGTATACGATAGGCAGTACACAAATGTTTGATATTATAGTATTACCATTATTATTATTCTACATGTACAAGGGTTCTCATTGCATCTTATCTTCTCCATGAGATTGTCATCCCTATTATCCCCACTCTACTTTTTTATCAATCTCTGTCTACTGGCTATTTCCTTCCCCCGCCCCAAAAAATGCCCACAAATCCTCCATCCACAAACAATTTTTACTACATCCCTCCATCTGGGGTATCATCCCATATCTTTTCCCTCTTTTGTGGCTAAACCCCTTAAAGCCTTCTATACTTCCTCTTATTCTCTTAAACTTTCTACAATTTGGTTTCCAACCTTACTTTTCAATACAACTTGTTTTCTTCAAAGCTACCAATGATTTCTCAACTGCCAAATCTAACAGCCTTTTTCCCATTTTCACCTCTCTGCAGCCTTTGACACTATCATCCGCCTTGGGTCTTCTATGTCTTCCTTTCAGTTTTTCTGTGACACTGATCTCTCCTGGTTCTCTCTCTTCTTACTATCTGATCACTCCTCAACCTCCTCTGCTGAATCTTCATCCAGGTTATGACTGCTTACCACAAGTGTCCTACAGGATATCATCTTGGCCCTCTGCTCATCTCGCTATACTACTTTACTTGATTTCATCATTCTCAGAGTTTGTTCCTATATTGGTGGCTCTCAAATCTACTTATCCATACCTAACCCCTATCCTGATTTCTAGGCTCTCATCCCCTGTTGCCTAAAAGACACCTCAAACTTGATTCCTATAGACATCTTAAACATAACATGTTCAGGACTGAACTCATAATCTTTCTTCTAAATTCTCTACCCTTTTAAATCTCTCTAAGGAACCAGCATCTTCTCAGTCCCTCATGACTACAACTTAGAGATCTTCCTTGACCACTTTCTCTTACTCCTGTATCCTATTTAGTGAATTTTACCTCCAAATTATGTCTCACAAATACCACCTTCTCTTCTCTGACACTGGCTAATGCAAGCCTTCATTACTTCACAATTGGACTACTGGAATAGCCTGCAGGTACTCTGCTACTATATGCCTGCCCTCATCCCAGTTCATCTCAGCTGTCATTGTGATCTTCCTAAAGTGTAGGTCTAACCATGTCATCCTCCCATTAAATCAACTCCAGTAACATCTTCAGGATCAACTATAAAATCCTCAGGAATTCCAAATCTTTTATAACCTTTCCCCCAAATACATCTTTCCAGTCTCCTTAGATTTTACACCCCACCATCTACTTTTCTATACAGTGATACCAGCTCCTCAAATAAGACCTATTCAATTCCCACTCCATATTCAGATTCTGGGCATTTTCAATTCTTGTCCCTAATTCGTAGAATTCTCTCCCTCTATTTCTGGCTAGCTCTCTTCAAGTTCCAGTTAAAATTCTATCTTGTACATGAATCCTTTCCTGATCTCCCTTAATTCTAATGTTTTCCCTCTGTTGATTATCCCTAGTTTACCATGCATATATCTTTTTTTTTTGGTACATAATTGTTTGCACATTGTCTTCCCCCAGAAGAATGAGTTCCTTGAAAATCAAGCACTGTCTTTGGTCTTTTGCCAGTGCTTATTACAATTCCTGTAGGTACTTAGTAGGTATATTACTAAGTGATTGAAAACTGCATGACAGCAGAAATGCCACATGAAGCTGAAATTGAAACATTACTCTTGTATTTGAATGAGTGATATGAAAATTAAACATTGCTAGTTTGAACTTCATAAATATGTGACATAATAAAAATAGTAACCCTGTAAAAGATATTATCCTGCAACAGGTAATTATGCTAAAAATTAAAATAAAGTTTGTATTGCCCCCAAGTCCCAGTCATTAAGTAAAAAGAAATTTATGATAGGTAGATTAAAGCCTAATTAAAGAAAACTGTATCTTTCATAATACATTTGAAGAAACAGTGGTGATAAAAAATGTATGTTAACAAAAATGCATCATAAACTGAAATAAAAGCATTATTACTCATTGGATTTGAATGAGTGACATAATTAAATACTGTGAGTTTGAACTTCATAAATATTATAAAATTCAATTATTCCTACTATATGACAGCCATGTATAATTTATACTGAAGGAAAGCTAGAAGACAAGTATCCTTTATTTAACCTTTTCTATATAATCAAAACTAAATGAGCACACAAAGAAATAATCACTAGATGATTTAAGTATTGTGGCATCTACAGACATTATCACATACACACATTTCTCTATCAACCACAAACAGTCCAGTAAAATTAATTTTACTTTAAATAACCTGATTCAGTTGTAGACTGCCCTTACCCCAAGTTTCCCACTGGTTTATTGCTTTCCTGTTTCAGATAGATAAGAAAGAGCAGCTTAGTTGCCTGAATCAAGATTTTCTTGTATTCTAGAAATGAAAGCTATTAGCAACTGAGCAAGTGGAACTATTTTTTTACTTTTTTCCTGGAGATTCAGCAATAAGTTGGATGCCCATTGCAGCAAGCAAGGAACATCTGTCTTAATAATATATTGTGTTTTTACATTCAAGTTGTTTGCCAAGGTTTCATTATGGTGATGCAGAATCCCAGGATTTCCAAGAGCTGTGCTAGTATAAATAAGCTCTGGAAGGTCTGTCCAAGCAAGAATGCTTCCAGAGGAAGTCAGCCTGCAACCCACAACTGACTAAGAACCAATCTGGCTCATCTCAGGCTGAGCTTGAACATGAGATACTGATAAAGGGTTAGATACAAGGTGATGAACTCAACGGCTACAGATACTCATAAAAGCACCTTAATAGTGAGTTAGAAACTGCAGTTTCTAACAAATCAAGCCAATAAACAATTTTCAATTGCTATGAAATGGAAAATGGAAAGGAAATAGAAATAGGTGCAATTCAAATACTGTTAACCACCCTTCCCTCTCTCCATTCTTTCCATACTATGAGGTATCCTCCTAAACTTCCTGCAATACAACAGCATGATTTCCTGGAAAACACAAGACATTTAAGAAACTTTATATATTGGTCACATTAAAAAAATAACTTGTCCAGGGAGCTAAAGGAGGCTTTAAAGGAAGGGATTTATTACTTCCATTTGTCACACTTAGGAGGAGCTGATTTGTCACCAATCTGCTTTTGTTACCAATGTCATCATAAGTTGAGTATTTGAAGAATGAGCAAAAGAAATTTAATAAGGTAACTCAGTATACAAGATTAAATAAATTTTTCATTTGCTTCCTCTAATTTTTCCAGTTGGTAAAATTTTCCTCTTCCAATACATTCCAATAGTCCAAAACTAAATACATTTTCTTTCACCTAAATCCTCCCTCCTTATAAGCTTCCAAATTGCAGGAAAGGGCTCTGCCATCTTCCCAGTCCCCAAAATCTCAGCCTAGATGTCTTTGACATTTCCTGACTACCTCTCATGCCATTCATATCCAATCTATTGCCAAGACCTTCCATTTCACCTTTGCAACATCTCTCAACTACCGCCACCTTGTCTCCTCTGACACTGCAACCACTCTCACGCAGGCTTTTATTACCTGACAACACCCAGACTACTGGAATAGCCCTCTGATTGTTCTGCCTGCCACAAGCCTCTCCTCACTCCAATACATCCTCTGCCAAAGCACAGGTCTATGCCACTCCTTACAGTGACTCCCTATCATCTCCAAGACCAAATCAACACCATCTCTAACATTTATGTAGCACTTGATATGTGCCCAATCCTGTGCTGAGGACTTTACAATTATTATGTTACCTTCACACAGTAGCCCTGAGAGGTATCTCCATTTTGCAGATGAATAACTGAGGCAAACAGATATGAAGTGATTTCTTCAGGACCATACAACTATCTTGAAAAAAACTAAATAGCCAAAGAACCCACAACAACAACAATAACAATTATCACAACAAAAATCACTTTCTCCCATTTGCTGTTTTGTTTAAAAAGCTGAAATAAGCATGCAGTTACTCTTGTTTGTGCTTGGACAGTGGTATAACACATGGGTAAAGTAAAATACTGACTGGCTTTCTATTCAGTAACAGGCATAAAGGCTACATGAAATTAAGTAAGGCCATAAGATTACAGATTTAAAGGTAGAAAAGACCTTAAATACCATCATCCAGGGAGTAGCTAAGTGGTGTAGTGGATGGAGCACTGTGTAACCCTGGGCAAATAATTTAACCTCTGTTTTGTCTCCTAAACAAACAAAAAAGAATCTAGATCAATTGTCTCCTTTAATACTTGAGAAAACTGAGGCCCAGAATGTTTAAGAGTTATTCCCAACATCACATACATGGTGGAACAAGAAAAATTTAAACCAAGATCCTCTGATTTCAAGTCCAGAGCTCTGTCCATGGTACTAATTGTATGTGTTTATCAGTTTAGGAAGCTTTGGGTGAGCAGACAGATATGAGAGAGAGAGGGAAGAACACATAGATGGGAGCAACAAGTATGCAGAACAAACCTAAATTCTAGGCATAGGCATATCAGAAATTTCTGAAATCATACATATTCCCACAAACACACACCATTTTAACCCTTCCCCCTGATTTTTTCCATCAGTGTTTTATTTCACCATTTTATCATCAAGCATCATAGAGTGATATATAATACCAATGGTTCATCATTTTAGAAGAATATGCATTTCACATAGCAAGTGGAGATAACATTTTCTCGTTTCCACTTAGTAACTCATTCACCCACTCACTAGGGTAGCAGCTTATCTATGACAAAATAATTGCAAAGGGACACCAAAGAGTCATAGAAAACTTGCAACAATAGCATCAGGAAATATATATTTTAAATAACCTTTGATGTCAAGGCCAAGAAAGATAAAGCTCCAGGGAGAAATATCTAACTACAAAAATGAAAATTAGAAATTAAAAGAAAGAGGTGAAGGGTGAGGAGGGAAATCTGCAAAAGAGAAATTACAAGCATGTTAAAAATTAAGTTTGACTGGGAAAATCTATGTTAATGCTAAATTATCATTTCATGGGTCCCTGAAGAAAAATAGGATTTTGCAAATAACTCTATGAGGGCTAACAAACTATGAGGCAGGAGGTATTGCAATGCTTGATTAAATTCAGCAAAGCAGCATTTCCATGTTAAAAAAATGACATTTGTTTTGTTTCATTTTTACTTAATAGTATTTTTCTTTAATTACATGTAAAAACAGTTTTAAATATCCATTTTATAAGATTTTAAATTCCAGATTTTTCTCCTTACCTTTCCTCTCCCTTCCTAAGATAATAAAAATATTTCCACATTAGTCATGAAAAATTGACATTTCTATAGAGCTTTAAGAGTTGCTTTATAAAGTATAAATGCAATGATGGGAGAAGGAAAAGAACAAGAAGTTGAGAAGTAAAAGAGAATGAGGATGAAGATAAAGAGGAAACAAGTATCACTGAATCTAAACATACATTTTCAGACCTGGTCTTTATATATCATATAGTAAAGGGATGGAAAATGGTCTTGTGTTGTTTAGTTGTTTCAGGCATATATGACTCTTTGTGACTCCATTTGAGTTTTTCTTGGTAAAGATACTACATTAGTTTGCCACTTCCTTCTCCAGTTTATTTTACATATGAGGAAACTGAGGCAAATAGGGTCACATAGCTAGTAAGTGTTTGAGACTGGATTTCAACTCAGGAAGATGAAAGTCTTCCTGATTTGAAGTTAGGTACTTTGAAGCTAGGTATTTTATCTACTGCCCCTGAAGCAGAATCTAGGAAAGAGGTATAATTTACTATGAAGAACCTTGAGCTTATTTATAGACAAAATTCAAGAACAATAGTAATTAACATTTATACAGTACTGATCATGTGCCAGGCACTATCCTAAATACTTTACAATTATTATCTCATTTGAAACTCACAATTGCTCTGGGACATTGGTGCTATTATTATTCCCATTTTTACAAATGAGAAAATTGAGGCAAACAGAGCTTAAGTGATTTATCCAGGATGGAACAGCTAGTAAGTATCTGAGGTCAAATTTGAACTCAGGTCTTCCTGACTGTAATGCAGTGTTCTAATCACTATGCCATTTAACCACCCCAGTTGAAAAAAAAGCATGAGAGAAAGAGATAAGAAAGGAAATCACCATAAACACCAAAGAGATGAAAAGATGAAGTCAAAGAAAGGGTGACATTTTTTAAAAAGGAAGAAACTTTTAAGATAGAAATAGAAGACAGTATTTCTTAATGGGTTGATTTATTAATGCTGATTTTAACAGAGTAGGGATTTTTAAAAAATTAAAAATATAAACCTGAAGTCTAATTAAACTATGCATGGGATAACTGAATTCTCAAAATATTTTAATCATATTTCTTATGGAAAATCATTGGTATAATGATCTTTGAAACCTTTTATAATAAGGTTTCTGATATACTTTCCATACAAAATAGATCTTTTTGAATTTTTATTTCACCTTCAATGAAATATAGCAGCAGGATGAGGAATTTGCTTTTCTTAGGACCAACACAGAGAGATTTGAAGGCACTGAGGATAGTACAGAATTTTCAAAACAAAATAATAAAACGTCTCAGGAAGGGTTTTTGCTAGTGTCAGCCCAAATCATCCCCCCAAACTCTAGGAACTTTTAAGTACTGTTTTAAAAAGTGGTCCATTCATCCTTTTCTTCTCTGCCATAGGCTCCAGGGATTAGTGCAATAATCCCTCCACAGCTGTTACAACTAATTTTCCCCCTACCTTTTAAAAATGGCTTACTGGTGTTATTTTCTTTTCTTTTTTTAATTAATGATTTCTCAAGTATGTACAATCAAACAAAACAAACAAAAAACCATAATGGCCATGTCTTGCCAATACATGTTTAATTCTTTCCCTAGAGGGCACTTCCTCTCTGGATGGAAGGTATGCTTCACCATCACTCCTCCAAAGTCACAACAGGGCATTGAACTGAACAGAGTTCAGAAGGTGTTTCAGTGTTGTACCCCTATATACAATAATCACCACCTATTCTTTCTTGGCTCTCTCCTTCTTCTGGGGCCACTGTTGAAAGGTTCCTACAACAAACATACAAACTTCTGATAAATTCTAAGAATTTCCACTGTTAAGTACTGAAAAGAACAGTATATAGCAAAGCAACATAAATTCTACCATTATTCCTGGTGTGAGATGCAGAACTAGAAGGTGACAAACACCTTTTTTTTTTTTTTTTACCACCATTAGGGTATAGCAGGTGAGTAGCTTATAGGGGAAGAAACAATAAAGGGCACTTAAATATTTTGAATTTTTAGTAATTTTTTTTAAAAAAATACATTTATATATATTTAATTAAATTATATATTAAAATTATAAACATCCATTTTTTTTAATTTGCAAAACACATGTATGGGTAATTCTTCAACATTAACCCTTACATAGCTTTCTGTTGCAAATTTTTCCCCCCTACTCCCCACCCCTCCCCTAGATGGCAGGATATCCACTACATGTTAATTATGGTAAAATACTTGACAAATCGAATATATGAATACATATTTTCACACTTATTGTCGTGCAAGAAAAATCATATCTACACAAAAGACATATCAGATAAAGGAAACACAATGTAAGGATACATCAATCGAGACTATGAGAATGTTATGTTGTAGTCTACATTTCACATCCCTCTCTCTGGGTGTATATGGCTTTCTTCACTGAACAATTGGAAATGGTTTGAAACATTTCATTGTTGAAGAGAGCCATGTCCATCAGAATTGATCGTCATATAGTATTGTTGTTGCCGTATATAATGATCTCCTGGTTCTGCTCATTTCACTCAGCATCAGTTCATCTAAGTCTCTCCAGGCCTCTCTGAAATCATCCTGCTGGTCATTTCTTACAGAACAATAATATTCCATAATACTCATATACCATAATTTGTTCAGCCATTCTCCAATTGAAGGGCATCTATTCAGTTTCCAGTTTCTAGCCACTACAAAAAGGGCTGCCACAAACATTCTTGCACATGTGGGGCCCTTTCCTTCCTTTATGATTTCTTTGGGATATAAGCCCAATAGAAACACTGCTGGGTCAAAGGGTATGCACAGTTTGATAACTTTTTGAGCACAGTTCCAAATTGCTCTCCAGAATGGTTGGATCCGTTCACAGTTCCACCAACAATGCATCAGTGTCCCAGCCTTCCCACATCCCCTCCAACATTCGTCATTATCTTTTCCTGTCATTTTAGCCAATCTGACAGGTGTATAGTGGTACCTCAGGGTTGTCCTAATTTGCATTTCTCTGATCAATAGTAATTAGGAGCACCTTTTCATATGACTACAAATAGTTTTAATTTCATCCTCTGAAAATTGTCTGTTCATATCCTTTGACCATTTATCTATTGCAGAGTGGCTTGAATTCTTATAAATATGACACAATTCTCTATATATCTTAGAGATGAGACCTTTATCAGAACCCTTAAATGTAAAGATGATTTCCTAATTTATTGCTTCCCTCCTAATCTTGACTGCATTGGTTTTGTTTGTACAAAAACTTTTTAACTTAATATAATCAAAGTTATCTATCTGGTGTTCAATTAAGAGTTCCAGTTCTTCTTTGGACATTAATTTATTCTATCTCCATAGGTCTGAGAGGTAAACTATATTATGTTCCTCTAATTTACTTATAATATCACTCTTTATATCCAAATCATGAACCCATTTAGATCTTATCTTGGTATGTGGTGTTAGATGTGGGTCAAGCCCTAATTTCTTCCACACTAGTTTCCAATTTTCCCAGCAGTTTTTGTCAAATAGTGAGTACTTATCCCAGAAGCTGGGGTCTTTGGGTTTGTCAAAGACTAAATTTCTATAGTTATTGCCTAGTTTGTCTTGTGATTCTATCCTATTCCACTGATCGACTACTCTATTTCTTAGCCAGTACCAAATGGTTTTGATGACCGCTGTTTTATAATATACTTTTAGATCTGGTACAGCAAGTCCAACATCATCAGCCTTTTTTTTTTTCATTAATTCTCCTGAAACTCTTGACCTTTTGTTCTTCCAAATGAATCTTGCTACTATTTTTTCTATATCTATAAGATAATTTCTTGGGAGTTTGATTGGTATGGCTCTAAATAAGTAAATTAGTTTGGGTAGTATTGTCATTTTTATTATATTCGCTTGGCCTACCCATGAGTATTTTATGTTTTTCCAATTAACTAGTTCTGACTTTATTTATGTGGAAAGTGTTTTGTAGTTTAGTTCATATAGTTCCTGACTTTCCCTAGGCAGACAAATTCCCAAATATTTTATACTATCAACAGTTATTTTGAATGGAATTTCTTTTTGGATCTCTTGCTGCTGAACTTTATTGGCAATATATAAAAATGCTGATGATTTATGTGGATTTATTTTGTATCCTGCAACTTTGCTAAAGTTGTGAATTGTTTCTAGTAATTTTTCAGTTGAGTCTCTAGGGTTCTCTAAGTATACCATCATGTCATCTGCAAAGAGTGATAATTTGGTTTCCTCATTACCTACTCTAATTCCTTTAATCTCTTTTTCTTCTCTTACTGCCAAAGCTAACATTTCTAAGACAATATTAAATAATAATGGTGACAGTGGGCAGCCTTGATAAACATCCATTTAAAAAAAAAATTAAATTACATATTCTCTCTCTCCTGCCCTGCCTCCATCCCTTGAGAAGGCAAGCTATAACATCAATTAGCATATATATGCTAATTGAAATTTTATGCATTTTATATATATGTGTATATATATATATAAAATGCATAAAATTTCTTTAGGAACTTAATGTTTATTTTTTGTAATAGTTTTTATTTTTCAAAATACATGCAAAGATGGTTTTCAACATTCAACCCTGCAAAACCTTGTATTCAATATATTTCTTTCTTTCTCCCCACCTCCTCCTTCAACTAGAAAGCATTGGTAAAACATCGGTAAACTTTCCTAAACATATTTCTACATTTACCATACTGCACAAGAAAAACCAGATCAAAAAGGGGAAAAGGGGGGGGGGGCACACAAGCAAACAACGATAAAAAAGGTGAAAATACTATATTCAGTCCCCACAATCTTTTCTCTGAATACAGATAGTTCTATCACAAGTCTATTGAAATTGCCTTGAATCACCTCATTGTTGAAAAGAACCAAGTCTAACACAGTTCATCATCACATATTCTTGTTGTTGCTATGTACAATGTTCTCTTGGTTCTACTCACTTCACTTAGCATCAGTACATGTAAGCCTTTCTGAAATCATCCTGTTGATCATTATATTCCATCATATTCATATATCATACCTTATTCAGCCATATCCCAACTGATGGGCATCCACTCAAGTTTCCAGTTCCTTGCCATTACAAAAGGGCTGATACAAACATTTTTGTACATATGGGTCCTTTTCCCTTTTTTATGATCTCTCTAAGGTACAGACCCAGTAGAGATAGTGCTGAATCAAAGTGTATGCAGTTTGATGGCCTTTTGGGCGTAACTCCAAATTGCTCTCCAAATGTTTGGATTAATTTAAACTCTAACAACAATGTATTAATGTCCTAGTTTTCCCACATCCCCTCCAGTATTAATCATCTTTTCCTGTCATCTTGGTCAAACTGAGAGATGTAAAGTGGTACCTCAGACTTGTCCTAATACCTAAAATTTCCACTACTCAAGGCACATAAAATACTTATTTTGTAATGAGTTAAGTCAATGTGTAACCACAAATGTCAATGAACAATAATAAACAGGGGCTGTAATTTTTTGACTTTGCATGAACTATATACAATTGCCTAAAATGTAAGTGGAGCTAGATTTGATATTGTTTCCAAGAGAACCAATCATACAAAATTCTGCTTTCCCAAATTCTTCTGTTCCTCTACATATTTATGTTTTAAGTTTTACAAAGTACTTTATAAATATTTTCTCATTTATCCTCACAAGTCCATTTTATAGATGAGGAAAACTGGGGCGACCAGAGGTCAAATGACTTACCTAGTAAATGTGAGGCTGGATTTGAACTCAGGTCTCCTTTATTCCATATTCAGACCTCTATATATTCTGTTACATATACACATCAATATGTTGATATAACACACAGGCTTGGAAATTCCATATACATCAAAGGCTTCTACAATACAAGATCCCTTAAATACTTCACTAACTAAATGCTTTAGGATAGGAAACAAAGATGGAAGTAAGTACTGCATCCCAGTGATACAGTAAAAAAAAAAAAAAAAAAAGACAATCACTTGGTTATCCTAAAAGCTATGCCTCAATTAATGTGTCAAGATGGCACTTTTGAAAGTACATGCTCATAGACTAGAGAGACACTAAACAAATTGCAGTATACAAATGAAATGGAAGCATTACTGTGCTACAAGAAACTATGATTTGAAAAATGCAGAAAAGCAAAGGAATAAATACTAAGTATACAAAATAAAATAAGCAGAAGCAGGAAAACTATGCAAAATAATAATACTGAAAATGAAGATTATGTAATTATAATTACCAGGCCTGGAACCAAAGAAAACATTCACCTCCCATCCTCACTTTCTTTGGTGAAGTTAGGTACTATGTAGGTCTTCCAGAAAAAAACTACGCCGAGTGTATCAGCCAATACTTTTTACTTAGACAGAATTAATTACATGTGGCAAATTTAAAATCAATAAAGTGACTTTTAGTGATTGTGTTTTTCAAGGGAGATAAGATCCTAATTACAAACACAATACAGGGAATTATTCCCACCCAGGTTTCTGTACAGGAAAAAGATCTGGTTGCTGGGAAGAAGTTTAGTGGAACCAGTCAGAAAGAAAATGAATAAAGGGGAGATAAATCATACTTTTCCCTCCTCATATATAGAATAGTTGAAAGATTATTAGATCAAAAGCCCAGAGACAAGCAAAATTTCTTAGTCCCAGGCTTGGCTTCTTAAATGAGCTGCATGACTCTGAATGAAACAAAAACCTCTCTGTACCTCAGTTTCCCTCATCTAAACAATGAGAAGCGAATTAGTTTATCTCTAAAGTTCCTTTCTGTTTTGATAGTCTATAGCTCCATGTTTACAGGAGGTATGAGAAGATGATCTTCAGGAAGACAGTCACATGCTCCATAGGTTGACTTGTCAGACAATGAGAGACTGTTCCTGAAGAAAAGATTATAAAAGGAGATAATCATTCTTAGGAAGATAAAAGTAGGGTCAGAGAGGCATTATTGTTTCTGCCCCATTGGCACTGGACACCATATCTCATTTTCTAGCTTTTATGCATCTGTCCTCACTGGCATTCTGCATGTATTTCAAAGTTTTTGAAGGATCCAGATTTTTCTACTCTAGTTATACTATTGCCCTCCTATGTTTATTCTTTTCTTCGTTCATAGAATTACAAACGCAGAGTTAGAAGGAACTTTGGTGGTAGCTCAAACCTGAACAAAAATCTCTTCTATAAAGTATTCAACAAATAGTCATACAGCCTTTACCAGAAGACCTCAAATGAGGGGGAAAACAATACCACCCAAAACAATGAATTTAATTTTTGGATAGCCCAAATTATTGGGTAATTTTTCTTTACAAAGAACCTAAATCTTCTCTCTGGAGCTAAGAAATAGCATAATCCTTCTCTTAAGAAATTCATTACTACAAACTTAATCATCAAATACAAACATCTCAAGAAGCAAAGAATAAAAAAGGATTGTATAAAAACTTTGAATTGTTATGTATATGTATGCTTTATATATGCATGTGCATATATAATATGTACATGTGTGTATATGTAAATATACATATTCATATATACATATAGGTATATAAAATAAAATATATAAAGGGTATTTTAAAATTCTTAGTTTAATTTTAAGCCTTAATACATTGAGAATTATAAATGGTACAAATTTTAAAAGTACTATTTTTTTTTTTTTTTTTGCTTAGGCAATTGGGGTTAATTGACTTGCCCAAGGTCACACGGCTAGGAAGTATCTGAGACCAAATTTGAACTCAGGTCCTACTGACTTCAGGGCTGGTGCTCTAACCACTGCGCCACCTAGCTGCCCCTAAAAGTACTATTTTAAAGTTATTTATTGATCTTTATTTTCACATTTAATTTTAGGAATGATATATTATTAGACTTTCTCTTTTGGGGTCACATCAAGATTGCCATATATGCAGCAAAACCCTTTTCTTTGGATGATCTTAAAGACAAGATTACAAATACAACCTTTTCAGAAACTGAGCAGCAACTGATGAATGGTTTTGATTTTTCTCAACATTCAAAACATTAACTAAATTGATGTACAATACTATATACTAGTTACGCTGAATTTTAATAAGAAACATTTTAATATTTTAAAATTTTAAATAATTAACCTTTTCAAATTTTTGTATGTCTTTGTAGCATTTATACTTATGAAATTATCAACAAAACTGTATTAAGACTTTCAGGACACTCTGTACATTAAAAATAACCACAATCATAATCATAATAACATGAAAGTCTGCCATGAACTTGTTAAGTCTTCTCTCCAGATAAAATATTCTTAGTCTTTTGAACAAATCCTCATTGCCCATCCCAGGTTGATGCCATGCTTAACTTTAGATAATATTTAAAATCACAACCTGGGTGGAATACTGCAATCAGATTATCTTTCCTGTTAGCGGATATTTTGAATTAATAAACTATTTCATTCTACATGTTGCATGCCCAAAATAGGTGCAAAAAACTTTAAGCTGAAAAGTAAAATAGAGGCCTTTGATACAATTTCTTGCTTTTGCAAATGAGGAAAATGTATTCTAGAAAAAGGAAGTGACGGCCTAAGAAAATAATCAGAACTGGGATTTGAACATCGATCAGCTAATTCCAAGACCAGTGTACTTTAGTCACTAAACAGTGCGGTTTCTATTTTATGTTATAAGCAAATGATCCTTGTTAAGGACCACGACTATATGTGAAACCTGGAAAGCCTGTAAAGGATTAAAGGGAACTGTACCATTAAGGGGCTGGTCAGTTCTCCAAAAGCCCCCACAGCTGTGAGTCATCACACACTTGAAGGAATTGCAAATCAGCCTTTACTGAAACAGATGTTGCTTGTGAATTGGGAATGAAATAAATTGGAGGCAAGAGGGAAGAGGAGAGAGGTCAGACAATGCAACTGACTCTCAGACTCCTTGTATTGTTATCATCCTCTCATATGAAAGGATCTATTCTGCTGCTCAGAAGTAGATCCCCAGAGGTCAGTAGCAGGTGGTTCCCAAAACATCCAGCAGCTACTAATAGGCTGCATTGATCCCTGACCAGGAGGAAAATATTTTCTGATGCACCAGGAAAATAAGATCTCAGAATCAAAGCCAAAGAGTAAGGCTTGTGATTATGGAGATGTCCCTAAAGGAACAAGCCAGGATTTTTTCCAGCAGAATGGCTGTTCTAGAATGAGTGTTTTCCCATTATAATTTTGTATATACAGAGCATATACAGGGTCCCCAGAGTCTCCAAGTGAACAAGCATTCATTAAGCACCTACTATGCTACTTTGCCAGATGCTGAGGATAAAAAACAGACATTAAACAGTCCCTTCCCTCAAGGAATTACATTATCCTAGAAGGGAATAACATCCTCATAGATCAATTAATACAAATAAATAAATAATGTATTTTGTACAAGGTACAAAGTAATTTCAAGGGGAAGTACTGACATCTGACACTGACAGGATCAGGAATAGTCTCATAGATGAGCACTTGAGCTGAGTTTTGAAATGGACTGGGGACTGATACCAACAGAAATGGTGGTGATGAAGAAACAGCATTTTAGATATGAAATAAAGTTTATGCAAAGACAGTGGGGTGGGAAATGGAATGATATGCACAGAAAAGGTCAAGCTTGGCCGAGGGGCAGCTAGATGGCACAACAGATTGTACACTGGGCATGGAGTAGGAAGACTCTGTCCTGAATTAAAGGCCCACTTCAAACTCTTATTGGGTGTGTGACCCCAGGCAAATCACTTAACCCTGTTTCTCTCAGTTTCTTCAACTGTAAAATAAGGTGGAGAAGGAAATGGAAAATGAGTCCAATATCATTGCCAAGAAAACTCCAAAAGGGGTCACAAAGAGTCAGACATAACTGAAATGGCTGAAGAAGTTTGACTAGAACATGGAGCGGAATAATGTAAAACAACTTGGAAAACAGACTAGAGACAAATTGTGAAGGGATTCAAATATCAAACAGGTAAAGGTTTATTTTATCCTAAAGACAACTGGGAGCCACTGGACTTTCTCATGCAGTAGAATAGCACGTTCATATGGGAGCTTAAGTTTATCAATTTGGCAGCTGTATACAGAATACTACCAAAGGCAGAAAATAGAGGACATATACTCAATTAGGTAGTGATTTTAATCATCTAGGAAAAAGTTAATGGGGGGTCTATATTGGAGTAGTGGCTGTATGGATTTAGCTATGCTAACAGATTTCAAGATATTCTGAAGTTCAACACGGTACAACTTCAAAATTCATTGGATATAAAAGGTAAAGGAGACTATCAAGGATTAGAAATTTCATAGACTGGGAATCTGGATGCTTGGAAGTATAGTATTCATGATGGAAAAAGAGAAATAGGAAATAAGGGTGGATTTTTGATGGGGGCAAGAGAGTAAATTTTTGAAATGTTTGAAATAAAATGTCCAGAAGAAACACACACAACACACACACACACACACACACACACACACACACACATCCATCAATGTATGAAAGAAGTTTGAGAGAGATGGGAGTTTTAAATGTGTAAGTTAGGAAGTCTTCTTAATAAAGAAAACAAATGAATCTCTGATGGTGAGATCAAGAGAATTGAGGCAGAGAAGTGCCCAGGATAGAGTCCTGAGGTAACCCCACAAATAAAGGGAGAATTATGAGTGATGATCCAATAAAGGATACTAAGGAGTGGCCAGCCTCATGAGAAGAGAATCAGGAGAAAGCAGTATCTAAAAACCTCAAGATGAGGTAGTATCCAGAAAGAGAAAATAATTAACAAAGCCAAATGCTACAGAAGTTTAAAACAAACAAACAAACAAAAAAAAAACATTTCTTCTAACAACAACAACAACAAACACTAAAGGGAAAAAAGTTAATTCTATTTAGTAATCAAGAAAAAATTAGTATTCTTCAAGAGAACATTTCCAGTAAAGTTGTGGAGTCACAATCAGATTACTAAAAGCAAATGGAAGGTTAAAGAAGCAGAGGTGAATATTGATGGTTTGATCTTTTGTTGTTTGACTTTTTAAAATTTAAAGCTATTTTCTGTCTGTCTCCAGCCCATCTTTTGAGACTTAGTATATATTACTACCATTTATACTCTCCATGTTCTAGGTCCATCCTCCAAGACTTAAATCAAAATCACTCTGACACTCACAGATTAATCAACAATAGATTTCAGGACAAGTCCTAGTTGGTCAGTTTTGGTCCTGATTGGCCTAGACTGAATGTAAATAGCAATTGTTGGGGAATGGCTAAATAAGTTATAGTGAAAGTAATGGAACATTATTGTTCTATATAAAATAGTGAACAAGCTAATTTTAGAAAGGCCTGGAAAGATTTACACAAACTGATACTGAGCAAAACAAGCAGAACCAGGAATACATTATAAACAATAATAGCAAGACTGTGTAAAGATAAACTTTAAAGACTTGATTCTTCTCACTGGTTCAGTGATCCAAGGCATTTCCAATAAACTTTGGGTAGAAAACATCAGCATATGCTATGTTCAACCTTTTTTTTCATTTTTTTTCCCTCTCATGTTTTTTTACTTTTTGTTCTGATTTTTCTCTAGCATCATGATTCATAAATGTTTATTTTTAAAAATTAGTGTACATGTATAACCAGAAAAAAAACCAAAATAAGTAAATAACAATTGTTTCTGTTTTGGCAAACTAACCTTGAGGCATTCCCTCATTCAAATTAAGATCTAGGAAGGACTTTAGCCTTAGCCAAGGTGGTCCACTGTATCTGAGATCATCTTCAGTCATCCTGATCTATATCTTCAGAAGGCTCTGTAGAACAATATGAGGCAAGTGACTCTGCACAACCCTTCCTTATTTATATCCAACTCACAATATTACCTCCCCAATGTCATGACCCTCTTCAAGAATACAGGACAAACAACAACCATCAATCTATTTTCCATCCTTAATGCAAAGGATTCTATCACATGCTTTTACACAGATCTGTTTTTGACCTTCCTAATCCAATTCATAATGTTACGTATGTGTCAGTGGGCTATTAGTTAGTTGGTCTCAGCTTCTTCAGTCTTAAGATGAAGTATTAGTAATAACTCATAAAGTCTTTTCTAGCTTAAAATTCTATGACCTTTTCAAACAACTGAAAAAAAAAAAAAGGACCCTTTATACCTTGGGCTATTAGTGGTCTTTTACTTCCGTGACAATCTGCTGCTTCTTTCATTTATTTTAGCATTAGTAGCGTCTGTTTCACAGAAACTTAGTGCTCACCATAGAGAATCCCATTATGATAAATAATAGCTTTTCATTTAAGAATGCTTTACACAGCCAGCAACACATTCTGGGCATCATTTCATAGAGTTTCTCAACATACATGAGATTCTGGCAAAGAATGTCTGCTAATATTTTCTGCTGTTAATCTGTTAAGGATTCAGGACACAAAGCTAAAGTTGAAGAGTAAAATATATGTTGTCCATGTAAAATGGATAGCAGAAGAAAAAAAAGGTTTACATGGAAATTACAACTTAAAACTAAGTTACTTTGGTTTCCTTTGAATGGAGTGGGATAACAATATTCATAAAATCTGTTTTTAAAAAGGGCCTTAATATGTCTATTAAAAAACTCTACAATATGTACTTGAACCATTGTAGGCTGTTGATTCATGAGTTTCCCAGAAGGCAGTATAATTATAAAAATAAAAAAAGGTAACATGATAACAAACTGTCACTTTTATAATACAAACAATAATCTGAGGCTGTTGAACTAGATCATCTTCACATACTACAAACCTATGATTTCTCACAAAGATTTGCAGTACTGTCAGCTGACATGTCAGTGTGCAAAATATACAAGTTTTTTTTTTTGCTTTAAAAGCAAAATATACAAGTTACATTTATTTTCAAAACCAATATTGTTTTTGGCTGGCTGCTTTAAATGGAATTTGAATAGAAGGAAAAAAATTAACTTATCAAATGTATTCCCAAGAACTATAATTCAGAATTATTTTTAAAACTAAATTTTAAATTAAATATTCAGGTAAATATTTAATAAAATATTTAATTTTGACTTAATAAAGCATATTTTAACAAATAACTGCTTTAACAGAAAAAATTTTAACAAGTGACATCAGAGCACACTTCCCCCCTACACACACACACACACACACACACACACACACTCTCTCTCTCTTTCTCTCACACATTCACTCACTCCAAATGCAAATGAATGTCTGAGAAGACAAGTAATTACGCATCAAGTAATGTTTTCAGGCCATTTCCCTCATTTAGTTGAGCATATAATAGTGTGGATTAGTCTTTCAAATTCAGGCAACATATCTGAAAGAAAAAAAAAATCTTTTCTTGCATTTAAATATTTTGTTCTTTATTCTCGCTCCTAGATTTGTGTTATGTTTATTTAGTATGACAAAATACTATCTAACATACAATAATAACATTGCCTAAAACTATCATCAACATCAATTATCTAACACTATCAAGACCAGAGTTAGATTCATATGCCAAATGTGAGTGACATCTTAGAACACCATTTCCTCTATTGGGGACAACCTACATTAATACTGTTTGAGCCCACAATCCTAAAAAGCCAGTACTAATCTGGGGTGAGGGGGATGATTGCTAAATACTGCTAAGAAGATTGATGGGTTAGTTCTAATTCTGGAACTGGAACAAACATAAATGTGTTTTTCTTGTCAGAAGGCAAGTCCTAGCTAGGGACAACACAGCTATCATACTGCTGGGTTCTAAATATTTAGTATTCTATTGGTAAAGAAAAATTACCCTATCAGGATATTACTTCTGATAAACAAGTTGCACGCATATATAATGCAAATACAAATATAAAAGCTAGTTAAAAAAACTCTATGGTATTAGCAATGGATACTAAATATCAAGCACAGAGACTGTACAAATAAAGAAATTATGCATTTTTCATTAAAATAATATTGACAAGACAATTTGAATAGAAAAGGCATAAATCAACTTTTAAAAATTGCACTGGCAAGAATTCTCATTTGTTTATTTGGAGAAGAATTGAAAATGAACTCCATTCATCTAAAGAAATGAAATACTTAAAAACCATTCTGACTAAATCCTTTAGGCTGAGATGATAGTTGCTGCGACATGTATTACACTCAGTAAATATGTTCCCAAGACCCCAAATAATAATAAAATGTATTTTTAAAGTACATTGCATTAAACTGTCAATTTAGGTAACATCCCTAATATCAAGTATTATGAATTCTCCTTGATCTATAATAATACTAAGAAGAAATCCAGCAGACATAGCTACCATATACTTTTTTAAAAAATGGATCAACTCTAAACTTCACCGGATTATTTTACTTCAGAGTAATTATTAAAATTGTTCATGCACCATATGAAATCAGTCTAATAAAAGTACAGGATCAAAAATGGATTTGTATGCTGTAGAATTAATATTCCATAAGAACTATTAAGCTTCTTTTTATA
Source organism: Myrmecobius fasciatus (assembly GCA_023553655.1). Classification (NCBI taxonomy): domain Eukaryota; kingdom Metazoa; phylum Chordata; class Mammalia; order Dasyuromorphia; family Myrmecobiidae; genus Myrmecobius; species Myrmecobius fasciatus. Next base: position 73,191 of record JAJPUD010003568.1, on the reverse strand, counting down.
GTTTCCATGGTTGGAGTTGGCAATGCATCAGCTCGTCACTCATATCTGAAAAAGGCATCAGGGAAAAGTAAGCTGATTCCAAGGTCTAAGTGTGACTTTTTACTACACCCAAACAAATAGACCATCAGAATAAAGCATATATATAGCCATTCAACAAGATTATTTCATTTGTTGTTAAGGCATCTCTACTGCTCAGAACAGTTCATACGCTAATGTCTAATCTGGACATTTTAATTCACCAGTTTCAAAGCTATCCCTGACCTAGATTGCAGGAAACAATCACGAGGCAACTCTAGCAAAGTAGGACACTTCTAACAAATGAAGCAGCACAAAGTCATAGTTCAAGTTTACCAGACATAATTATCTATATGCTACACAGTCATCTCATTCAATATATAACTGAGAAAATGAAAAAAATTTCCTTTAGTGACTGAAACGTTCTTTTTGGCAAACCAAAGTTTCATGGATTGTCTCATGACAAACTACAATAATCTCTTCAAGGATAAATAAAAAAATTCCATCATTTATCTAACCGTATTTAACCCTGCTTTGGGAGAGGAAGATCAGGTGGGTACCCACTCCTATTTGATGGCAAAGAAAAACAAAATTTGGAAGGGAATTCTAGATAGTCTTCTCTTGGAGGGACCAAGAGATAAGAAAAAAGATGAAAGGATAGAATGAGAAGATACTTCTATTAAAGGGGAATGAGGAAGGTTGTTAACACTCTCCATTTCAAAAAATATGACTGGTATTATTCTTAAAGGATTTGTGTAGTATTGGTACATCAGATAATTATCTGAATTCTGTTTTTTTAAAAACTAAAAATAATTCTCTGGAGACAGCTGTTTCTGTGATAATAGCTATAGTATGTACCTTTTAAGAATATTGCTGAGTGGTTCTTAGTGTGAGAAATGAAGAATGGTTTAGTTTCCACAGTTATATCAAAAACAAAACAAAACAAACAAGAAATGAAACCTAAAACCTAAAAAAAAATTAAATTAGGCTGACATGGAACAAAGGAAACAAAACTTATAGAGAGAAGTCATAAATTAAAATAAGAAACTATTTTCTTATATTATTGGTATACAGAAGGAATGTATATATATATATATATATATACACCCAAATAAGGTTAAAAGAAAATAAGATTTAGGGTCACAGAAATGTGGGGAATGGGAGCTGTAATAAGGGGAAGGAGTGCCAATATAATCACATAAGGGAATTATTACCAAATAAGGTGAACATCAATAGGAGATGTAATCAGGGGTAAGAACTCAAACTTACAGGGGGAAATTAGGCGTTACAGATGGGCTGTAACCTCTGCAGTATCCAGCCAATGGGGAATCAGAGGAGGAACTTGCCTTTCTGAGACAAGATACAAAAAGTTATGCTTTAGCATAACTTTTGGAAGTTATGTGCCTACTTCCAAATACCAGTTCTTCCAAGATTGTGAATAAGACCTTTTCCTAATTTCATTAATGAATCTATAGAGTTCTTGGTAAAATGCTTGTCTTTTACATTAGTAAAACAATGTGTGAACTTTGAAAATACTTCATAATATTCTAATGAAAGTATATTTATTCTACCTTATCATTTTGATATCATTAAGTAGAATAGATATCATCAAGCATCTACTGCACACATATCTACATATAGGACACTGAGCTATTATGTATCTCTGTTGATTTTATTGACATGTTTCATGCTTAATTTAACCTTCAGACTCATTTATTTTCAGTTATTTCTAAAAAGGAAATAGCTTTAAGGGCTTTCTATTGCCCAGAACTGATTTTCAACCAAGGTTCTCTAGAAAAGTAAAAAGTAATATCACTTAGGAGAAAGGAAGAACAACAAAGAGATCCTACCAACTAAACACTGCAAAATTATTTTACGTGGGATGGGAGGAAAGGTCCATATAATAAGAGAAAATATGTACTTCGGTGAATTTCTATTTCTTTTCTTCTGTTTCTATTTTCTTACAAGCAATTTTACTGAACATTCATAGATTGTCAAATCTCATATTTGGTAATAGAAGAAAATATTCTATATGAAGCAGCTAGGTATTATAGGGAATAAAACATTGAGTCTAAAATCAGAAACACTCATTTTCCTGAGTTGAAATTTGGCCTCTGACACTCATTAGCTGTGTACCCTTTGAGTAAGTTACTTAACCCTGGTTGCCTCAGATTCTTATCTGTAAAATGAGTTAAAGAAAGAAATGGCAAACCATTACCATATCTTTGCCAAGAAAACTCCAAATGGGACTACTGTGAGAAGATGGCAAAGTAGGTCAGAAAACTGCAAGTTCTCCAGATTTCCCCTCCCCTCCAAAAAAATACAACAAATTTGTACCTAAGGACAAACATAGACCAGTGAAAAACAAATAAGAATTGGGGCAGAACAGGGATCCTCACTGGACTACTTGCAAAGACCTGAAGACAAACTCCAGGATCAGGGTTTTTGGTGTGAGATATAAACCCCTCTGGACTAGCTCCCCAGGAACAAAAAGTGGGGATTCCTGGGGCTACCTGTGTTGAGAGTCTCAGCCAAAACCACTGAGAGTCAGGGGTCTGAGTCTGGGAAGATTAAGTGAATCTCTGTTGAACAGGAAACCCAGGCCCAGCTGGGCTGCTGAGACTTGATCCTGGGCTAAAAGGAATCAGGACACTTGGTAAGTGCAAGAGCAGTGAGACACGGATTCAGCTGACAGGGCATTTGCAGGATGGAAGAGCTTTTGGTGAAGTTAGAGGCAGCCCTTCCCACCTCAAGATTAGAAGTACTTATACTAATAGTTCTCATTTAAAAAAAAAAAAAAAGCAGGCAAAGGAGAACAAATTCAACCATGGAAATTAAAAACGGGAATACAGAAGAATGGGGTTCATCTTCAGAAGATGACAGTGAAATTCAAAAAATAAATAAATAAATAAATAAAGCTTATTCTACTCCAAAGAGTAATGTTAAATTATTACCTGCCCAAAAAGAATTTATAAAACTTTAAAAAAAAAGGCTTCAAAAATCAAATGAGAGAGATTGAAGTGAATTTAAAAAAACAAAAAAACAAAAAATAGAACAGAATGTGAAAGTATTTTATAAGAAAACAACAGATCTGGAAAACAAATCAATAAGAGAAAATATAAAAATAACTGGACTAAAAGAAAGTTGTAACAAAAAAAAAAAAAGAAGAAGAACCTTGACACAATTATACAAGAAATAATTAAAGGGCAAAGTAGAAATGGGAAAAAAAATCCACTGAACACTACCTCAAAGAGATCCTACAGGGAAAATACACAGGAATATTATTGCTAAATTTTGAAAACCCCCCAAGTCAAAGAAAAAATTCTCAAAGAAACAAAGAAAACAATTCAAATATGTTGGAACTACAATTTGAGTAGTACAGAATTTATCAGCAGCTACAATAAAAGTCTGCAGGTCCTAGAATAATATATATAGACAATCAAAAAAAAAAAAAAAAAAACCTAGGCCTGCAGCCAAAAATATATAGAGCACTAAAACTAACTACAAAAAAAAAGTATATTCAATGAATTTGCAGATTTTCAGGAGTCTCAACCAAACCTGAACTTAATAGAAAATTTAACATGTAAGAGTCAACATCAAAAATTAATTTCAAGTGATTCAACAAAGACAAATTCTTTATATTTGTTACATAGAAATAACATATGTTTAAGATTGACATCAATAATTGGGTAGCTCAAAAGAAAGACTAGGACAGCTAAGTATGATCTGACTAAAAAAGCAAAACTGTCTAAAAAAAAGGTAAAGATAGTAATTATGTTACACAAATGAGGTACAGAGGAAGAACAGACACATAAGCATGAGAGGAGTGAGGAAGACTGATAGTTCTGAAAACCTACTCACATCTGGAATGAGTTAATAGGAAATACTATATATATATATATACACACACACACACTATGAAGGTATAGCATCTTCCAAAATTCATAAAAAAGGGGGACGGAAAAAGGATGAGGTGGAGTATAGAAGGGTATTTAGATTAAGGGAAGTGAAATTAGGTGTGCAAATTAATGGGAAAAAGATAAAGAAGGCATGAAATTGTGACATAGAATAAAATGGGATAGATTAAGGGGAATGGGACTAGATGTGTAGACTAATGGAAGTGAAATAAAGTGGGGGGTTAGGTAGGAAAAAAGATAAGGGAGGGATTCATGGATGAGGGGAAGTTAAATAATAGCAAGGCAAGTTAAGGAGTATAATTAAAGTAGAAGAGTAAGCAAAGATAGGAAATAAGGGACATACATAAACACTGTAAGGATTGGGAGTAGAATTTATTAGACAAAAAAGTAAGGCTAGTAATCATTGTTCTCAAAGTCAAAATTAAAGACTTAAGAGAGAAATCTACATTATGTGTCAACCATGTTAATATTGTTTTAAATGCATGTTTACATATATAAATTTATATGTATATATGTACACATGCATAAATATATCTGTGCTTAAATGTAGCCTAATTGGATGAGGTAGGGAGGATGAAAGGGGAAAAAAAGGAATAAAGTCGAAAAGGCACACAGAGAACAAAGTGATAACAAAAACAAAGATGGACAGTCATAATTATATATTAAATATATAATATAATATAATGTAATGTAATGTAATGTAATGTAATATAATATAACATAACATAATATAATATGATATAATATAATATGATAATTAACTATTGAATGCACTTTCTTGAAATGAAAATTTATAGTTATATATGCTGGGCACTTGACAATTTTTTTAAAGTTTCTTTTTCTTTCTGTTTTTCTTTTGTTTTTTGTTTTATATTTAGTTGTTTTTTTTTAAAGAAAGAAAACCATAAATGTGGTCATGAAGAGTTGGACTAAATAATTCTACACACACACACACAAAAAAATACATTTATCTATTGTCTTATACAGTTTAACACAGTAACCTGTTACTGTTTTTAAGCAATTAAAAAACAAATTGTTACACTGGACTTTATAAATAAATGTGCCTCTTTGTATATAGCACATAAGTAAGAGCATATAAGAATTGCTAGTCATTAAAATTAAAGGGAACTCCTCCCTGGCCCATTCTGCAATATTCTATAACACATAAAAGTACCAGTTGAATATCTTAACACAAAAATACTACTTCCCTTTTCACCACAGCCCTGAGCTGACTCACATTTTATTTGACAAGCACTAGACAATCAAAAATGGTGTGTATGTAATTATTTTCAGAACATATCTAGGCTTATAAAAACTTCAAAAATTTCAAAAAACCTCAATTTCAAGGCAAAAACATCCAAATGAATAGTTAAGGGAAGTACTGCATTAAAGTTAATTTTTAAATGATATGCAGAGAAAATAATCACAAAGGTTTGGTACATACAAAGATTCATTATTACCCTTTTCCAAAAATTTATCTCTAAACAAAATTTCCCAAACACTTTGAATACACTCCCTACTCACACCATTAACAGGCCAATGGGCTTACAATAAATAAGATATGGTATGTGTTTTGGAGGAAAAACTGCCGAGCCATAATTGGTTGATGGTTCATTTTTCATAAATGTTTTATAAACCAAAATTAGAGCGCAATAATAATAGTGATATGGAGTTAGATCATCATAATATAATAGTATTTAATGGATGGTAAAATGGAATGATAATTTATTAACTGGTAACTCAGGGGGCTAAAAGCTCTTCCAAATTATCTAATTTACACAATGGAATATAGTTCTTAGTATTGTACCTTTTACCCCCACAATTTTATATGACAGAAACTTGTTTTGATTTTTCTTTTTTCTAGTTTTTATAAATATATCTTAAACCACACAACCATGAAATAAATAAATAATAGCACAATGTCAAAAAGTACCAAAAATTGTATCGATGCCTGTAAGATTTCTAAGAAAGAACACTACCATAAAAGATGATTTATTTCATGGTGACTTTAAATAGGGCATCATTTAGTAATTCATCCTATAAAATCACAAAATATTTTGTTTATTTTGTGGAATCTACTAGAATCAGTTAAGATCTATTTTAAAAACTCAAACTTTTTAAAAAGACATTACTAAAGGTACACTGGGAAAGAAGTTCAAACTCCATGTGGAATCTTTATGTAAAAACAAGACAGTCACGATATTTTACATAGGCTTGGGCAATTTATGATGCCACTTAACCAGTTTAAGTATGGTTTCCACTGAGTCTTTTATCTATTGCTACCAGTATGCACATTTGCTATCACCTATTTTATGTTCCTATACATCCCTCAGTCATAAACTATTTAAGATCTAACATACAGCTATGATATAAAATCTTGCTGAGCATAATCCTCAGTTTAAAATAAATTTTTTTTGAAGGAATGGCATTTTACTTAAGTAGTATCAATGGAAGAATGGCTTTAACTAAGAAATAGTATTACAGTATTATACTATTATACAATAAATCTATTATAAATAATATAGTATAATATATAACATGATAGCATAATAGTAAAGTATAACATACTACTATAAAAAAATCTAGTATAAACAACATAGTATGAGTATAATATAAAATATAATAGTATAATATGGCATAAACAACATAAAAATATACTATTATACAATAAATATAGCATAAACAGTATAACAGCATAATATACTATTATATAAATAATAACCAAAATAATCTTTTGTTTCATAGAGCAAAAGATAGTATGTACATAGATACTAATTTTTTAAATTTTTAAAATTTAAATAGTTAATACATGTTGCTAGGTAAGAGAACACATGTGAATTTGTGTGTATGTAAAACAAATCAACAAATATGTTTTTTTGAATGAACATCATCTCCATGTAGTAAAGAGTACATTTCAGTTTTTATTTTCCATGCCAGAATATTAAAATTAAATGAAAGAACTAGATAAATCAAAGAATGAAAAAAAGATTTTGATTCTGCTTCAGATATAGCTCAGCAGACTTTGAGAGAACTAAAATTACAAGCATGTAAGGTCTTATGTTAAGGAGTTTAGTTGGGGAAGTAAGTAGTGGGGATAGACTCCTTAGCTTAGATTAAGGAAGACCTGAAATCAAATTCAATCTCAGACTCAGCTAATTCTTTCACCTTGGACAAGTCACATAATCTCTTTTTGCCTTTTCCCTCAATTGTAAAATACCTTCCAATATTGTTAGGATTAAATGAGATATTTGTAAGCATTTAATACAATGCCTGTTAAGGGTTCAAAAAATGATTGTTTATTTCTTTCATTATTATCCTGCAAGTATAAAGGGAAAGATTCTAAAGCTTTAATATAAATTCAATGAGATTTAGCCTTTTCTGATTTTGAAACCAAATATAAAACATTTGATTACTAATGGCGAAAGACAAGCAATAATCTGATGCTTTATCAAAGTGTAATTGTGTGTAATTCATAAGTTTTATGTTCTTTGTGACTTCAAGCATCAATTCACACAACTTGCATTCTTTTTTTTCTTTGTTCATGTTTATTCATGTACTTTGATGGTATTGTAATGTGATTTCCAAGATTGGGTCTATTCATCATTATCAGAGAAATATAAAGATTCAGCTTGTCAGAATATCTGCAGAAAACAGGCAACAAAAATTGTACATTTGATTCTCTTCCCCCATCCCCCCAATCAAATTCTGTCCACACTACAACTTTATTCTCTGGTTCCCAAGTTGGGTGGATCTAGATATAAATAGAAAAAACATTAATATGTCCATCCTACTTTATAATAGAAACCTGAAAAATCCAAGGGACATTACTGAAGAGTAGCAGGACAAATGTCATCCATAGCTAAAGGCCATTAATGACTTGGAAAATAACTGATCAGATTTAAATTAAACCTAATATTTTAACAATCTGAGGTATATTTTTTGTGATCCAGTTGTTTTGCAGTCATACCCAACTCTTTTTGACATTTGGGGTTTTCTTAGCAAAGATATTAAAATGGTTTGTTATCTCTCAGCTTGGCAAGAAAATCAAGTATTTTCTAAGTGAGGTAGTTTTGTGGCCTCTTTTTAATCTTTTCAATTGTGCATTAGAAAAGCTCCATTTGAAACTACAAGAATTTTTCATATATATGGAAAATTCTTCTCATGTTTATTCTTGTTACTAATCTGATATCAATTTTGATATCTGCTTCAACTGGTTGATGGTCTGACTGGGCAGTGATCAATCATTTCTTATTAGCATAAATCAGTTTCTTTTTTTTTTTTTTTCCTTTTGTGATGTAGCTGAATGTTCATCACAGCTACCATCCTTTAATTTCCTTCTGGGAAAAAAAAATTTAAGATAGAGTCATCTGTGGCTTCTGAAAATATGAAAAGTTATATTTTCCAACATTTTTAGCATCCTTTCCCATGCTTCCCCCTTCACAATAAAGTCACCAAGAATTCTCTAATCAGATAAAATGTGCTAGGTTGCAAGGAATTATATTTGAGGCAGAGCATTGAGAGGTTAGATATTTAATTTTATAATAAAAATAACAGTAAAAAAAACCAAAGTTAGCATTCTGCATTTGTATCATCACTCTGCATGATACAAGGGGGCAACTAGATGGCACTGTGGATAGAATACCATAGAGTACCAGCTCTGGAGTCAGAAGGACCTGAGTTAAAATGTGAGTTCAGATACTTAACACATACTTGGCTTTGTGACCTTGGGTAAATAATTTAACCCCAACTGCCTTAACCCTGCCCCCCAAAACAAACAAGAATATATATTAAAGATGGTATCTTATCAGAACTCTTTGTTTGATCCTTGCACATAACAGGCAATAAATATTTGTTGGCTTGAGTAACCAATCAATCCAGGAGTTATGATAAGTCCTGAGACTGCTGTTTACTGTGTCACTGTTGCATTGCATTGCATTACATGGTATCACAACATTCTAGGAAGTCCATTCCTCATAAGGATGGATCAAATTGTTGAAGTTTTTCTGTATTGATCTTAAATCTCCCTCTCTGTAACTTTGTCATAGTGAGATTTGAAGCTAGAAAGGAGATGATCCCTAGTTTGGGGGACCAATCCAAACAAATATAATTACTTTCTTCATATGACTTACTGCTCCTCAAATAACTGGAGACAGCTATCATAGTTCCCTTAATTTTTTTCTTTTCCAGAATAAAATTCCCAAGTCCATCAGCCAAGAATCGGGTGCCATCTCACAATACTCTTCATGCTCACTTGAAAATGTTCCAGTTTAGAGAGAAAAAGCATTGACAAGTTAGAAGTTTAATTTTATAACAATAACATAAATAATAATATTTAGAGGCTGCATAAAGGCTCTGTAAGTCTGAGATAAAAACTATTTAGTACCAATTAAAAAATAAAGGGTGGCTAGGTGGCTCAGTAGGTTAAGCATCAGTCCTACTGACTTCAAATCCAGCCTCATACAATCACATCCACAGGAACTTAAATCACCTAACCTCTATTTGTCCTGGTTTCCTCTTCTACAAGAGAGGGATCTCTCTCTTAAGAGTTGTTGTAAGGATCAAATGAGATAATAATTTTAAAGAGCATAGCAGAGGATCAAATGAGATAATAATTTTAAAGATTATAGCAGAGTTTCTGACATAGTGTTCAATAAAATGGTGCTCCTGATCTCACAAATATATCTTAATTGGAGGATACCTTAAAAAAATAATAAGATGAGAACTAGATAGGATGACTTCCACATCTAGGGGCAGGAAGCGAATTCTTCACTAAGAAAAAGATATAAAGAAGATACAAAAGATTTTTTTAAATTATATGAATTGAAAAATTTGAATTGAAATTCAATTTTTTCAATTTAAAAAACTTACATAAAAATCAATGTAATTAAAATTAAGAGGGAAGTACTTGACTAGAAAATATTATTTGAATTAAATAATTCAAATAAAGCCTGATTGCCAAGTCTTCAGGAATATTACAGGAAATTTTAATTCTACTATAGACTATAGTAAATTGACCTCTGATGGTTTTATACTTCTAATTATAACTAAATTAAAATTGCTTACTATAAATGATCAATCAAAATCTTCCAAAATATAAACAGTATGATGACCGAATTAAAATAATTTAGGGAAGCCATTTAACTTTTCTAGACTCTAAATTTTCTTGTTTATAAGATGAGAGAGTTGCTTTTAGATAACCTCTGAAGTCCCTTTCAACTGTGGATACACACACACACACACACACACACACACACACGTAAAACTTTCACATCATGCAAATTGGCGATATTTTAAGGGAAAGACTGTAGAAAAATAGGAAGCTGGGAATGATCTATTAAGGTATATATATATATATATATATATATATCAATCACAAAAAAAACCTGATCATTTACCTTGATTTCTTACCCTAGTCCTTTAACAGATTTTTCCCTTCCTAGAATCCCTGAGTTTCTTCAAAGTCCATTAGCTATACTTCATGCATCCCCTATGTCCTTGAAAAAAGGTATTGTTTCATTCTTTCTATTTGCATTTCCAGGGCCTATCAGAGTATTTATTAACTTTCTAATATATATGTATTGATTATTTTGCATTTGCCATATATAGTGCTTGTATTTACTTGCATGTGTGGACCTTATTTCCTTGGAAAGACTAAATTCCTTGAGGGTAGATGTTATTACATTTTTCTCTTGATACCCCCAAACCCTCATATAATTCCTATGATGCCTTTCCAATACTTCTTGGTTTTTTTTTTTTTTATTTTATTTTATTTTATTTTTTGCTGAGGCAATTGGGGTTAAGTGATTTACCCAGGGTCACACAGCTAGGAAGACCAGATTTGAACTCAGGTCCTCCTGAATTCAGGGCTGGTGCTCTATCCACTGCACCACCTAGCTGCCCCCTTTCCAATACTTCTTAATTTCAATATCAATACTCTTAGAATTACTTCCTATTTTTCAGATACATAGCTTATTTGTACATATTTATTAATTTGCTATCTTTCCCATAGATTGTGAGTTCCTTAGAGTTAACAACTGTTTTGGCCTTTTTTTATCCTTAGTGCTTAACACATGTGCCTAAGCATGTAAATGACTTATAAGCAAATAGGAGGTATTAAAAAATGCTTGTTGATTAATGGCTTCTAGGTAAGTGGTGTGTAACTAAAATCCACATATATGTGTATATGCATATTATTTGACTTTGTGGTTATGTATAAGATACTGCACTTATTAATGATAAAGCTAATTATTATAGTATATATCAGTATATATCATTAATGACCTAATAATGTACCAGATAAATACATACAAATACAGATGACTTAGAATTTGTGTTTGCATGCATACAAGTACACACATGCATAAAACACTGTGTTAATTGAAGATAAAAAGATGTGTGATTTAAGACACATCATAAATAACCTAACAATACAGGAAAAGATAAAAGACATACATATATACAATTACAGAGAGAAAGACACAGAGACAGAGAGAGTCAGTGAGTATGTAATTTCATTGTTATACAGAGCTCCTGAAGAAAAAATTCTATCTATAAATAGAGATTGATGTCTTCTCTGAGTTAAAAGAGTTTATAGGCCATTGAGAAACCTGTCTATTTTATCACACAGTTAGAGCTGGGGACTCGAATCCAGAATTTCCTGACACTCTCCACTCTATTATACCTAACATGCTCAATTGATTCTCTGCCCATTATACCATGCTACTTCTCTTCGATTGATTTGCTTATAAAAAACTTCCCAGATAAACTCTCATCATGAAAACATTGCTATCATTCCAAATAATACAAGATAAATGTTAGTTAAAAACAAACTGCTCCTGATGGAATACCAATCAAATGCTAAGTCTTAATAACCAAATCTTTTAAACTCACAGTTTTACAAATTAACTTTTAATTCTGAACTTCAGGTCAAGCCACCCAAAGGAAATTTGGGTAAATTAAAAAAAAATCTAACTTATTTATGCATTGATGCAGCGCTTGACAAAACACCTGGCACTTAAGACCAAAAGTCACTCAAGCTTTGAAAATTAAAGCCCGGAACATTTAAATTAGCATTTTAATGTACTTCAGCGTCTTAGTCATTTGTGTTTCCTGACATATATACTTTAATTCTCAACTTTGTTATGAGTTTAAAGTGTGGAATAGGTTATATATACATTAATTGCAAAATATTAAAGTTAATTACTTTTTCAAAATGAAAATCTGTATACTCTAGCAATCATTTTCATCAAAATGGTCTGTGTATGTTAGTCAAAACCTTAATGAATACAGATCAAGATGACTCTTACACCCCTGGGCAACAGATTTAATATTGGAGATGTTAAGGAAATGAGAGTATATTTTAAAAGGCTTAATATGTAGGCATTCCAATTGCTATTCCTAAGTGTCATCATACACAGAAATAAAGTAATTACAATTTTCTTCAATCTAGCAAATTCTCTATTGGTCTGATTTTTCTAGATAAAGAATTAGTAATTCACTTATAAGTGAATTACTGAAGAAAGATCTCCCTCAGCTGATAAATCATTTCATCTATGAAATTTGTGTCTGGAAAAAATTCAGATAATTTCACAGAATCAAAACACAATGCTTGCACATAAGAGGGGCTCAATAAATATCTACTAAATGAATTAATTAATTCACTAAATTTGGAGAGAAACAGTCATTTTTAGCTGGCCATGTTTCTGGAATATGACTGTCCTATTAGTTTCTGAACCAAAACCTTCAAAAGAAATTAGAAAGAATTTTAATTAAACTTTAATTAAACAGGAGACGGAAAATTTGTAAATGGGATTTATTTTTCCATTCATTCTATTAAAAGAGACACACAAAATAGAAACATATTTTCTGCACAGATAATTAAATCACCTACAAGACAAAGCACAAGGTAATTGCTTTTATAATCCCTTTACTGCATATTTTAAAACAAATCACAAAGTCACTTGCAGTATGGGCATCTAACCCTACCTAGTCTCTCAAGATTGACAGCTATTGGTCTCAAAAAATATGATCCACATAAGTTTTAGATATACCTCACAAGAGAATCAGTCCTGGATGTTGATCTATAACAGACTGAATTTAAAGTGTACCTGAATTTAAGTCATACCTAGTATTAATTTAGCCTTTCTAAGGTCTATCAAAGAGAACTGCTTCAGTCTAATCAAATTCTGATTGCCCTCTATTGCTGATTCACTCTGAAATTTTTAGTTCTGGTATCTACTAAGGACACAGAAATATCTGGCACAAGACTAGTTTTTTAAGAAGTATTTTTGGGGATGACTTTTGTCCATACAGCACAATCATTTCCTACTCTCCTTGCAAGAGAAAAACAAAATATTAAGCAAATTAAGTGAAAACATCCAACGTGAGCTGTGTCCAACAATGTACACCACCATTTTCTGTTATAGGATTTCCCAAACTTCTGTCATGAAGAAGCATGTTTCACAATCTGTTTTCCAAGATTTTATCTTTGCCTCTGTAAGATTCAACTACAATTGTAGTTATTTTGCATGTTACTCTTTTAATTCTGCCTAAATGATTCCATGCTTCTGAATTCCCCACAATCATTTCTTACTGTACAATAATATGCCATTACATTAATGCCATAGTTTTCTATATGATTTCCCAATATAAAGCTATGTCATTTTATACTCAATTCTTTGATGCTAAAGAATCAATTCTTTGCTACTAATGAGTTTTAAGTATTGCTATGAATATTTTGCTATATACTGAACCTATTTCTGACTTCCACCGAGTAAAAAGCTTATTTACTCATCGTGAATAATTTCAAATTAAAATCCAGAATGTCTGGATCATTTCACTCCTCCACTAATAATGCATTTGTGCTTCTCTTTCCACAGTCTGTCGAACCCTGACTGTTGAAATTTACTTGAAATTACCAATTTGTTTTCTGTGCAGCAAAACCTCAGAATTGTTATATGATCATTTATAGTTTGTGATTCTTTTGATGATTCTTTTCCTAATCATTGACTACTTATCAATGGGGCATGACTCCAAGATTCATATATCTGCATTAATTTCTCATGCTTTTATTTTTTTTTTCATTTAACATGTATTTTGTCTTCCTCTCAACTTCTCCTTTGAAAGAAAAAGAAAACCTTTTCAAACAAATATGTATAGTTAAACAAAAGTAATTCCCACATAAGTCATTCCAAAACTGCATGAATCAGATATAGTCTATCACATCTCTTTCAGGAGATGGGTAGGATGGTTCATCATTAATAATCTAGAATCACAATTATTCTGTTGTTCAAAATCAAGTCTTTAAAATTATTCATTTTTTGTAATGGAATATTATTGATCTATAAGAAATGATCAGCAGACTGATTTCAGAAAGGCCTGCAGAAATTTACATGAACTAATATTAAGTGAGTAGAACCAAGAGAACATTATATAAAATTATATGATGATCAACTCGGACGGACTTGGCTCTTTTCAACAATTAAAAGGATTCAGGCCAATTTCAATGGACTTATGATGGAAAGCCATCTTCATTCAGAAAGAGAAGTGTGGGGACTAAATATGGATCACAACACAGTATTTGCACTTTTTTGTTGCTGTTTGCGTGTTTTTGTTTCTCATTTTTTTCCTTTTTGATTTGATTTTTCTTGTGCAGAATGATAAATGTGAAAATATGTTTAGAAGAATTGTACATGTTTAATCTGTTCTGGATTATTTGCTGTCTAGGGGAAGGAAGGGAGGGAGAAAAATTTGGAACATAGGGTTTTGCAAGAGTGAATGTTGAAAATTATCTTTGCATATATTTTGAAAAATAAAAAGCTATTATAATACATAAATAGGAAAAAGTTATTCATTTTTATAGTACTCTTTTAATAGTATAAATTATTTTCCTGATTCTGCTTCACTCTGAATGCCTACATACAGTGTTCCCAGGTTTCTTTGGATCCATGTCCTTCATTTGTTATAGCAAAACAGCATTTCAATGCATTTCAATACCATAATTTGTTCAACCATTCACTAAATGATGGGCACACCCTTAGTTTCCACTTCACTGCCACAACCCCCTCAAACACGCGCGCACGCACACGCACACGCACACGTGCACACACACACACACACACACACATGTTCATCTAGATCCTTTTTCACTTCCTTTGATCTTTTTGGGATATAAGCTTACTTGCTAATGGCATTATTATAGGAATGGTATCCCCAGGTATTGTAGATATTTTTCTTTTACAATTCTATTTTTATTAATTTGATTCATGCAAAAACATTTTCATTTTAGACAGTATTCTCTTTTCCCCTCATTTTCCTTGAGATCTTTGTCTTCCCAAATGAGTTTTATTATTTCAACTAGTTCTGTATTTTGACTAGTTCTTTAGATGATATTATGAACATATCACTAAATCAATAATTCAGGTAAGTGTTATTTTCATTGTATTGGCATAGTACAAACATTAGAGGGATCTATCCAATTTCTTAAGTCAAGAGTGTTTATAATTAGAACTATATAAATATTAAATAGAGCCAATTAGATGGTGCAGTGGGTAGAGTTCAGTGCCTGCTATCAGGAAAACTTATCTTCCTGAGTTCAAATCTGGCCTCCATCACTATTTACTAATGGTGTAACTCTAGCAAAGTTACATAACCCTATTTGCTTTTCCTGCCTATTCTTTTAAGTTATTTTTACATAAATGTTCATTTATCAAAGGTTTGTTTTTCTGCTTTTTTAAAAAAATAATGTAGTTTTTAATCTCCAGACTTGTTTTTTTTTTTTTAAATCAAAAACAATAATTTAACAAATAGGAAAGGGAAAGGAAAGTTTACCATAGTGGCTACTATGTATCAGGCACCATGCTAAGCACTTTTTTAAAATCTTAATGTCATTAAATCACCACAATTCCAGAAAGTAGGTGCTATTATGGATCTGAGGCAGATATAAAGTAATTTGCCCCAAGTCATGAAACTAGTAAGTTTCTAAGAATAGATTTGAATCTGGATCTTCTTATTCCTATCTTACTATACTATTCACTAATCCATCTAGACAGCTATGAAAAAGATAACCTACAAATAAAATATGAAGACTCCTATGGCATGGTCAACTTTGTAAAGTAAATGATTGGGAAACCTTTTACTACAGCTGTACGGCTTTTATTCCTCTTTTACCAATAAAATCATTGAAGCAAGGAAACAAAAGCTCACAAAGTTCCTATTTTATTGTCCTACAAGTAGTACATAATTTTAAATATTTGTATCTGGAAAATTAGGCCTCTGGAAGGATACACTCAAAAAACTGGATTAGAGAATCTTATTATTGGCAAGAAAGTGTGCCAAATCCTTCTGAAAGTTATTGCATTAAATCAGTTTGTTACTTACAATTCATAGAAACTTGGAGATAGAAGTGACTTTAAAGACTGTCTAACACCCAACTCTCTAATTTTGTAAATATGGATGAATCAAATGGTAGAGTCGGCACTCAAACTATAATCTTGTGATTTCTAGGGCAATGTTTTGTCTTGGTTTTTTTTAAATAAATTTTTATTGAAGTCTTTTGATTTTTACATGATTGTGAATTCCTTCCATGATCTTCCTCCCAATGTCAAAGAGTCATTTCATGCCACAAATGAGATTAAAGACAAATAAAATTGTTAGGGGGATTAGTATAACTAATCAATACATCTACACAGTATGAAAAATATGCGATGTGCAACACTTTATCCTACATCTATGGAAATGGAGCATGTCTTCTCATTTCTCTTTTTTTTTGAGCCCTGTTTGTTCTTTATAAAATTCACTTTTGACTTTTTTTCTTTGTGATTGTTCTTTCTGTTCAAAAGACTTTGACTTTGTATATTGTTTTCTTGATGCCACTTACTTCACTCTGAATGAGCTCATAAAATTGTTTCCATTTCCAATTCTTTGCTATTAAAAAGTGTTGGTATATTTTGGTACATATAGAGACTTTCTTCTTATATATTATCTTACTGGGGTTATAAGGCTAGTAAATGAAATTTTGGGGTCTAAGCATACGAACATTTTAGTCATTTTATTTACACAATTCAACTATTACATCGATATAACATTGACTATTATATCTTTGCCAATGTAAAGAGAGTAAAGCGATGTCAAAGTTTCCTTTTTAATTTACATCTCTCACTGCTGATGATCCAGAGGATTTTTTCTTGATATAATTAATAACTGGCAAGTCTTTTGAGAATTATTTTTCATATTCTTTGTCCATTTATCTATTGGAGAAGTGCTTCTAATTTTACACACTAATTCCTCCCTTTCTCTCCCTCTCTCTTTCTCTCTCTCTCTCTCTCTCTGCTCAGGCCATTACAACTATCCCATTGAAATTAGGTTTTCCTTTAACTTTAGGTAACTTATGTAAAAATGATCTCAGAAGTAGGGTAGAACCCAAACCAAGATTCCACAATAAAAGACTGGAAAAACTATTTTTGTCTTACAAAAAGAAATATCTAAAAAAAATTACTCTACTCAGCATTTTATTATAGAACTAACTATTCTTGAAAAGACCTTCCCACTTTTGACCTGATGAGAATTCTTCCTTAAGTGAAACTGTAAAGGTATCCTTTATAAGGATATGGTATCTGCCATCTTGTGATCCAAGAAAGAATGGAGGAGGAGGACACTATACCTTTTCATACATACACACACACATACATATACATTATTGTTAACATTCTATTTTGTCTCTGAATTTTAATTTCTAAATTCATTCCAGGGTTTCATTTTCCATTTAATGGTAAAGACATTAATTAAAGAAAAAAGGAAATGAAGTGTTGTGATGGATTATTTCTTACTTCATCTCTCACTGTATACTTGGATCAGGTCTCTTCAATTCAGTTTTTCAGAGTATTTGTTGTTTTGGGGATAGTTTCTATCATTTAAATAAGACTAGAATTTTGGAACCTGCATTTTTCCTCTGGCCACCTTCTTTTTTCACCATATTATGTCATTGAAGAACAACATGATGCACTAGATTTGGGAGTTAAGAAACTTGTATTTTAAACCCAACTTTAGCCATTTAAGAGTTGTATAATTAAAGAGAAGTCACTCTATTTTTCTGAGCCACAGTTCCTCACCTATAAATAGGATTAATTATATTTGTAACACCAGGATTTTCATGAGAAAAGTGCTTTGCAAACTTAAAAAAGCAAGATATATAAATGGGAATTAACAGTCAATTCTCAATATTCGCCATTTAACTTGTGTAACTTCAAGCATTTGCCTGATCTTTTAAGTTATCTCATTTTTACTTTCACACTGGCAACCACACATATTTGTAGCTGTGAAGAGTTGAGAAAAAATTAAAGATGTTATGTACAGAAATTTGTGGAATAGTCGGTATCCTACTAGGCACTTAACTAGTCTTGTTTATGCTAACATTGTAAAGAGCTCCCTGTGCATTTATTGAATATTTTCATTCATTGAATATTGTTTTTATAATTGTTTTTATGTTGCACTTATGCCTCAAAAGTAGTACAAAGGCTCTAAGGTGATGTTGAGACCTTGCCAGTTAAAGCATCATCTGACAAAAGTGACTAAAGTCCCAGAAACCTCTCCTTTAGTTTTTCAGAGGATAGCTAGGGTAGAAAGGTTTACAGCAGGATAGTAAACAGTATAATACCTTTTAACTGCTCTCTGATACTACAGAAGGTAAGATTCAGGTTTTTAAAAAGTTTTTTTTTTTTTTTTTTTTTTTTTGCTTTTTGCTAAGGCAATTGGGGTTAAGTAACTTGCCCAGGGTCATACAGCTAGGAAATGTTGTGTCTGAGACTAGACTTGAACTCAGGTCCTCCTGACTTCAGGGCTGGTGCTCTATCCATTGCACCACCTAGCTACCCCCAAAAAGTTTTAGTTTTAAGAATTTTATTTGTTGTACAGTATTTATGATATTTTAGATTTTACATGTCATGAAAAGTGAATGTATTAGCACAAAAGGTCACAGAATTGTAGAGAATTACTAGCAGGAAAGAATACTTTGTATTCTTGTAAATCTTACAAATCTTACTGAGTTCCCCAGTGGTTAAGCAACCAGGATCACATAATACATGGCTGATTATTTGAATCCAAATTCTTAAACTCCCAAACCAAAGATCATTCCACTATAGACCAATGCCTCCTGTTTTCAAAGATCAACAGACTGTTTAGAAAAAGAAATGATTCATCTGTGAAAGACATTGTGTTCAAATGAATTTATGTGTGATGCAGGTATTTTAGAAATTATATGAAGTCAAGGGTTCTTGTTCTTGCTGCTACTGATTATGTGATATGTGATGGCTTTCTACAAAAATTAAGTACAAGCATTGAACCAGTTATAGTCTTTGTGAATGAGAAGGGAGCGATAAGATTATTTAGTCCAACTTTTTTCATTTCATAGAAAAGGAAAATGAGACTGAAAACTTGACTAACTTTGTCAAGATCACACAGCTAATTAGTGACAGGGCAAAAATCCATAGATACCACTGCCAGTCCGGAGCTCTTTACATGATACTACTTATTTTTGTAGACTCTTTTTTTGTAGAATCTTATAAATCTGATTCTACAGCATAAGAAGTTCAAATCAAATATAATGATATAAAAATCTTTTATAATTTCCATTCCTGAAATTTGATAGTGATTGCTAAATCTAAAGGGAAGTAATTCTACATTATGCTCATATATTTTTTCATTGCCAAAAAAAAAAATCTTAACCAGTGTGTAAATTAATAAGATTATACAGTCAATTTTCTTTTTGCTATAATTCATAGATACTGAATAACTAATATACGAGTGCAGGAAACTTAATTTAGCCAGACAAGGACCCCAGGACACAATTTAAGTCCATAGCAGACTACTCATTTAACTGTAGTGAAAAAGTATAATAAATATTACATATTATATTCATAGGTCATCTCAAAGTACACAGTATATGATAAAGTAGAATGTACAAAGAAAGAATTTACCCGTGTAACACATGATAAAAGATAATCAGCAAAAAAGCTTATTTCACAGTTATTAAATTGGACAGTTTCAGGAAAGTTCCTGCACTAAAGGAATTCCTCCAGTGTTCAAATAAATGAGTTTTTAAATTTTTTTTCATTTTTATGTACCAAACTTCCATGTATTTATGCACTTAGTCTATACTTAGAGAAGTATTGGAAAGAAAAGTAGAATGCTAAATTGCTTATTGTTAGAAAATTAGCATGCAAAGGCATTCCATGTATTTCTTACTTAAGAGATGTACCCCTGAAAAGTTCAATGAATTTATTTCCCTAGTTGACTTTGACTATGGAAAAAACTTAAAAAAAATTTTTTTTGAACCCAGATATAATAAAATTATATTTAAGGATTTGACAAATCTTTTAAATCTCATATTTAAAGGAAAAAGGAACTAAAGATCATTATCACTATTATCCAAAACAACACTAAAATGAAACTTAACAAACCACAAAATACTCTACATGTGAAAGTATAGTATCAAAAAAGAGTGTATTAGTGATATATTACTATGTGTGTATGTGTGAGTACCAGATTCTGTATATCCCTCATAGTAAATTGATCAATACTACAAATACTAGAAATTGTTCAAAGGGTGTTATATTGTTCCTTTCTATATGATATATTTTCCCCCATTCCTGCTTCCCTCCAAATAATTTTATTGACCAAAAAAACCAAAATTATTTTGCCTTTTCAAAGAAAAACACCAAATATATTGCAAATGAATTCAAGATGAAAAATAAGACAAAATGCCAGAATCAACCAAAACGCCATTCTCTTTGCCTATGATTATGAATGTCCCTGTTAATTTGTTACTACAAATGTTTTGTATTCACTTGAATATCAAGCTATTCACCTGGAAGTAAGATAACCTCCCCCTGTTTGTAATTCTGGGGGAAAAAAAAAAAAAACTACAGATAGGCCCTTCAATGAAATTATTTTTTTTTGCAAATATTCAAAAATGCCTCAGCATTTAAGAAAAGTACATTTGTAGGTCAAGGCATAAGAAAACTTCCATGTGCAAAATATGGCAGAATCCAACCAACTGGCTGATTAGTTCTGATCATACAATATTCAGAGGGCAACATGTTCTTTAAATAAAATGCTTATAATAAATATAGGAAAATAAGTTGATTTTCAAAATCTAGCAAGGAAATTTTGCTACCCAGTTTTAAATAGAGAAAAGATGAAAATTCAGGCTTCTTGCATTTGATCTATTAATTAACTCAAATCATTCTGTAGTTATGTTTCTGAGTAATAACTAGATCCCTTGGTACAAGTAAAGCAAATAAAATTATTTGCCTGAATTTACATAAACTATACTTATGCTCAGTAGGTTTTATATGAATACTACCCTTCATTCAAGAATCTTGGACCAAAATCTCCCTTATTACCCAATCCTTTTGGTCCCCCAAAATAAACCATTACAACTTACTTCAACATCACAGAGATATTCTGTTCCATCTAAAAGTATCACTTTGCACTGCATGTTTTTAGGCTTTTTAACAATCTTCAAAGGAGATCGAGAGAGTTTGCTGGAAGATGATTTCTGAGAAAGTTTATCGTCTTCAAACTGCTGATACTCAAGCTGTCTTGAAGCTGCAGCAGCAAACTCCTGCTCCTTATCAGTGACCTGTGAAAAACAAAGGTTAATTGCAAGACAAGAAAAAAAAAATACTGTATAACTAAGGCAACAACATGTTTTTCCCCCCACAGCAAAGTAAGAATACTGAAAATATATCAATAATCCACATACAGATGGATTTAAATATATTTAACATTTTGCCCAAAGTGACTGCAATGGTACTATGTACTATGCATGAATCCTGAAATATTCAATAAAAAGAAAAAGATAAACTATCAAGTGGTCTTTTTCAAAGCATTATATAGTAATTATATACTGCAAGACCCTAAAATAAATCCTATTCATTTATATCTACTGTATTCAAGTTTTTTTCACTGTAATCTCATAATATATCTATTACATATATACTAAATATTCACTCTATATATGTATATATAAATCACTATGTATATATAGGCATACATATATACTACATATATTCATGTTTATACATGTATGTATAGATTTATATGCAGGACTATTATGTGGTACAATGAATAGAATTCTGGATCTGGAATCAGGAAGACTCATTTTCATGAGTTCAAATTTGGCTTCAAACCCTTAATAGCAGTGTGATCCTGGATAAATTACTTAATCCTGTCTGGCTCAGTTTTCCCATCTTCTAGCGAAGGAAATGGCAAATTACCCCAGTACCTTCACCAAGAAAACTCACATGGGGACACAAAAAGTCAAACATAACTGAAAATAACTGTACAAGAAAATTTGTATGCATATAAAGAAACATATTTATAAATGTATGTGAGAGGGATGCATACACACATGCAAATTCCTTCAAAGCTGGGACTATTTTCTTTTGTCTCTTCAGTGCATGGAACATAGTAGGTAATTACTAAATTCTTGCTGACTGACCACATCTGTTCCCATATAAACAAATTATGCTAACAAATATTTCCTGCAAAAAAAAAAAAAAAAACACCATAGGAAAATAAAGCTATAAAACCTAATCTTTTCTGTTATTTTACCAGCATAAAAATATCTGATTCAAAATTAATTCAATATACTAAGCATCACTGAAATTCATCACAAATTAATCCCTCAAGTCTGCTTCCCTTCACTATAATGAGCCAGCATGAGAATGGATCAAGATGTGTTCCAAAGCTTTAATCTGCTTTCAAACAGAAACAGACCAGTCCAGGCTAGATTCAACATGGCACAGGAAGTCCTATGGCAACAAGATTCTCCTTTAAATCCCCTAGAAATCCTTTAATTCCCTAATAGAGTCAATGCATCTCTCTCAAAAAATGCCTTCTTTCTATTCCTGTATTTCAAAACACCACCCCACCAAGCCACCATAACAGAGGCCAAAAATTCAAGCTAATTCTTCTAGTATATATGCCAAATGATACAGCAAAGAAAAACAGGGACATCTCAAATTCTGAATGATTCTCTTCAGTATTAAGGAAACTCTTTTTCAATGATCTTCCAACATCCTGTTAAATTAAAATGTCTCTAAATGCAAGTCACTGGAGTGGCCATTTATCAATGCTATACTTTAAGTTTCTCTTAGAGTCTAACATAACAACAAAAAAGATTTATGTCTCACTTAGCCTTTCTCTCTCTCTCTCTCTCTCTCTCTCTCTCTCTCTCTCTCTCTCTCTCTCTCTCTCTCTCTCTT
>JAJPUD010003568.1:0-49894 GCA_023553655.1 Myrmecobius fasciatus | reverse complement strand
TCTCTCTCTCTCTCTCCTGTTAGAAAGCATCTCCTCCCTTGTACTACTCCAACTGAATAGACTATTTAACACCATCATTTCATCTGTTATTTTGTCCAAGTAGAAATCCTCAGGGTTTTTTAAAGAAAAATAAGGAAGCAATTTTCTGAGCTGGTAAGGAGAAAAGAAAATGGCACATAATTTACCTCACAAGAATGTTTAGCTAGAGGGTTGTCCCCACCTAAAGAATCTGTGTGTCTCTGCTCAATCCAAATGTCTCACTATAAATATTCTGGCTCATGAACATTAAAATACAAACTCCAAAAGATCATAAAAATGTGAACTTTGTTTTGGCCTTGAGGTAGTTTAAGAAGTCTGGGAATCTTGGAGCATTAAGTGGTTATCTGCCCCAAAAGAATTTATAGAAAAATTTTAAAAGTCTTTTAAAATCAAATAAGATAGATTGAAGAAAAACTTAAAAAATCTCAATAATAAACAAACAAATAAATAAAGCCACCCACCACAATCCAAGAAAAATAAGATTATAAAACAAAGTCAACTGACTAGAAAAGAAGATATAATCTTAAAGCAGAAAATAACTCCGAAAATTAGAATTGGGCAAAGAGGAGTCAGCAAAATTATGAGACAGAGAAATAATATAACAAAATATAAAGAATGAAAAAAATAAAATGCAATGTGAAACATCTTATAAGAAAGACAACAAACCTGGAGAACTGATCAAGATGAGAAATTTATTATGAATAATTTAGCTGAAAGCTATGACTAAAAAAAGAACCATGACAATAATACAAGAATAATTCAAGAAAACTGTCGTGAAGTGATAGAACCAGAAGGAAAAGTAGAAGTAGGAAAAATCTACCAATTACCACCTCAAAGAGACCCTACAAGGAAAACATAAAAATATCATTACTAAATTTCAAAATTTTCAGAACAAAGAGGAAATTTACAAACAACAACAATAACAAAGCACAAAAAGGAATTCAAATATGTTGGAGCTATAATTAGACTTGTACAGGATTTATTTAAAGACCACAGGTGTTGGAATACTATATATCAACAATCAAAAGAACTAGGGTTGCAGCCAAAAATATTATATCCAGCAAAATTAAGTGTAATAGTGAATGGGGAGAAAAAAGGACATTCAATGAACTGTCAGATTTTCAGTATTTTGTCTCAAACAAAGCTGAAATCTACTAATATGGGGAATAGATTAAACAGGGAACAATACACACACATGCACAACATAAAGAATCCAACACCCTCCAAAATCTATATAGAAATATGGAGGGAGAGAATAGGATAAGGTAGCGTATAGAAGGATATGTGGATTAATGGAAATGGAATACAGAAAGAGGAAAAGGGTGAGGGGAAAAGATAAGGGAGGGAGCAGCAGGGAGACTAAGTAATAGTAAGGCTAGTGAACAGGTAGAAGTAAAACAGGGACAGGAAATAAGAAATATACACAAACACAACAACAATGAACAGGAGTAGAATGTATTAGGAAAAGAACTGAGGTAACAATCATTGATCTCAAAGTCAAATTTTAAAAAAGATTCATTCAAGAGAAAAATCTATACTATATGTTAGCCATATTAATATTATTTTAGGTATATTATATGCATGTATATATATATATATATATATATGTATGTATGTTTTGTGGTATATGTTTCCTTGAGAGAGGTAGGGAGAAGAAAGGAGAAAAAAAAGAATAAAGTAAAAAGTACACAGTGGAGAACAAAAGAAAATCTTTCAACAAGGAAGCAAAAATGGACAATTCTGAATATAATGTCTTCTACTATTATATATGCTTTCTTGAAATGGAAATTTATTGTTACATATTTTGAATCTTCCCTGATGTTCTGCTGGGCATATGGCAATGTTTTTTTTGTTTGTTTGTTTCTTTTTCTGTCTTCCATTTTCTATTTTGTTTCTTTTTATTTTGCATTTAAGTTTAAAGTAAATACATACTTTTTTTAAAAAGGATCTTTGAATAGAAAGTTAATTTTTCTGTTGTTTTTACACTTCAGGATCTATTCCAAACAGTGCCATTAATGAATCTAGGGGTATGACTATTTTTTAACTTACTATGTATTGCTTTCCAAAAAGATTGTATAAGTTTGTAACTCAACCAGTAATGAATGGGAATACCTGTTCCTCCACGCTTTGTGTTAGAAATAGCACTGAGTTGTTTCTCTTTTTATAGGAGTGGTACAACAGGCCATTCTTGGCACAACAGGCCAACTGAGCTTCAACAAGGAGCAGCCAATGCAAGAAAAGAATCTATAAGAGGGTAGCTTCTGTGACTTGAGAATGAAAAAGTACATTTACTGTTATCTTTCCTAAGGCACATAGCTGGTTTTCTACAAATGCTTGGTTTTATTTTTCATTTCAAAGCAATGATTACAAGAAGTTGAAGGGAGACTTTATTTAGTTTTCTGATTTCTCCTAACTCATGCATAATCCTTTATCCTCTTCATGCCTAATAATTCAACTGAATGCCAAAAAAAGTTATTACATTTCAATTAGAAAACTATTAAATTCTTGTTATGTGAAGAAGCATATGAACTCACTTTGTGTGGAGGATTGTACAACCTTTTTAGAGAATAGAATACATGGGGCAGCTAGGTGGCACAGTGGATAGAGCACCAGCCCTGAAGTCAGGAGGACCTGAGTTCAAATCTGGTCTCAGACACTTAACATTCCCTAGCTGTGTGACCCTGGGCAAGTCACTTAACCTCAATTGCCTTAGCAAAAAAAGCAAAAAAAAAAAAAAAAGAGAGAGAGAGAATAGAATACGTTGTTACAAAAATATCTTGCTTTTTAATTCATCAATTTTATTTTTAGGAATATATCTTAAAAGTTGTCAAAACAAATACTGATTTGCCATTCAAAGACTTTTATAACAGCATAATATGTAATCCACAAGGAAACTAGCCAAAATATTAACAACTTTAGGGTTCAACAATAGAGGAATGAGCAAATAAGTTAATGAAATGAACATTAAAATCCATTTAATATGAGTAAGATTAATTTTAGATAAGACATTATCCTGTCTTCAGAGAATTTACAGTCTCCCTAATGAAGAGGAAATCAAATACATAAATATAGTATTATAACCCTTGTTACAATAATTAAACAGGAAAATTACATCTAGTGACTGATGTAGGATTCATTTGTTGTTGTTGTTGTTGTTGTTGTTGTAGCAGGAACTGAGACCTAGCAGTAACTCTTGTAAGTACAAAATAATTTGGAAAGGATATGGAACATTATATAAATTGCATATTGCATGTTGGAGATAAGGAACCACAATGTTTGCTCAATTATTGTTCACTGGTTCTCCACTGAAAAACTGAGCCTACAAATGGCAAATGATCAGGACCCACAATGGTAGTTTTACGTAGAGAGGAAGAGTCAAATGACAATTGGATATGACATAAATCTGTTGGAAATAGATGGCAGTAACAACAGTGCATATGAAAAAGGTTGATGTGTCAAGGGGTCAAAGCAATAACAAGAACAAAACACTGCCAAAAAAGCAACATCAAATCAGTAAAGACCTCTGCTGAAATGTCACCACTGATATGGATAAGTCATTTAGCCTCTCAGAGGCTCAATTTCCTCATGTGTAAAACAGGAATAACTGTTTGTAGTATCTTTCACACAAGGTTATCATAAAGATAAAAATTAGATAATATTTACAAAATTCTTTGTGAATCTTAAAATGCTATATAAATGTCAGTTGTTATTATTGTGACAATCTGCTGTAGCGGATAAGGAACTGGTCTCAATGGAAGCTTAGATAAGGTCTTAACTTTCACTAGTACTATTAAAATATTGCAGAGAAGTTTCTGATCTCTGACAGTAGAAAAGTTTCTCACCAGATTTTCCACTACCCATGAAATCACAGGTATAGGGGAAAAATGTAATGAAATAAAATTAGCATTAAATCAGATCAGGTGACACCTACTACAGCAGGATTTTCCTAATTATCTCAGCTAACACTGATCCCTCTTCCAAATCCTGATGCAAAATATTTTGTATTGACATATTTTGTATTGACAGATTGTTTCCATCCTAATGCAAGGTAAATTCTCTGAGAAAAGGAATTTTTCTTTTTGTATTCCCACTGCCTGTCCTGTGTTGAATACATAGTGCACCTTCAATAAATGCTTAGTGAATCAAATCAAACTGTTTTCAAGCTGCTCAAGGCAGAATTTGGGCTGAACAAAAAATGAGTTTTGGGGAAAAGATAGTAGTATAAGTTTTTTACATCTAAGATCAAATCACTGGGAATAAGGAACCAAAAAATGGTAGATACAATGAAAAGGCATGTTGGCAACAAAAGATTGGTCTTGCTCTATTTAGATGAAAGAACAACATGAAGATTTAACCCAATTCTAAGTATTAAAAGGAATGTGGGATGCTGACTCTTTCTAAAATCTATGGTAAACATCTACACTAACTACTCTTTAATCCTCACTGTATTCAAGTCATGATGGGGATTCTCTAAAAACATTTGACCAATTCCAAACATTGCAAGAAGATGGTTGCACAGTTCCTCCCAGATGTGTTGCTGTTAATATTAGACAGAATATGAATTCTCACAGTTGGCTTCTCATATTTATTTTTAGCTCAGCTTAATCTTACACTTTTGTGCTATGACTTTGCAAGTGTCTCACTGATACAAACTCTCCATTTTGAGGTAATACATACACGAACTCTTGTGCAAGCTTAGTAACTGTGTTAATTGTATTGCTTTTTGCCAAAGTTCTTTCCAAGCTTACAACACCATCACCATCACATGATTGTCTGAATCATCCTTAGCATTCCATTATGAAGGCTTTAAGTCAAAACTGTTTTAAGAACTCACTTGGCAAGTAAAACGATATTTAAACAAATTCAAAATACTGGTATAACTCATCATCTTCTCTGCCCTCTCCTCATGAATATTTCCATGAATATTCTGGTTCTTATGACATTGATTTCTTTGGATTCTCTTCCTATCTGTATTTCTGCTTCTTCTGTCTCTGTTACTAGACCAACATCCATACCCTATCTCCTACCTCCAAGGTTCTGTCTGGGACCCTTCCTTCTTTTCTCTCTAGACTCTTCTCTCATAGTAATCTTGTCAACTCTCATGAATACCACTATTATTTCTATATGAATTACTCCCAGATCCATATATCCAGCACTCAGATCTTTCCTGTGTCCCAGTCTCACATTCCCAGCTGCCTAATGGACCTTTAGACTGGACATGCCATAAATATCTGAAACTCAGCAAGTCTAAAAACAAGTCTTAACATCTCCTCCCTTTTTCTCCTGATGACACACCTCTTGTCCTCAATTCCATATTTCTGTGAGTGTCGCCATCATCCTTCTAATCACTCAGGCTCACAGTCTTGGAGTTATTGATCTACAACTCTTCCCTCTCCTTCACCCACTTGATCAAACCAGTAATCAAAGCTTGTCAGTTCTACCTTTACAATATCTTACATCCATCCCTTTATTTCCACTTGTGGCCCCCATCCCTATGTCAGAACTTATCTATAACCTACTAATAGATCTTCATTAGTCTCTCTAATTCATCTGCTAAAGTATAGGCCTGAATATGTCATTTTCTTGTTCAAGAAACTCTAGTGGCTACCAACTATTGGATAAAAAGCCAACTTGCCTTTTTAGCTTTTAAAGCTCTTCCCAATGATTCCAGCTGACCTTTCGAAGCTTATTAATGTGTTCTTCTTCTTCATGTATTTTATACTGTAGTCAAAATGCCCTACTTGTATTTCCTTCCAACTCAGTATTTCATTTGCCATCTCTGCCTTTGCACAGGCTGCTTCTCATGTCAGGAAGGTACTTCTTCACTTTTGTTTCTCAGATTGCCCATTTCCCTTCAAAGGTTGGCCCAAATGTTCATTACCCCTTACTTAAGGCAATTCCTGATTCTGTGCCTTCCCTTTCCCCAGTTATTATTGTTCCAATGAAATAACTATACATATAAAGGTTTTTCTCCCTAAAAAAAAAAAAAAAAAAGTTTCTAGAGAACAAGATTTTATATTCCTCAAATCCTGCTGTAGGGTAGGTGCTTAATAAAGGCTTGCTGAATAACTGGTTAAAATTGCATTATAATTGCCCAAACAAAAACTTCCAAGGGGATCATGTCCTCACTGTAATGCTTTATTATTTAAAAGGAAAGAAGATGAAACAATTATTATAGGATCATAGATCTAGAGTTACTAAATCTAAAACTTGGATATATATTGAAATAGGTCTTTCCACATAACACATAAATGAAAAAATTAATTTTCCTGCTCTCATTTATAATTAGAAAATTTATAGGCTTCTATACTACACATTAGATAACTTTCCTACTAATTTATATATACACATATGAGTATGTGTGTATGTGTTTTATATATATATATATAAACACATGTCTACATATATACATATCCCACATATACTGAAATATGTGTATATAGATGTATACACATAATTTTCACTTTATGTAAATTCACATTACTCAAATTTGTTATATTAAAAAATTCTGAAAGAAATTTGCATTCCAGAAAAATGAGAATGATGTGGAAAAGCTAATTGAGTCTTGTAGAGAATTAATGAGTGAGGATCTGATTGAGCTGCTGGCTACATATATTGCAGAAGAAAAAAGGGAAGCTTTAGAACCTGAGGTTTTGAGAATCAAAAAGGTTCACAACTAAATAGATGGTAGAAGCATTTCATTGTGAGTGAATTTTTTTTTCTTATACTGAAAAGATGGATCCAAATACCTCAAGATTTTAAAAGATCAAAGACTGGTTGAGAATAATGTTGCTTGCTACTGTCAGATAAAAAGAGGGTCACAGTCCAAATATCTCACGATAGCTTCATTAAAAAAGTTGTACAACCAAGCACCAGTGATAAAGGTTAAGTGCAGTGGGTGGAAAAGGGGCAACTTACTACAATCTATGTTAACTTACTGTACAGTACTGTGCATATTTTATCATTAACTTTATATTTTATTTCATAATTCTGTTTATTATTATGGTACAGTATTTAATGTATCTTCATTTTAGGATATTTTGTGATTTGCATTAAAGATACTATTTTATACTATATTAAAGATACTATGTTTTTATTATATAGGCCAAATGAAGCAGCTAGATAGGGGCTAATTCATTCACATTATGTAAAAATTGCTCTATGGTCCACTTATGTTAAATGGGAACTATCTATGTGTGCATGTGTATATATGAATATATATATGGATATATGTACATACATGCATATATAAAATAACATAACTTAAGTATTCACAGAAAAGAGGCAACTTGAAAGAACTATCCACTTTCTTGTTGCCTACAGTCTGGCTAGACCAACTACTATGTCCTAAGAAACTCAAACTTTTTATGTCCAGAATGTATTGAGCTCCACTGTCCTATTGGATATTTGTTTCACTTGGTCCAATATATGAAACCATTCTTCACTTTAATCTACCTTATCCTACCCCAACTTCTCTGCTGACATCCAATTTCACATGTTGACCTGCTTTTCAGATATCTCAAACTAGATGTCAAGTAGACCTCTTAAAGGTGTCATGTCCAAAATGGAACTCCCCATCTTTCCTCTAAATCCTTCCTCCCTCCTACCTTCACTATAAATGTTAGAGGGCAAAATCATCCTTACACTTACACACACACACACACACACACACACACACACACACACACACACACGCACACTTTGCTGCCAAATCTTTACTTCTCTCAAATACGCTCCCTTCTTTTCTCCGACACTGTCAGCATCCTCATCACTTTACTCCTGGACTATTACAATAGCTTGCTGCTGGGTCTACCTACTTCAAGTCTCTCTCTACTGTAATTCATGCTCTATTAAGCCACTAAAATAATTTTCCTAAAGTGCAGGGTCAACCATGTCATACAAATACACATCCCTACTCAATAAAGTGACTCCATATATATGTAAAGATAGATAGATAGATAGATAGATAGATAGATAGACAGACAGACAGACAGACAGATTCAGGATCAAATCAAAATCCTCTATTTGGTGTTCAAAGATCTTTATAACTTAGCCCCATCCTACCTTTCCAGTCTTATTACAGCTAATTCTCTGCCACGTAGTCTTCAAACTAGTGTCACTGGTAACCTGACTGTCCCCCATGACACTCCATCTTTTACGCCATTCCTTACTCTCTGAAAGTTCCCTCAAGCCTGAAAGGTTCTCTATCATCTCTGCATATTGTCTTCTCTGGCTCCTGCAATTCTCAACTAAAATCCCATCTTCTTCAGGAAACAGTCCCCAACCTCTCTTAATTCTAGAACTTTCCCTATTTCCTACCTATTCTTTATTTAGTTTATTTATATAAATTTAATTTGCTAGTTTCCTCCACTACATAACTATTTCCCTGAATATAGATACTGTCTTTTGCAAACTCTTTTTTGTATCTGCAGTGCTTAGTCCAGTCTCTGACACATAGTAGGTACTTAAATGTTTACCAACTAAGTGGCTTTATTTTGCAGCCATGTTTTTACTTATCCTTCCATACAATCCTTCCCTTCATTTCTAGAACCATAATCAAATCAATACTCCTGGAAATTATATACAAATCTACTCTCCCTTATGGCTATGCTCCCCATTCATATAATTCTCTCAACCATGATACTCATCCCTAGCCACCATTCCTCTATATGTGTTATTCCTTCTTGTAAAAATTTAAGTTCCTCAATATCAAGCACTTTGCTTTTGTTTTTTTAATATCCTATGCTTAGCTCAATTCTTGACATCTACAAAGTAAATGCTTAATAAATATTTACTCATTCATTCATCTTTTATAATTTATGATGCTCAAATAATGATCACCAAAGCAGCACTCAAATGCAACAAAAGAAATTTTTTTATCTTTTTTGCTGAGGCAATTGTGGTTAAATGACTTGCCCCCAGCTAGGAAGTATTAAGTGTCTGAGGTCAAATTTGAACTCAGGTCCTCCTGACTTCAGGGCTAGTGCTTTATCCACTATTCCTCCTAGCTGCCCCAAAAGATAAACCTCTTAAAAAGTATACCTGGCAGAGGAAAAGAGAAAATCTTAAGCCCATTTTTGTAGTATTAGATATAACCTGATAACTTATACAAATAGGAGGGTTCCTATGTAAAGACACACATACAAAAATCACCAGTTAAGATTTTTGATGCAGGTTCTTGTTAAAAGATGGAAAGAAGACAGTTTTGTAAAGTCTAATTTTTGAAGGCTTTTTAAAATAGGATAAATTTTTTTGCCTGATAGAAAAATGAAGAGGATGGACTTTCGTCCCTCATACTTTCTTTCTACTTTTTATCAAGTATTTTATGAAATACTGAATATAAACACAATATATATTCTTTAATTGATTTTTTTAATGGGGCAGAGATGACCAATCCAACTACAACCTCTCCATTTTTGTTATACAGTATGGGAAATGGCTGACAAAAAATAAGAAACTTTTGAGGAACTTATGTTTGGTGAATTGAGACTGACCTCTTTTTTTACTGGAGTGCTATGTGCTGCTGCTGCAGAGAACTGCTCCAATGCCTGCTGATGTTCCTCCCTGAGCGGCTGCTCTGGTGGCTGCTGTTGAGCCCCAGCTTGTCCCTGCTGTCCAGAGGCTTCTTGATGCTCTGGCTCTTGATCCTGTTTTGATTCAGAGTCAGATCCAGATTCCGTAGTCATGATTAATTGTTCTGCAAGAAAGGGAAAAGGACCCAACTACTCAATACAACTATTTCTTCACTGAAACAGAAAAAGCATGAAGATAGGATGCTATATTAGATAAGAAAAAAGAAATAATCAAAGAAAAAAATGAAGAAATACTTAATATTCAACATACAATTCTGTTCATATAGCCTAACAATAGATTAATCAAATTTATTAAATGTATTACACTCATTTACAGCCTGAGGATTGTGAGTCATGGAAATTTTAAGATTAAAATGACTCTACAGGGAAAGATTACAGACTGATAAAGATGATTATGAGTTTTGTTCTTTACTAACTTTTTTGCGATAAAATAGTGAAAGCTTCACATTAAAGTAACTAATCATCATAATTAAACAGTTAAAGTATAGACTCAACTTCCTTTAAACAAATTTGACACATCAGCCAAAATCACTCATTGCCTATGGCATCTTGGAGAATGGAAAAATGGGGAAAGAATGAGGAAAATGGAAAAATACAAGTCCTGTTAATGTCTCCAAACTTCTTTTTGATTGATCAATTTTGATTTGTCCTTCTTGAAGCATACCAAAGGTTAAAAGTTGGCTCATTTTCTTTTGGATGAAAGCTAGTTTGGCATAGCTTCCTATTCCTGTTCAAATGGTTCTCAAACTACTTATTGTACATCTGCCTTCTTCCTACCTCCAATAGGAATAGTACAGAGTTGTTGTAAAGTTCTTTCACTTATGTCTGTCTCTTCATGCCCCATTTGGAGTTTTCTTGGTAGAGATACTAGAGTGGGTTGTCATTTCCTTCTTCAGCTCATTTTGCAGACAGGAATAAGTGATGTGCCCAATACCACATAGCTGAAAAGTGTTTGAGGCTGAATTTTAACTCAGGAAAATGGATCTTTCTGACCCAGACAAATACTCTATTGTGCTACCTAGCCACCCACAGAACTATTAGTTTTATTCCAAAGTATCTTCTATGCCATAAGACAGGAATAGCTAACCTGGGTCCTTAACTTTTAGAAAATATTTTGTTAATTATATTTCCACATAAGCAGTTTATTTTGTAATCTTGTATATTTAATTTAATGAATTTTAAAATATTGTTTAAAGAAGGAATCCATGGACTGTACCAGATTGCCAAATGAAACCGTGGCACAAAAAGTTTTATAACACATGTCAAAAATAGGTTAAGCAGTGAATTAAGCCAAGACCAATGAATGGACTTCAGAATTGGAAGGGACCATTGGCCTTATAGAATTGTTTATCCCCAAAAGGAATCCCCATTATAATATTCCCAACAAGTAGGTATCCAAACTATACTTGAAGACCTCCAATGAGAAGGAAATCTACTTGTCTAGATGATTCATTCTACTTAAGAAATGATCTAAATATTATCCAAAAAATCCTTCCTGATATCCAACAAATTTGCCTCTTTAGGACCAAACACACACAACAACAAATCTAATTCATCTTTCAGGTGAATTTCCTTTTAAATACTTGAAGGCAGCAATCATGTTTTCTTAAGCCTTCTCTTCTTTAGATAAAATGTTCCCATTTCCTTCTCCTGACCTCACAGAACATGGTCTAAGAATCCTTCACTATCATGGTGACCCTCTTCTAGACTGGTCTAGCTTACATCTTTCCTGTAATGTGGCATCCAGAACTATATCTGCTCTTCCAGATGTGTGCTGACTGGAATAACAGACATCAGAAAAATAAAACTTTAATTTCCTTGTTCCATCTTTTTTTTTCAAACGTTTAACTCCTCATGATCCCATTTAGGGTCATCTTGGCAAAAATACTGAAGTGGTTTACTATTTCCTTCTGCAGCTCATTTTTACAGATAAGAAAACTTAGGCAAACAGTATTAAAGTGATTTTTTCCCCCCAGGGTCACACAGCTGCTAAGTATCTAGGCCAGATTTGAACTCACAAAGAAGAACCTTGCTAATTTTAGGCCCCATACTCTATCCACTGCACCACCTAGCTGCAGCCTTATTTCTATCTGTAGCTATCCATCTCAATGAAGTTCAGGTTTGCATTCAATTAGCTCTTTTGTCTGCAATACACAGTGCTGATTAAAATCCTCACATCTTAGCAAACTAACCCAGCCTCCTCTTCCTTGCCTTGGGAGAATTTTATATAATTTATTCTGAGTTAGTGACATTACCACATTTACTTGCATACACCAAAAGGTCCATGATATGATTAATGTGAATATCCATTTCACTGACACAGATAGGACATTTAGGGGCAGCTAAGTGAAGCAGTGGATAGAGCACCAGCCCTGAAGTCAGGAGAACCCGAGTTCAAATCTGGTCTCAGACACTTGACACTTCCTAGCTGTGTGACCCTGGGCAAGTCACTTACCTTAGCAAAAAATAAATAAATAAAAATACACAGGACATTAGAGTCACTATGGTCCTGTTATACAACCTGCTTTTTCTAGATAAATATGCCCAAATAACTAAACATGTTTAGCCATAAAAGGTACTAGGTTAAAGCTCAGAAAAGACAATGATCACAAAAAAGTAAGAAATCCTGCTTTAGCATTTCATTCTCTGTTTTAAGTTTTGCTCCATACCAAATTTATAGTTGGGAGTAAGACCTGAGTGCATTTTGTGGCAGAAAAAGTTTTTATCTTAAATAGAAATTAATACTCTGGTATGTTAGAATTTTTGGCCCATGCACTTAATCTCAACAAAATTTGTGCATTTTTTTGCATCTTTAACCAATATAACACAATAAATCTACTGCTTTAAATGCAAGATAAACATTCTTAAAGTTATTTATGTAAAATATAACCCCTGAGAACTTTATATTTTTCTCTAGCCTTCCCAAATCTTGTAAACCTCTTTGCAGAAAATGAGGATATATTCACTAAATTCATTTTGATCCAATTCAAATGCCAGTTATGTGCCTGCTATGAGGTAGACATTGTGCTATAAAGAAATTGGAAGAGGATATACCACTACCCCCATATCAATTAACATGATGCTCTATGCCCTGATACTTTTATCAGATGAGAATGCTTCTGAATGACAACCAGATATGTAAACCAAGTATAAACAATTCCTAGACATATTTAGTAAATCACTAAATAAGAAATATAAATTGAATATTAGGATTGAAGTGCTTCTAGTCTTTGACTGACAGACAATAGCAAAGTCCAATTGCTGCCTACATCAGGGCATTAGTAGTAATCTGCTAATTACATAATTTTGAAAGGAGAGGTGAGAAGGAGAGGCTGGCCAAAAATGGGAAAACCAGCTATTACAAAGGTGTGCTTAGGGGTTCCTTCCTGTTTCAGCAGGTATAGAACAGAAGACTGTGCCTTAGAGAGATCACCCTGTGTGTGTTTGTGCGTGTGTGCACATGGGTGGGTGTGAATGTGTGTTTTATTTAATGTCTTCTAACCTCTTCTGACATAAAATGTTTTGAAAATAGGATCATAAAAAGATTTCTGATGATTTTTAACTTCTATAAATAAATGAAAGGCTTGTTACCTAGTTTCAGGGTCAGATTTTTTTTTTAATTCAACATGTAATTATTTTTCAAATACAAAGTGCCATATTACAAATTTCTTTATTAATGTAAAATGTTTCTGATTTTAATGCTCTTAGTAAATTAGTTCAAAAAAACGTCAAGAACTAAGAACTCCTTTTTTTTTTGGGGGGGGGGCCCTGAGGTAACTGAGGTTTAGTGACTTATCCAGGGTCACACAGCTAGGAAATGTTAAGTGTCTGAGATCAAATTTGAACTCAAGTCCTCCTAACTTCAGAGCTGGTGCTCTATCCACTGCACCACCTAGCTTCCCATGAACTAAGAACTCTTTATAAAAATTTCTCTAACAATTTAACCTTAGTGCCAAGAGATTTCTCCATAGTATAATTTCCCTTAATGTCATTTTTGATTTGACTCTGCCTTCATAATAACTTCACAGCTACTGTCCAAAGTTACACAGCCTGCTACACATAATTTGAATCAAAATCTAAAATTAAATATAGCCCAACACTTGATGATCAAATCTCTCAAAAAGTAGTCTCCCAATACTTGCTGTAATCAGACACCTATAATACTTTCAATCTAAATTATTGATGTTTTTAACAGTATATGCACTATGTAACACTTAGTAACTATGGTTTCCTACTGAATTGTTTTGATAAGATAAAGCTGATTGCTTTTGATGTACTGATTGTCCCAAAATGCAAACCTTTAGGTTTAGCAAATACTACTGGAATTAAATATCCAATGATAGAAGTCAGGAAAAGTAAGAGTAACTTATTGTGCTTATAATAAAGTAATATTAATTCATCTGATTTATAAATATAATATATGTATATGTATTTTAATGCTAACTTTTATCTTGATAGGTGAGAAGTTCCGGGCTTTTTTAAGTTTTTAAATGGTTCAGTCATCGTTCTGAATTAGGCTTCCACAACATTACAAAATTATAGTCCTCCTTTCCCTAATTATTTTCTCTCCTTTTATTCCTTTTTATCATTTTTTCATTTTTATAATTTTTCACTTTTCATCATTAGTTTTTCTTCTTCCTTCTGAATGGTTAATTAAGGCTATTGTCTAAGTCTCATTTCTAATTTCCTTTTCTCCCTTTGTATTCCACTCCTTTGAAGGAGATTGTTCATTCACATGATGGAAATTATCACATATAAGATAAATGTCTCTCAAAGTAATTTGCCCAATCTTGACCTCTGGAGTTCAATATTTCCTGTTGTCTACAGGACCTCTCCACTTGAAGATCCTGCCAACATTAGAAAACAATTCAAAACTGAGCTCTCACAATCATTTCATTTTTCAATTTTTGTCAATTCACTAAATGACCAAAATTTCTTGACTCTTCTTAACTTGACTTGGCTTTTAGGACCCTTTACTCAATTATTCTCACTCAATCTTTCTT
The DNA here is from genome assembly GCA_023553655.1 of Myrmecobius fasciatus. Taxonomy (NCBI): domain Eukaryota; kingdom Metazoa; phylum Chordata; class Mammalia; order Dasyuromorphia; family Myrmecobiidae; genus Myrmecobius; species Myrmecobius fasciatus. The sequence goes on along the minus strand of JAJPUD010003568.1, from coordinate 35,259 downwards.
TTTATTGCAATCAAGAACCAATCTGAATGACTTAACGTGCTATATTCATTTGCTTTACTTCTTGCATCTGCACATTGAATTAATTCTTCTACTTGACATGTCTTCCTTGTCTCTTCCAATAAGCAAAATGGCTTTCCTCCATTACGCTATTTACTTTCTTCAAAATAGTGTGCAAGCTCTACCTCCTTCAGGAAACCTTCTGTGATTACTAACTCTGGTGACTCCTTACCTAAGTAACTCATCAATATTTACATTCTCAGTTTCTGCTAAAGCGAACTCTCAATTTTTTGAGCTAATGTAATATGCGATTCCAAATAGCAGTTAACCAAAAGTCATTGGGGTAGAAGCTGATCTTATTCCCAGGCATATTAACTTTATAAATATGTTTCGTATCAATGACATAGGGATGATAGGCCTATATATGAGCTTGGGTAGCAGGGAAAAGACTCAATCTTTTTGAAATATGTATTTTATTATACATATTTAAAAATATATGTAAAGAAATATATTATTCACTGCCTGTGAGATTACTTTAAATCTAATGTCTTGTAGACTATAAAAGTTAAGAATCCCAGGCAAAGAAGCACCTAATGATACAATCTCAGAGATAAAAGTAACCAGAAGCCATCTTAGCCTACCCACATTGAGACCATTTCCCACAGGATCTAATAGTCAAATGTGCACAAGCTATTAATGTGAGAACATCGAAGGTGGACTGAATTGATAAACTTGAAAATCCTAAGGCAATGTCAAGAGGATATCAAAAGCTAGAACTTCAATTGATAAATAGCAAAGATTATGAACAGGCAGTTTTAGGAAGAAGAAATTAAAGCTATTTGTAAGTCTATCTGTAGTCATATAAAATGTTCTAAATCACTATTGGTTAGAGAAATGCAAATTAAAACAATTCTGAGATGCCCACCATATAGCTATCAAATTAGCTTATATGACAGAAGAGGAAAAAAATGACATAAGTTGGAGGTGATATGGAAAAATTGGGATGTTAATGCACTATTGGTGGAGTCATGAAATAATCCAACCATTCTGAGAAAACTGGAACTATGCCAAAGGGAAAACTTTGCATACTCTTTGACCCAACGATACCTTTAGTAAATCTGTATAACAATGATATCAAAAGAAAAGGAAAAGGTCTCCTATTAGTTTCCAAAGTAATATTCCTGAAGGTCAAAGTCTTATCATGTCACTCTCCCCAACACTCAAAACTCCACTGGCTCTCCATTAGCTCTAGGGCTAGATACCATACATCTTCATCTCATCCTTTTAAAACATGTTTTTATCTGTTTGATAATATTTTAAATGATTAACACAGTAGTATATGTGTATAACTTATAAGTGAGGAAATATTCAATTGATGCATTCTTTAAAAATTTAATATAAGAGCAATCAAAATTATGTATAAAACTTAGAGATGGGTCAGAGGTGAGAATACTTTATACTGACCCATTCAGATTGATACAGGGTTAACTGCAGAATTTCCTAATGTCTTTGCAAATTGACAGTTTTAATTTTCTCTGCCTAATTTTTACTTACTTTCCCTCCCTCTTACTTCTTACTCCCTCTGTCTTGATTTTTATTAAAGAGAGGTAAGGTTTTATCCATTATGAGACCAAGATTTCTCCAAGGGAACTCAATTGTCCCTGATAATGAAGTAGGATTGGTGACAACAAGACAGTAAGCAATTTAATACTCTCACTAGATAGGGGCTTGGAATTCAGAGGAAATTATTCTTAGCTTTCTATAGGCTAAGGATGAAGAGGGAAAGAATGAAGGTTCCAGAGGTAGCATTTGCAAGTGTAAGTGGAACCACAACACAATTCTTGGCACAATTTAACTAAAAGATAGTCATCAGCATGCATTTGAACCTTTGCTCACTTACAGACATAGTTTGTGAAAGCTGAAAAAAAAAAATCAACCTTTATGGTTCCCCACTTTAAAGAGGTCATCTCAATCTCCCAATAAGTAATTGCTTTACTATAACAGTTTCCATATTTAAAATCAAGCTTTTTTACAGCTGACAGAAAATATGCTAAAGATGCTATAAGAAAATTGCAAAATTTAAATCTGTACCATATATGTGCAAAAGAAAGAATTCATAAGTAATCAATGTAACTTTTCAATATTGGCATAAATGGATTTTATTTATATTGTCCTCTTTCCAAGGAAAGTAGAAATAAAATGACCAGGGGGCCGGAGGGAGATAGAAACAATGATTTATTTCACTTATTTCCTACATAACTAACTTCATGGAAGAAACGAGAATCATAACATTCCATCAACATTATGTGGGCCTTTGAGCCTTTTGGGATTTTTTTCTTTTTTAACATCAATGGATGAGCTAATATCTATCAATGATGAAGAAATAGGTAGACCATTCTTGCTTTCTAGAAACATGGCTTTTCTTTAGAATTTAGATTTAAAAAAGAAAGCAGTAGTGGTACTTGGTCATTTGCAGGGATGGAATGCAGAGAAAGAAAGAGACTAAAGATTTTTGAACCTCAATAAGTTCAATGTAATTCACAATGCCAAATGTCCCCCTTGAAAAAAAAAAGTTCTTATCAACTTCACTGGAATTATTATGGCTAATTATGTCTCCAAGGAAAAAGAGGCATCTATTAACCTTGGGCTTATATCATGTCAAATTATCAAGTAATTATTGAATGTTCATAGGTGGAATGATTACATATCTATGATTATGGGAGTGATATGATATAATTTAAGCTATAAACTTGCATTTTAATGTGAAAGTAAAACAACCACATATAAATAATCAACCAAAAATGTTTATTAGACAATTATTATGCTCTTAACATTATGGAAAATAGAAAAGTGGTATAAATCATTGTACTGAAAAAGCATATAATCTTATTCAGGAATGATAAACTTACAGATTATACAGAATACGTAATGTTTCAATATAATAGATAAAATAAAATTAATATATATAAACAATTGGGAAAGCATTGAGATATATCGGTTCTTCTCACTTAACAAGGCACGGAATCTTAGCCACAAGTTCTCAAGACCCAAGGGTCCTAAAATGTCACAAGGGAAGATTTAAGTTGCTCCCATGATGATGTAAGAAAACAGAGAGAAGAGAGAGAGACTGGTTAGAAAGTGCCAAATAAAGTTTCCTCACCCATAGAATAGAATGCACAAAAGTAATGTGGCAGGTGACTCAAAGGCTAGGGAGTATAAGAGCAGATAAAAGCATATGTAGAAGAACATTATCATTTTCCAAAATTCTTTCAATGAATAAATTTACAAGGGCCATTCATTTTAAAATCTGATGTTTGGATATATTTTTTTCAAATCTTTGTAATTCATTCAAAAGTATTTGTTAAATATCACATTGGCTGGCACTGTGATAGATGCTGGCAATAAAAAACAAAAATAGAATAGCCCCTGCCCTCAAGAGGACTGATTTTCCCTATGCAGTAACATGCGCATACAAAAAAAAAAAAGTCAATAATATATATTCAGAATAAATACAAAGTAAATGAGGAGAGTGTACTCGACAACTAGAGAAAAATGAGAAAAAAAAACATAAGAATGAGATGGCACTTACTTGTTTTAAAAAAAAAAACTTAAAGGAAGCTAGATACTTAAAAAAGTCAGAGGTAAGAATGGAAAGCCTTCTGAGAAGGAAGGATGCCTCATGTAAAAGTATGGGGAAAAGGAAACGAAATGTTGTATATAGAGAACAGAAAATAAGTTTGCCTGGACTGTAAAGTCCACGAAAAAGAGCAAATATGAAATCATTTGGGAAATTTTAAAAGCTTTAAAGATCAAACTGGAATTTTTATTTTATCCTGGAGGAAAATGGAAGTCAATGGAACTTCCTGAGTAGGAGAGTGACATGAATAGTTCTTATTTTAGATATATAAATCTGGAAGCTGTATGAAAGATGAATTGGAAAATAGGGGCAGTCAGACTAGAAGGTTACAAAATAATTCAGACAAGAGGTAATGATGCCTTGGATAGTTATGTTGTTATTGTAGCTAAGATAGAAGAGAAGGATATTCTGTAGAAGAATAAGAATTAAATTTGATAAGGAAGAACAAAGAATTAAAAGTAACTTTATGGTTGTATTTTTTTGGGGGGGGGAAGAGCTGAGGCAATTGGGGTTAAGTGACTTGCCCAAGGTCACACATCTAGGACGTGTTAAGTGTCTGAGACCAAATTTGAACTCAGGTCCTCCTGACTTCAGGGCTGGTGTTCTATCCACTGCGCCACCTAGCTGCCCCTATGGTTGTAATTTTAATTGGAAAAATGGTAGTTCCTTCAACAAGAAAAGAGAAATCAAAAAGAAGGGTGGGTTTTAAAGAGAAAATGATAAATACTGACTAAGGCAGTTTTTTTTTTTTGTTTGTTTTTTAAAGAATCAAGTCCTTATATTATTGCTCTGTAAGAAACGACCAGCAGGACGATTTCAGAGAGGCCTGGAGAGACTCGCAGGAACTGATGCTGAGTGAAACGAGCAGAACCAGGAGACCATTATACACAGCAACAACAGTATTACATGATGATCAATTCTGATGGACATGGCTCTCTGCAACAAAGAATTGTCTCAAACCAGTTCCAATTGTTCACTGAAGAAAACCATATACACCCAGAGAGAGGGATATGAAATATGGACCACAACGTAACATTTTCATGATCTCTATTGACATTTGCTTGCATTGTGTTGCCTTTCTCTGATTCTTTTTTTTTTCTTGTAGATAGGATTTTTCTTACATAACTTCTCAAGCATTTCAACATTATTAACATGTAGTGGACTTCCTGCCATCTAGGGGAGGGGAGGGGACTGGGGGTAAAATTTGTAATGGAAAGCTTTGTAAAGATCAATGTTGGGAAACTACCCATATACATGTTATACAAATAAAAAGCTTTAATAAAAAAAAAAAAGAATCAAGTCCTTTAGTGCAAGGCTTTTGCACTAAAATATCAAAAAATATGTTTGTCCCTCCCCTCCAACCCTTCTGTCTTAATATCTATAATTTAAATTTTCCTAGATGGTTTGGGATTGGTGAAGAAATGAGTGAGATCAGAAGCAAGAGGAAAACTGGCAGAAAGGAAATAGGGGAATGACATTTATAAAACTGAGATAAGCATACCGAGCTCCAAGTCCATTTGCTTTGCTTTTTTAATCAACTATATTTTTTTGGAATCTATAAAGTGAAAGATAAGGGGAAAAAACTGGACAAAGAATATAGGTGAAAATAAAAAACATTTTTGGATGCAGAAGAAAATAGTAATTGCCAACATAGGAAAAGAAGAACAGATCAGTTACAAGAAATTAAAAGAGTAAAGGGGACAGAAAAACTGGAAGAATATTAGTCCAAGGACAAAAAGGTAAAGATTACAACTGAGAATAGAGGAACAGAAAAGGTGGAAGAGATGGTAAGTCATGCAGAAATTATTCACAAGACTCTTATACTGATCAACAAACAAATGATTTAAAGACCCGTTCTTATCAGAGTCTAATTTCCATTCCCATTGCTAGAATAAAGCAGGGTATACCAGAGAGAGTTCATCAATATATCAAGGATGTAACAAGAGAAGGAGTAAACAACTGGTCAACAATATGATGTTTGTAAATGGAGTTTTAGATTTTTGTATCAAAGCTTAAATATAAGAAAGAGGGGAGAATCTGTAATGAAAACTGCTAAAAAAAAAAAAAGTATTGGTCTGAAATAAATCTAATCAAAAGGGTTTTAAAATGAAAAAGACCAGGGAATAAGGGAAGGAGGAGGGAGAAGTGTCAAGTTATATATGTCAAGCCAGATACTACTACATATAAGAAGAAAAACACCAAGAAAAACATCAAGAAATTCATAGGAGATAAAAATCAAAGAAAAGATACAGCATGGGAATCTCTCAAGAACTATGTTGGAAAGACACAAAGAAATAATGGGGCTGAAGGTTGGTTGGGGTAGGTAAGTTCTCTAAAGAGAACAATGTGAATACACAGGGAACTCATCAATGAAACTAATTTTAAAATCAAGATAGACAGAAGATTGAAGCAAGGGCAAGCAACAGAGGATGTACACAAAGATGGGGGCACAGTGCTGTAAAAATAGTGTCAGAAGCATTGAAGCTGAGAATGAGCCGAAGCATGGCAAAGAATGCTAATGGCAACAAGATTTTTTTTTTTAGTTAGACTGAGGAAAAGCAGCACTGGTCAGATTGAATGAGAAAAGGAAAAAAAGGCAGGACGGCTCAATCCTTCTTTTGTTTTTGCTTTCTCCACCAAGGGAAATGACCATTGGAGTAGAAAAGACAAAGTATAGAGAACCATGTATAAACCATTATCATTCAGTCAGTTTGATTTCTATTTCTGCCAAAATTACTATTGTACTATGTTCTATTATAAATTATTAGAGGGACAATTAGCAAACATGTAGAAAAGCAATTATGTCCACAAAATCAGCATGATTTCAATAAAAACAGGTTAGAAGTCTTATTTCCCTTAAAAAAACAAAAACAAAACAGGATAGCTAGGTCAATAAGATCAAAAAATTTGTATAACTACATATTTAAGCAAAGTGTTTGACCAAAATATATCTATTTTTTGTGGAAAACATGTAGAGATTTGGATTAGACAAAAATTTGAAGGAGGCTGGAAGTGCATATTCAATGAGTAGTCACTCAGGGGTCAATGATCAATTTGGAAAGATTTCTCCAATAAAGCACTTCAGAATTCTGTCCTTGATCTTGTACTAGTTAACATTTTTTGCCACAAACATGGACCAAGAAATAAATGGCATGCTTATCCAATTAGCACAAAACTGGGAGGAAGCTAACAGCAGAGACAGCTAGAGGGTATAGTAGAGTGGGAAAAATGTAATTTCAAATTTGACCTCATTCACTTGTTATAGAACTTGCCAACTATCACAGAGCTATTTAAACTCTCTCAATCTGTTTCTTCATCTGCAAAATGTAAATAATAATAGTACCTCCCCGTTCTAGGATCGTTGCTGGGATAAAATAATATTTGTAAAGTGCTTTGCACTACGTAAATGCCAACTGTTATTATTCTTATTATGGATGATAGAGTTGGTACACAAAAATATCAACAGTCTGGAAAGGCAGACTGACAAGATAAATATAAATTCTAACACTTGGATATAAAAAATAAATCTCAAATATACATCACAAGAAAGGGAAGCTAATTACATCTGTCTAAAAAAGTAAAGAAGTAAAAGTGATTTGAAGAACCAAGAAGTTCTAAATTCAAGTTCTGCTTTTATCACTTAATAACTACTTTCTTGCCCATAAATCTCCTTTGCCTTTAATTGCTCTAGACAATTCTCTGACTAGAAATTGCAGAAAAGATGCTAACCTGCAGTGTTGAGTCCACTTTCTCGTTCAAGAGTTTCTTATACCACTGAAATCGCAAATCTAACCCTACCCCTAATTACAAGAAAAAAGGTAAGATGCCAATTGCATGTTATTGGGGCTTCTGTATAAGCCTTCAGTTAAGTTATAGTTAGCACCCTAATACAGAAAGAATAACAATAACCCTTCCTTAATAGAAGAGGAGGCTAGCTAAAAACTACTTTCAGGAATAGAAATTTAGTTGTGATTCCACCTAATAAACTGAAAAAAGACAATTTTTATTATTTCCTATCACTAGAATCAAGTTTATATATGCTAATAAGCTGCCTCAATTTTGCACAGATTTTTTTTACAAAAGCAAAGAAACAGTCAATTTTGTTTTTAAGTGCAAAAATAGAATGATGAGAAAGTCAATTTTATTTGTAAGTGCAAAACACAATGATGCACTTTTCATGTCAAGTAGTAAATAATTTACAAAATTAAAGAACATATTATAATAAGCCAGTCAACAATTACTCTTCAAAATTGCACTGATACCAAATGTCAGAGTAAAGAAGTTCCCAATATTCTTGTAACAACCAGAAATGCTTGGTTTTATCATACTAGTATGTTTCAAAAAAACAACAGTCAGCAGGTTCTTCGGGAAAGAGAAGTTTAGGAAAGCTGTCAAAGGAGCAAGAAGTATATCGCTTAGGGAGGCTAAATATAAGGGAAGATCATTACTAAAATTGAAAGGTCTGACTCAGCAAAGTTGGAGGGAAATTGACTAAATTCTGTCCTATAGACATGGGTGTTTCTCCAGAGAGAACCTTTCATTGTAAAGATTAAGTAGGTTTATGTCTGTGGACCCTGAAGCAGGGCAGATCATAAACACAAAAAAGATTCAAGTTGTAGTTACTAACAACGACATAGATTTCAAAAAGATTTTGATTTTCTAATTAGTAAATCACATATTATCTACAATACTAAAAATCTGAAACATATACAGAGATTCACATGGAAAGCAATATTTGATTTCATTCTGGAAAAAATTAATTTTGTGGTTAGTAAGCACTAGCTCCAATATTCCCAAAAAACAAATCTAAAACAGATATTAACATATCATCAATAAAATACTTTAAAATTCTGTCTCTAAAATTAAAAACAATCTTTCAGATTTATAAAACAAATTATATTCCAATATTATATGAATATATTATTGGTGAAGGTGGTTATTTTTTCAATCGTGTCCAATTCTTTATGATGCTATCTGGAGTTTTCTTGGAAAAGATAGTAGAATGGTTTGCTATTTCCTTCTCCACCTCATTTTACAGATGAAGAAGCTGAGGCAAATTGGGTTAAGTGTTTCACCCAGGGTCACACAGGTATTAAGTGTCTAATACCAGATTTGAACTCAAGGAAATGAGTCTTCCTGATTCCAGGCCCTACACTCTATCAGCTGAGCCATTTAGCTACCCATATGTATATGAGAATGAAACTAATAATAGATGAAATAAATTAAATAGTAATAATAAATTATCTCCCCCAAATAGTAAGCTAAACAAATAGCCTGATTTACTTTTCAACAGTAAGGTTATAATTTTATTATTGTTTTATACTCATGCTCAACTCTTTGGGGGATTCTTGGCAGAGATACTGGAATGGTTTGCCATTTCCTTCTCTAGCACATTTTACAGTTAAGGAAACTGAGGCAAACAGAATGAAGTGACTGGCCCAGGGTCACAGAGTTAGTGTCTGAGGCCAGATTTGACCTCAAGGAAATGACTATCCAAGATGCCCTATTGCTATCAAACAAAGGCTTTCTCTCCCTAAAGGAGTTGTAATAGATGATCTATAAAGTTGTATTATTCCCCCTAATACCAAGATTAAATCACCAATTATAGAATTTCTGGAAGGGTCTATTTCTACTTCACATATGTATATGAATTTCTTTTATGTGTCAGAAACACAACTAGAAATAAACTTCTAGGATTCTTTCTTTAGGGACAATGTAATGGCATATCAACAGGATAATAAAAAATTGAATCTTCACCAATCCTTTGATGAATGAGGCCTAAGTGGAGGGTTATGTGACACAGTGAATGAATGGAGTGCTCGCCCAGAAGTCAGGAGGACCTAAATTCAAATCTGGCCTCAGGTACTTATTAGTTATATGGCCTGGCCCAGTCACTTAACCTCACTGCCTCAGTTTCCTTTTCTATAACACAAGCTGAAGAAGGAAATGACAAACTACTCCAGTACTTTTGCCAAGAAAAGGAAAAACCCATGAATCACTCTATTTTTTCATTCTTCAACAGTGTTTCACTTTCTGTAGGAACTTTAATTGAATACAACAGCAATGGTATAAAGAAATCAAATTTTAAGTTTCTGGCAGAAAAGCTCCCAAAAATATTTTTAGCAGGTAACTCTTTTAACCCTAAAACTCAGCTTCTCAAAACTATAATTCATGAGTTTTTCTAGCAGTGAGTATAATTTAATGACAATTTTCTTCAGCAAAAATAGATATCAATTCCAAAATATCCAAGATTGAAGTTTAAGGAAAAATTAAATCAAAAGAGGAAAAAAATGTAAAGTACTGAAAAACTACAAAAGAAACAACAGTAAACTCTACTCTTGCCAATTATAATACTGGATGAAGTATAATTGAATGAACTACATATAACAACTACCTTCCTCCATCTCTCATGAAATGCACATAGAATGACTAGAATATTATTCAGATATGACGTACAAGGACTACACTTTTTAACTAAAACCAGAAATACTCACTTGCTTTTCAGATTTTTAAACATTTGACATTTAAAAAAAGTTTATAAAATGTTACATAATACTCATTAGTGATAGTTTAGCAGTTATTTTCTCATTAGAAACAATCTTTTGTTTTCTTAAATGGGAGGCAAAATATGAGAAGTGTTTAGATTCTAGAACTGAAAAGATAGATCATATGTAAAATTTTACTAATCCACATGTACCAATATAACTTACTTTTGACATATGGTCTCTATTTTGAAGACATCAGATGTAGTTTAGTTGCTGTTCTATATGACAAGCAGCTTGGTCTAATGGGTTCTGGAGCCAGGAAACCAAATCCAGGCTCTGATACGCTGATACTTCCTGGGAAAATCATTTAACTTCTTGGTACTTTAGGCTAGGCAGGGTTTCTTAAACTTTTTCCACTCATGACCTTTTTTCACAGAATTTTTATGTGACTGCAGGTATATAGTTATAGAAAATAGGTATGCAAACCAATCATTTACTGATAGTAAAGAGTTTATTTTAAGATAATTCTTTGGTCTATATATATAATTTTACCATTTGTTAAAGACGAAAGCAAATTTGCATACTAATGAGATGAAGTGATTATTTATTTTTATATGAAGAATTAAATTTTGGTGCAATATTTGTTATCTTCTACTGTTGCCTATTTTTTGAGATCTCCACATTTAATTATGCAACTCTATAAAGGGATGCAACCCAAACTTTAAGAATCTTTGCTTTAGGCAACCTGTTTTAATGTGTTTCATCACCATCTTCTCTTATCACTCTGATGGAAATAGCCAAAAACCCTGAACCCAAGAGCTTTGGGATAGCACTGTTTTCAGCCTGGTATGTTTAATTCTTGTGGGGAGACAGCAATGTTTTCAGCCTGGTATGTGTAACTCTTGTGGCGAGACAGCCTGGCAAGTGCTCCTGCTTTTACTTTCAGAAAGAAAGTTCTTGTTACCAAAATCTTTGGCACTATTAATGACTCAACATCAGAAATTGATATGATTTTTACAGTGAAAATAACACTAAAGGAAAGACATTGCCTTCTGCTTTGCTACTATCTTATAAAAACTATGGGACCTTTCAATCTGACTTGCAGCTAAAATTTTCCATATGTGTTGTGTCTCCTACTAAAATGCAAGATTTGAAAAGACTATTTTATTTTTTTCTATCTGTATATCCAACATTTAGCATTTAGCACAGAACAAATGCTTGATAAATTCTTTATTCTTTTAGCCAGTCATATATTTACTGTAAACCAAAAAAAAAAAAAATAACAAGTTCAATCCCTGATTTTCAATGAACAAATGCAATTCCACTTCAAGCACAATTCCACATGCTGCCCCAAAGTTTAAGTTTATATAGTTTAAAATGTTAACGTGTATCCTCTTATTTTAGTTGTCTGGGTTTTAACCATACCTGTGATTTTATTCATGTTTGGAACATTCAGGGAGGAAAATCCTCTACAAAAGCAGGTCAACACCTTCTCTTAAACTTAGAATCAGAAAAGAGTTGCCAGGGCATGTAGAGGATAATTAACTTAACCATAGTGTTAGATATGGCAGCAGTGGGCCTTGAAACTAGGTTTTCCTTTTCTCCAGAGCTGGATCTCTCTTCATTAGGACTGTGTCTTACTTTATTTAAAAATAAAATAACACACAATTAACAAACATTATGTCTCCTGTTTAAAGGTACTTTATAAAGATAATAGTTTTAAATAAGTGGAGGGTTATGTGGCATAGTGAATGAATGGAGTGTTAGCCCAGGAGTCAAGAGGACCTAAATTCAAATCTGACCTCAGGTACTTATTAGTTATATAGCCTGGGCCAGTCACTTAACCCCACTGCCTCAGTTTCCTTTTCTATAGCACAAGCTGAAGAAGGAAATGACAAACTACTGCAGTACTTTTGCCAAGAAAATCCTAAGGGGTCATGAAGTTAGACAAAACTGAAATGACTCAATAACAACATAACTATACAATCAAATGTTTGTTATTTTAATCCTGAAAGGTAAGGTACAGATCACTGACGCTTCTGGGCACAGGGCAATTTCTCCAGTTAATGGATTTTACCTGTTTATATATTAATGATATAAATGTCTCCTCTCACAGATTCTCAGTTAAAACAGCTTTTGGAAGTCCTCTTATACAATCTGTCCCCAAATGGGAGTCCTCACCTACAATATCCCCAATAAGGTGTCTAGTTTGAAGTTGAAGACATTAGAGGAGGGCACCTAGGTGGTACAGGGAATAGAGCACCAGCCCCGAAGTCAAGAGGACCTGAGTTCAAATTTGCCCTCAGACACTTACCACTTCCCAGCTGTGTGACCCTGAGCACCCCAATTCCCTTAGCAAAAAAAAAAAAAAAAAGGACATCAAGGGATAGGAAAGTTACCTCCTGAAATAATCCATTCCATTTCTGGATAGCTCTAATTGTTAGGAAGCTTATTTTTTAACCAACAAGTCAAAAATCAGTATCTTTGCAACTTCTTGCTCTTGGTTCTGTCCTCTAGTGTCATATGAAACAAACATAATCCTTCTTCCACATGACAACCTTTTAAATACTTAAAAACTGAAGCTGCTAGTGAGTAGCTTTAAAAAATGATTGGAGGAAAAACAAAAACAAAAAAAACATTCCCTTGGCAACATTTGCTACAAACCTGCCATTAAGACAGGTAAGTGACTGAGTCTGTCAGTTCCAAGGGAGTCGTTGAAAAAAGCAAAAAGAAAAGGTGAGGCGGAAGGTACTACTTTCCAGTCTTATGTTGTCACCTTCTCTGTATGCAGCCAAAACACAGCACAAAGACATTATTACCTCTTCATGATCCTCAGCACAGAGACAATTTTCAATTATCAGACAAATATGAAATATTACACTTGCCAGAAGCAAGCAATAGGAGCTAGACAAAGTTCATTGAGAAGCTTTAACCCAAAGCAATATCAGGAAAACAGGTCAGCTATGTGGAGTTTATATTCAGTTGTCAAAACACTGAAGTTGGAACCAGAAGACCTGAGTTCCAATCTCAGATCTGTTACATACTATCTCTATTTCCTTGGACAATTCATTTGTACTTCAATTTTTTCATCTATAAAATAAGGGATTGGCCTAATTTGTCTCCAAACAAATTCTAGTTCTAACATTAGATCCCATGACAAATAAAGGAACAAAATGGTATTATAGATGAGTACTGAGAGAATCTCTTACTTATTCTTAATGCCTCCAGTACATTTTTATTGAGAAAGGGGGTTGTTGTGAGAGGATCTCAATCTATAATTTTATTATTGTGAGGATCTCCCAGAATGGAAAAACTTACCCACCCATAAAGACCTTGTATTTATCTTTGATTTATAATTCTAGTGAATTTTTTAGGGCACTGAAATGTTAAGTGACTTATTCATGGTCACCCATCTAATATGTGCCACAGGCAAGTCTTGCTGACATTAAAGAAAACTCTCTATCCCCTATACCTTGCAGCATCTCACAATATCAAAATATCAAAATATTTTAAAAACATTTGTTTAATCATGGAAGAGATGAGTCCTGTTCTGTCCTTCATTCTACTAAGCCATAATAACGTAATGTTTGCTTTACATAGGAGAATAATAGACACAAAGTAGGCATAAACAGCCTACTTCAGATGGCAATACTGAAAAATCTGAATCAATATATTTACTACTATGGTTGCATTAGTTGATCTCTATTACTCTCATCCTTTTGCTAAAACAAAGTCAGTCCTTTGATTTGAATGCTGTTTTTGAATAGTCATGAAAATGAAGAAAAACTGAACTTCTGCTCCTAAATAGAGAAGGGAAACCAAAAGGATGAGAAAGCAAAGATTTTAGGATGAGCAAGAATGTCACAGTAAAGTGAGCTCATTTTTAAAAGAAATATTTATAAGAAGGCCCCTATTCTAAGAAATTCCAAGGATAGATTGTGAATGGTCTCAAAAAGACAAGAACACAAGAATATGAGCAAATTCTATTCCCTTACTAAAGAAAAAATGGAAAATATTATTAATTGCTAAAATCATGAATTTAATTGAAAAGCTGTCAGTTCTCCCCAGGTAACTGACCTGCTTAGGTAGGGAACAGAACTAAGAAGGTGCCAATATCAGACTAGGAAGTAAAAGACTGCATTTGCATTTCAAAAAAAAGTGATTCTGAGTGTCACTCCATCTTTCTCCCCACTAGTTATTTCAATGTAATGCCTTTTCCCTCCTAACTTCAAAAGAAACAATTGAGAATTTGTAATTTTTAAAAATACAATTATTACAGAGAAGTTCAAAATAATTCAAGGCTACTAGCATTTATATGGCACTTCTGGAAAGTCTTAGTTGGATGATAAAGAATTATGAAGTTAATACTACCTGTGAGTATCCTCACTCTACAAATGGGGAAACTAGGATCCCAAATCTATTATTATGCTACATTCTATCTTTGTAAATCAGTAACTATTTTTTTTTTTTTTTTGGCTGAGGCAATTGGGGTTAAAGGACTTGCCCAGGGTCATACAGCTAGGCAGTGTTAAGTGTCTGAGGTCAGATTTGAACAAGTCCTCCTGACTCAAAAAGCCCAAATAGAATCACAATGAATCGGACACAGCTGAAAAATAATTGAAAAATAATTATTATTAATAGCTTATTGTCTCTTGAATTTGGGAATCTTCCCAAACAAACAAATTTGTTTTACTTTCACCATCAATTAGCAATTTTTACTAGTAAATGATGAAATTTGTCATTAATGCCTTAACAGCACATGGATGAATTGCTCAGGAAATATTTAAACAAGTGCTTCTATAGAATCACAGTATATAATTCTTTTACAGAAAGTATGAGACTCACCTAAGATTACACTACTAGTAAACAGAGCAAGAATTCAGCTCAATTCTTTGGAGGTCACTTCTTTCTCTCTCAATCTAGCAGCTTTCTTTAAAGGTCAAAAGAAAACATTTGCAAATCTTCATTAGTGACCACCATAGCATAACTTTCCTAAAAGTGCATGTCACTTACACCTGACATTTCAAATGTTCTGTAATTATTGCTGGAAGAGCCTACCTGTGCCAACAGAGCCTCTCTTAGCTAAAAACCAACTCAGTAGATATAAATAACAAGATCTCTGGTGGAGATACATTCTAACCATACAAAGTGAGATTTTTAAGCAATGTTCTTAAAATAACTAAATTTTATGTGTGGTGTGTATAGTAGGAAGATCACACGTTTGAAACAATAGAATCACAGATTTAATGCTTGAAAGACTTTAGAGTATCTAGGTCAACCTTCTCATTTTATACATAAAGAAAATAAGGAACAGAGGTTCCAGTGTCTTATCTATTCTGACACAGATAAAAATGCCAGAGATAAGATTTAAACTCTGGCATTTTAATACAAAATTCAGTAATCTTTCCAATCTCATGCTCAAAGCCTGCCTCTGATACCAAAGTGACCTTATGCAAGTCACTTAAATTTCATACACACACACACACACACACACACACACACACACACACACACACACACTCCCTCATATGTAAAATTATAGTCTTGGAGTGGACACCCTCTGAAGTCTCAATCTCTTAAATTCCTTCCAACTCTAAATGTGATTAAAAATAAAATAAATAATAGCATAATAAATAGTAGCATAAGACAAAATTGTTAGGAGAAGATCACAAATGACCTTGGGTCAGGCTTTTTTTTTAATTTAATTTTAAAAATTTAAAAATTTTTTTTAAATAATGCTCTATCTTAAATCATGGCAAATTTTCTCTCCAAACTCTCCCTTTTGAGTGCCTTGAGAACAGGGATTGATTTACTATTTGTATCTGTATTCATGACACTTAGCACAATAAATGGCACATATAGTAAGGACTTCATAAATGTTTGAAGACTAACTGCAGCCATACTGGCCTTTGTGGACCTCTTACCTCACATAAACCTCATACTCTCATAACCAGTATTGACCAATCTAATTGAGATTCACCAATGTCCTTATCACTAGCTCCCTGAGTTCTCTAGAATATATGCCTCAGACATAAGTCTGACCCTGAGTAAATTACTTCTTGTGACAATTCTGCTTCAATTGTTTCCACATCTGTAAAATGGAGATAATAAAAACTTATTTCCTAGGTTGCTAGAAGAATAAAATGAAATATCACATATGAAATACTTTGCAAACTTTAGCACTATATTAATATTAGTTGGTTGTTAACCAAGATGTATTCATTCAGTTATCTCTGTAATAAGAAACCACCTTACTTTCTTCTATCTCTAGATCCTGATTGTCCCTCATCTCCTGACAATTAGGATTAATATTAATCAGATTGGTAAATTTTGAGCCAAATCATCTTCCTCATTATCCTATGCATCTGAACAGATGCCAACTTGCTTTCATGCATCTACATGTTCAGATGGTAGCAAATTTTCTTTAATTTTGAGATCATAACATCAATATGATTTCCTTAATATTTCTTACCTGTTAAAATCTGTCATAACACTAATTTTTTTCTCATTGGCATTTAATTTTTCCAAAGGCATGTAAAGGTAACTATTTTTCCAAATTTTTCTCTCTCCTTTTTTTGCCTCTCTCCTCCCCAAGACAGCAAACAATTTGATATAAGTTAAATATGTGCAATCTTTTTTAACATATTTCCATATTTATCACGTTGCACCAAAAAAAAAAAAAGCAGACCAAAAAGAAAAAATCAAGAGAAATTTTAAAAAAAGATGAAAATACTATGCTTCCATCCATATTCAATCTTCATAGTGCTCTCTCTGGATATGGATGACATTTTCCATCCCAAGTCTATTGAAATTTTTTTGAATTACCATATTGTTGAGAAGAGCCAACTCCATCAAATCATCACAAAATCTTGTTACTGTGTACAATTTTCTCCTGGTTCTGCTCACTTCAATCAGCATCAGTTCATATAAATCTTTCCAGGCTTTTCTGAAATCAGCCTCCTCATCATTTCTTATAGAACAATATTCCATTACATTCATATACCATAACTTATTGAGCGATTCCCCAACTGATGGATGTTCAGTTTTCAGTTCCTTGCTACTACAAAAAGAGCTGCTACAAATATGTTTGCACATAACACTTTAACTTTTATAATGTATACTAATGAAACTTTTTCAGTTAAATTGTATCTGATACCATTCCCTAAAAAAAAAAAAAAAATTAGTTGCTATCACTATCTACATACTTAGAAATATTTTTACTGTCTAAGCCCTCCCAAGGCAAATTAGAAAACCAAAACATTGCAACTGTTTGTTTTTATTCTCGGGACAAGAGGAAAGCAGTGTAGGTCTACTAAACCTATGCCTATTTTAGAGAAGGATTTCCTGATCCAAAAAGTAAACAAGCTTTTGGGGGAGAAATTAATGATCAAATGGGGAACAACTGAGTTTCTCTTTTTTATAAAGAAACTTGTACATTAAGTTAGAACTAAACTGACACCAGAAAGGAAAAAATTTGAGGAAGCTGTTGCCATAGCAATTTACCAGCTTATAACACTCTTTAGTCCTTTAGTCAACATGTTGCATAGGCTCAAAGGAGACTCCATGACCTAAAGTTCTATCAAAACACATGTTGTAATCATTCCAGCCGCTGACTCTGCTCTACTGGAATGTACAATGCTAGTTGGGGTTGGACTGGAAAAGAACAAGGGCTTCTAATGTCTATTCTTTTTAAATGCTGTTCTTTATTCGAAGACTGTAAAACCAGATGTCTAATAGTTAAGTCTCTCCTCAACCTTACAATATATGAAATAATTATTTTCTCCCTCATAAGATATGTAATATGGAATATAGATTCCAAAAGACTGGCTATATTTTTTAATTAAAAAAAAAAACCACCTTTCAATTCTAACATACTGTATATGTTAGCACTAAATATAAAACAGTATTTAAGAAAAACAAGACAATATTGTAACAATTCTCATCTTTTTCCTTATTTAACTTTGACTTAATACTCATCAGATACATAGATCTACCCAATTTCTGTTATTCTTACAGTTGGGAGAGGGGAGATTATATAATTCTTTGGAATTTCCTTTGATTATATAATTCCCTAGAATGTTTAAAAATAGGCCCATTCCTAAATATTACAAAAGTCTCCAACTTTCATATAGTTTCTTAATAGCTTAATCATGTAACAGTTGAACCCAGTTCAAAGCTACTAAGTACCTACTATGTGCCAGACACTGTATTAAGTGTTGTGGATATAAAAAAGAGTAAGCAGTCTCTGGTCCCTAGGAGGTCACTGTGTGACAGCAGACTTAATTATGAAAACAAACAGGATATAGATATAAATATATAGATATAGATATAGATAGATAAACATAGAAATAATTATAAATATAGATATAGATGTATGTGTGTATGTAGATATACAGATATGTCTCTCTCTATATATACATATATATGTATATATATATATACATATATATATACACACACACACACACACATACATACACACACAGGATAAATTGGAGAAAATCAACAGAAAAAAACTCTTAAGGGAGAACAAGAAAAGTTTCTCTGGAAAGATTCTACTGAATAGGCCAAAGTCTAAGGGCCAGTCAAGCACTAATAAACTTAATTCTCCAATAAGTAACTGCCATTCTGTTAGAGGCTAGAAAAGATCATTCACTTCATGTCCATTTTGATCCATTTTTAAGACATTTTTCCTATATATTCTGGCTACTCAAATTTATTTTTAGCATTTGTCTGGGTTGGGACAGGACTAAGTTCTATAGCAGATCTAAATGGTAACAAACCAAAATATTTTTTCTGATTTTTAAAACTCCCCAACTGAAATTTTTACATCTCATTCATGGAATTTGAACCATGTTCTATTCCCTTTTTCCTCATCTCAACATCCAAAACATTCTTCATCAAACTGAATCTAAATTTCACAGGCAGAAACCAAAGGAATCATCAAAGTTCAGTCAGTGCTGACTTAGATAAATCGTGACTTTACATTGTAAGGCATGAATATATTGTTGCAGTTACAATACACAAATCCCATATAGAATCATAAGATGATATTTAAAGGACATTAGAAATCACAGCACACCCCCCCTTATCTTATAGATGAGAAAACTGGCTCAGAGAAGTATAATGATATTTACACAGGTAGTAAATAGCAAAACATTCCCATTTCATGAAAGAGTTGCACTCCAAAAGTTTATTTGTTAAGTGAATTGCTTTTGTTGCTTTGTTTTGATTTTTAGAACTCAAAATTCATCTCAAAAAAAATAATGCTATAAAGTTAAAACCATAAACAGGATCCCAATATGATCCCAAAGAGCCTAGTTAATCAAAAAAAAATTTTTAATTAGCATATTCCTTACCTTACAATCAGATTTCTGCCTCTAATACTCTAGTGAAACTTTTCTCAAAAGGTCAATCTTTCTTTTCTCAGAGTTCATCCTCATGGACCTCTCTTCAACATCTGACATTGGTAACTATTCCTATTTTGATTCCTGTTAACACTGCCCCAAAGTTTCTCTCCAAGTTTCACCACCGTCAGGTATTTCTCTTCTTTCCCCTAAGATCATGAGATCAGTGAGCTAGAATAACCTTAGAGATCCTTAAGACCCCTCCCCTCACACACAAACACACCTGTAGTAGTACAGTTTAGGCTGGAGCAGCCAGATAAATGGTTCAGAAGCTAAAAGTTCTGGGATTACAGTCAGGAAGACCTGTGTTCAAATGTGACCTCAGACGCTTACTAGCTGTGTGAATCTGGGCAAGTTTTTCAATTTCTGTTTGCCATGATACAATGAAAAATAAAATGGCAAACCAATCTAATATCTTCACCAAGAAAATCCCACAGGATCATGAAGAGTTGAACACGACTGAACAACAACAAAATGGTTTGGGGAATGAATCCCAATTTTGCAGTCACCAAATTGACCTTTGGGGTGTATTCCAAAAGTTTGTGGGCTGGAGGTGTTCAGCCAGGTTATGGACTAATCACCTATAACCTTAACTACTACTTAATAGGTTGGGAAAATTTAAAAAAAAAATAGTGGTTTAGAGTTGCAACTTGAAAACAGGGCATCATGACTGATGCTGAGTGAAATCAGCAGAACCAGGAGAACATTATACACAGCAACAAGACTATACGATGATCAATTTTGATGGACATGGTTCTCTTCAACAATGATGTGATTCAAACCAGTTGTGCTGCGATGAAGATAGTCATATACATCCAGAGAGAGGCCTGTGGGAACTGAGAGTGAACCACAACACAGCATTTTAACGCTTTCTGTGAATATTTACATGCATTCTGTTTTCCTTCTTAGGTTGTTTTTTTTCTTCTTCTCTTTGTAGATCTGATGTTTCTTGTGCAGTAAGATAACTGTATAGATATGTATACATGTATTGTACTTGTCATATAATTTATCCTATCTAGCATGTATTAGATTACCTGTCATCTAGGGGTGGGGGGCGGGGGGAGGGAAAGGAAAAGCTTGGGAAAAAAAAGTTTTTTTGCAAAGGTCCATGTTGAAAGGTCACTCATATGTTTTGCAAATAAAAAGCTTTATTAAAAAAAAGAAAAAGAAAAAGAAAACAGGGCATCATGGACGAAGAAATCAGAGGGTCTTTTGGAGAAGTCAGGTATTTTGTAGATAAAGAAACTGAGGATCCAAGTACTTAAGTGACTAGCCCAACATGATAGAGTCAGCAGTGGAAAAGCTAGGATTTGAATTCAGGTCTGGGTCTCCAAGGTCAGTTCTCTTTATATCATACCAAGCTACCTCCTATAGAAGTATCTATCCTCTTAGGAAACATCTGTCCCTAGCTTCAACTAGCAATTCTTTATTAATTAATTAATTAATGAAGGGATCAACAAGCATTTAATAAG
Organism: Myrmecobius fasciatus; assembly: GCA_023553655.1. NCBI lineage: Eukaryota > Metazoa > Chordata > Mammalia > Dasyuromorphia > Myrmecobiidae > Myrmecobius > Myrmecobius fasciatus. The sequence continues at coordinate 14,261 of JAJPUD010003568.1, read as the reverse complement.
TGACACCTATATTCCAAGCTCCTAGCTCCCAAAGAACTTACAATCTAGAAGATAAGTGCATAAATCCAAGGGAATTTTGAGAAAGAATGTATTAGTAGCTTGGAGAAAGACAGGGAGAGATGGGAGGGGAAAGACAGAGAGAGATAGGAGGGAAAACTCAGAAAAAGCTTTATGTAAAAGATACTTGAGCAGAGGTTTACCTCGTTTTCTATACAGATCAGCACATCTCTGAGTGCCAGAAGACTTGGGCTAGGGTAACACAAGGCAGCTAGGTGATACAGTGGTTTAGAGTGATAGATTTGGAGTTAGGAAGATATCTTACTGAGCTCAAATCTGACCTCAGACATGTAGTGACCCTAGGAAAGTCCCTTAACCCTGTTTGCCTCCATTTTTCTCCTCTATAAAATAAGCTGGAGATGGAAATGGCAAACTGCTCCAATATTTCTGCCAAGAAAACCCCAAATTAGGTCACAATCAGTCAGATATGACTGAAAATGGCTGAACATCAATAATGGATAACAAACAATGCTTTCAAATGAAATAAATGTTTTACTGATATACTTAAGTAACATTTTATATGTTACTGGGAGAAATTTTTTAAAGTTTGAATAAAACTTTGTCCCCCTTATAATGTCTAGTATAATCAAAACACTAAAATAAATAGCACAATATAGAATACTACATGTCCAATACATTAGAATTTGTTTTTTTTCTTTAAGCATTATATGAGGTTTGAGGAGAAAGAGTATTACTGTTCAGAGAAGAAAGCTGATATCTAAGTTACACCTAAAGAAAGATGGCTACAAATTCAACATTCAGAGGATAGAACAAACATTCTAAGAACAAAAAAAAAAGAAAAAAGAAGAAAGAAAAAGACACCAATTTTGGTCCATGCTTCTTAAAGTACAGTTCTGATCATATACAATCCACCAAATTTTCAAAAGAAAAACTGCTTTTTTTACTGTCTATTTTCTCCCTTGTCAATTGGGAATGATAATAACTGTATTATCTCCCTTTCCAGGACTGTTATGAAGATATTTCATTTCCAACAGACTTCTGCTCCAAAAGATCCTGCTTTTTCCCTCTATAGTGCCTAACTTTCAAGTTGGAACTCCAAACCAAAATTCTTTAATTTCTCAAGCTATTAAATAGTAGTTAAGTTTGCATGCCAGATCACAAAACCATTTAACACTTAACATGGCTGAATATCTCCAACCCACCAATTACAAAGGAGTTTCTGGAACATAACCCAAAGGACAATTGGTAGCTGCCTGGGTTCCTTAAACCATACACACCTTAAATGCTTCAGATATAGTACCTTTAATGAGATAATGCCCACAGAGAACTTAATAATACAATTTTCTAAATGCAGCAATACAAATAAGAAAGTTGCTCATATGATAGAAATAAAGGGTATAAAATACTGCCCCCCACTCCATAATCAATGGTCAATTATAATATACAAAAACAGTTATTGGGTGATATACAAATTCTCTAAGGGCAATTTCAGACTATGCAAAATATCTGGTCGCTTTCTGGGCATCTAAAAACTGACCTAGAAGGGGAAAAAGCATACAACAGTAACATATGTTACTCAAGTTTCACTTCCTTCAATGGCCCTTTTCTTACCTCTATGTCTAGCAGTTGGCGCTCCTATTATCCAGAAATCTATTAGTGTTTATTGTACATTGGGGAGGGATTTGTATATAGTTATATGTTGTGTGTCTGTATACTTATCTGTCAATACAGTATATCCCTCCCAGTTTAGAGTATTGGTGTTGGTACCCTCAGTATGAAAGCACATTTGAAACCACTTTTAATTTGGACTTTAAGCCTAGTTAAAACAAAAAAAAAACCCCAATCTCAGTGGGGGAGTGGGGAGAAGAAGGTTAAAATAAAATAAAACAGGGAGGGAATAAACCTTTTTCATTCTTTGAGGGAAGTGATCTAGGAAGGAACTAAGTAGTGAATAAAGTTTTTGGATGCTAATTTCAAACTGGATTTTAACATATGATCTTTTCTATGTTTAAGATTTCTATTATCTTAGATACTTACTACAGTGTCATAAACAAATGCCTGTTGACTTGACCTCAAATTATCTTGTTGTAGAATCATATATGAGTACATGAGGGGCCTAAGCCATTTTATTTTATGAGGCAATTGGGGTTACGTGACTTGGCCAGGGTCACATAGCTATTAAATGTTAAAGCATCTGAGACTATATTTGAACTCAAATCCTCCTGACTTCAAGACTGGTGCTCTATCAACTGTGCCATCTAACTGCCCCACGATTAGATCATTTTAAATATTTCTTTCTCTCATCTAGAAATGTTTGAATAATAATAATAATAATAATTCTTTCTGACAAGTTTGTGCCTAATGCAGAATACGTATTTTTTTTTTTCCTTAAACACTATCACTTAGCAAAGTTCCTGGCACAGTATAGGTGCTTTAATAAATAGTTGTTTAATAAATGTCTCATCTGGTTGACTGAAGTTGCTTGACTTAGGTTACCTAATATAAATATTTTCTCGAGTGGGGAGACATCAATATGTCCACAATACAACCATTATATGGTGAAATTAGGAGATGCTAATAAAATTTCCACTTAAGATATCCATGTTATACTAAGATTTCACAATTTGTCACATGCTCATTGGGTACAAAACCCACACAATATCCAAATTTTAGAGGGATTCTCAGAATTCAGTTCAGCCCATACTTAAAAACCAATAGCCTCTATAATATTTCTGAGAAATGACAAATCAGGCTTTGCTTAAAGACTTCTATTGAGAGGGAAAATAATACCTCTCCTCCCCTCTCCACTACAAGGTACCTCATTGAATAGCTGTCATTGTAAGTTTGGTTTTTTTTGTTTGTTTGTTTGTTTGTTTTTACATCTGCCTCTCTCCAACTTCTACCAATTGCCCCCAATTCTGTCCATGAAATTAACCAAAAATAATTTTTATCTTTCTTCTTCTGAGAGTGCTTTGAATAAAGAAAAACAACTATCATGACTCCATTTAATATTTTCTTCTCCAGGCTAAATACTCCCAATTCTTTTTATGCTTCCTTTTATGGCTTCAAATTCCTTCAACATCTAACTTCCCTTGGAATGATCTCCAGTTTGTCAATGTTTTTCCTAAAATATGGCATTCAGAATTAATTATTCCAGATATAGAATAAACAGGAAAGAATATACACTGTTACATCCCTGATTCCAACAAGCATACTGCCATTCATGCAGATTAAGGCAATTTGTCTACTACATCATATTAAACATGCCATTCACCAAAATCTCTAATACTGTGTCAATACTGTTACAGATTCCTAGGGCTTAGAGCTAGAAAGGATGTATTTTTATGTGACCTGTAGTATATGTCGCCCCTAAACTCTATTTCTGAGGTTGATTTTTTAAAATTTCAAGTGAAAGATTTTGTATTTATTACTGTTAAAATGTCATTTTATTAGATTCATAACATTCTAGTTTGTTATGGTTCTTCAAAAATGCCAATTCTATTGTGTGATGTATTATCTTTTTAAGCTTCATCTCATCCATGGCCTTGATACAAATGTCATCTATGAATTTTTTTAAAATGTTGAACAGAATACAGTCAAAAAAGATTGATCTCTTCTGGGTAGCAGTTAAAATGTAATGGCCACTTTTAAGATGAAGTATAATTTACCATCATACTGAGGGCTTTGTATATATTTAAACATAATCTTACATCAGTAACATTTTATGTCAATCAAATTATCTACTGTGAGAATAGGGCCAATTTAACAAAAGTATGCCAAACAGTTTCCTGGAGAAGAGAGCTCTTGATATCACCATGCATATGTTTTATCAAAAGCAATTTCATCACCCAGCACACTAACCTTCTTGAAAACAAATGTCCTTCTTCTCTAATAAGTGTCACAGTTATTTGACTATGGAAAATATTGTTTAATTTGAACATTTGCCAACTTCTAATATGGGAGGAAGAGAGTATCTCATTTCTGAATTGTCTATGCACTATCTATTTCCCACTGTCAGTCTTTTGGTGATTTTACTGTTCACTGGTTCCTGTATTTAAAAAAAAAGGCAAGCATGGAAAATACAAATCTATTAACTCTGATTCTCATTATAAGCTCCCTAGAAAAACTAAGTGGAGAAGAGTTTGTAATTGAATGTTGAAGTATATTTTTGATTAACTCATTTATATATGCTATACTTTACTCTCATTAGCAAAGCTAATAAAATTATCAAGAATTACTATTCTTTTCACCTTTATTTTGCTTTGGTTGCATCTCATTTTTGCTTAGTTGTACATACTTCAAAAAATTCATATTTTTAGACTGTTATCTAAAAGAAGGGCTTTGCTCAATCTTTTAAAAATGTATTTTAAGCCATGAGTAAAATTTATCAAGGGAAAAGTGATTAATACTATTAAAAGCTGCATTGAGGTTAAAGAAAATGAGGATTGAGAAAGGGCCACTGATCTGGCAACGAGATCATCACTGGTAACTTTAGAGAAAGTAATATCATTGAACCATAAACTCAGAAACCCAGACTATAAGGGCTCAAGAAGAGAGGGGAAAAAAAGCACCTTTTGCAGACTGCCTTTTTCAGGAGTTTAGCTACAAAGGACAGAAGAGTTTTAGGATAACAGTTAGTGGGAATGAAAAGATAAAATGAGAGTTTTTTTCAATATGAGGTAAGCATGGGCATGTTTGTAGGCAATAGGATATGAGTTAGTAGTAGACAGGGAGAGACTGAAAATAACAAGTGATAGAATGGGCAATCCATGAAATGGAGAGGCAATACTTGAATAGGTAGTAGTAGAGTACCGTGGTAGAGAGTAAGACTATTTATCATGTGAAATAGGAGTAAAGAAGAACACAGTAGCGAAAGACATCTGCATAAGTGGTCACCAAAACCATTTGGTACTGGATAAGAAATAGAGTAGTGGATCAGTGGAATAGGTTAGGTTCACAGGACAAAATACTCAATAACAATAGTAATCTAGTGTTTGATAAACCCAAAGACCCAAGTTTTGGGGATAAAAACTCACTATTTGACAAAAACTGCTGGGATAATTGGAAACTAGTATGGAAGAAATTAGGCATTGACCCTCACCTAACACCACATACCAAGATAAGGTCAAAATGGATTCATGATCTAGGCATAAAGAATGATATTATAAACAAATTAGAATAATGTAGGATGGTTTACCTCTCAGACCTGTGGAGGGGGAAGGAATTTGTGACCAAAGAAGAACTAGAGGTCATCATTAATCACAAAATAGATAAGTTTCACTATATCAAGTTAAAAAGTTTTTGTACAAACAAAATGAATGCAGACAAGATTAGAAGGATAGCAGTAAACTGGGAAAATATTTTTACATCCAAAGGTTCTGATAAAGGCCTCATTTCTAAAATATATAGAGAATTGACTCAAATATATAAGAATTCAAGCCATTCTCCAATGGATAAATGGTCAAAAGATATGAACAGACAATTTTCAGACGAAGAAATTGAAACTATTTCCGGTCACATGAAAAGGTGCTCCAAGTCACTATTGATCAGAGAAATGCAAATTAAGACAACTCTGAGATACCACTACACACCTGTCAGATTGGCTAAAATGACAGGAAATGATAATGATAACTGTTGGAGGGGATGTGGGAAAACTGGGACACTGATACATTGTTGGTGGAACTGTGAATGGATTCTGGAGAGCAATTTGGAGCTATGCTCAAAAAGTTATCAAACTGTGCATACCCTTTGACCCAGTAGTGTTTCTACTGGGCCTATGTCCCACAGAGATTTTAAAGGAGGGAAAGGGACCCACATGTGCAAAAATGTTTGTGGCAACCCTTTTTGTAGTGGCAAGAAACTGGAAATTGAAAGGATGCCCATCAATTGGAGAATGGCTGAATAAATTATGGTATATGAATGTTATGGAATATTATTGTTCTGTAAGAAATGACCAACAGGAGGATTTCAGAGAGGACTGGAGAGACTTGCATGAACTGATGCTGAGTGAAATCAGCAGAACCAGGAGAACATTATACACAGCAACAAGACTATACGATGATCAATTTTGATGGACATGGTTCTCTTCAACAATGATGTGATTCAAACCAGTTGTTCTGCGATGAAGATAGTCATATACATCCAGAGAGAGGCCTGTGGGAACTGAGTGTGAACCACAACCCAGCATTTTAACGCTTTCTATGAATATTTCCATGCATTTTGTTTTCCTTCTTAGGTTTTTTTTTTCTTCTTCTCTTTCTAGATCTGATGTTTCTTGTGCAGTAAGATAACTGTATAGATATGTATACATGTATTGTATTTGTCATATAATTTATCCTATTTAGCATGTATTAGATTACCTGTCATCTAGGGGTGGGGGATGGGGGGAAGGAGGGGAAAAGCTTGGGAAAAAAGTTTTTGCAAAGGTCAATGTTGAAAAATCACTCATATGTTTTGTAAATAAAAAGCTTTATATTAAAAAAAAAAGAAAGACATCTGCATAACAGCAAATGAGGAAGAGGAGAGAAGAGGGAGTTCATGGTGAATGACCTCAATTTTTTCTGTAACGCATGAGGCAAGGTTCTCAATTGAGAGAATAGGAAAAGGAAGAAAGATTGTCTACAATAGGTACCTCCTCCTCCACTTTCTTTCCTGTCACTCTTTTCTTAATCTTTTACAATCTGACTTATCCATTCTCTGAAACTGTTCTTGCCAAAGTTACTAATGACTTTAGTTGCCAAATTCAATAGCTTTTTTTCATTTTTCATTTTTCCTGATCTCTTCAGGCTTTGAAACCACTGAGCACTCTGTCCTCCTTGATAAACTCTTCTTTAGGTTTTCAGGATACTATTTCCTCTTCCTTTCTAACCATTCCTGTTTCTCTTTTGCTGGATTATCTTTCAGATGATCAGCTAAACCACAGGTGTCCCTCAGGTCTAATTTCTCTTCTCCTCCTCCTAAAACTACTTTTTCTAAATCCCATGTGTTTAATTATCATGTCTATACTGCTGATTCTCAAATCCACCTATTCTGCCCTAACCTTGTACTGACCTCCAAGCTTTCCTCTCCAACTGCCTATAAAAGATATGTAAAAAGTTATTAAAAAAACAAAACAAAACAAACAAAAAAAAGCAGCTCAAACTAGATGCCCATTAGACATCTTAAATTCAAGATGTCCAAAATGGAACTCCTATTTTTTTCCCTAAATCCTTCCTCCTTCCTACCTTTTCTTTTATTGTAGAGGGCAACAGTATCCTCAAAATCTAAGGTTTATCCTTGACTCCTCATTATTTCTCATCCTGCCCCAAATCTAAGTGTTTTATAAGGACTGACAGTTTCACTTCTGCAACATCTCTTGAATACACCCTCTTATTTCCTAATGTTACCTATATGCTAGTACAGGCCCAATTACCTTTGGCTCAGATACCTGCAACAGCTTGTTGGAAGGTCTGCCTTTCTCAAATCTTGTGTTTTTTAAAGCTTTTTATTTTTATTTTCAAAATATATGCATAGTTAGTTTTCAACATTCACTTTTGCAAAACCTCAGGTTCCAAATTTTTTTGTTCCTCCCGTAGATGGCAAGTAATATATGTTAAACATGTACAATTCTTTTATACATATCTCTACAATGATCATGCTGCACAAGAAAATTCAAATCAAAATGGGAAAAGATTGAGAAAGAAAACAAAAAGTAAGCAACAACAACAAAAAAGTGAAAATACTATGTTGTGATCCACACTCAGTCCCCCCACAGTCCTCTGTCTGGGTGCAAATAGCTGTTTTCATAATAAGTCCATTGTAACTGGCCTGAATCATCTCATTGTTGCAGAGAGCCACGTCCATCAGAATTGATCATCATGTAATATTGTTGTTGTCATGTACAATGATCTCCTGGTTCTGCTCATTTCGCTCAGCATCAGTTCCTGCAAGTCTCTCCAGGCCTCTCTGAAATCATCCTGCTGGCCGTTTCTTATGGAACAATAATATTCCATGACATTCATATACCATAATTTATTCAGCCACTCTCCAATTGATGGGCATCCACTCAGTTTCCAATTTCTAGCCACTGCAAAAAGGGCTGCCACAAACATTCTTGCACATGTGGGTCCCTTTCCTTCCTTTAAGATCTCTTTGGAATATAGGCCCAGTAGAAACACTGCTAGGTCAAAGCGTATGCAGTTTGATGATTTTGCCGCCTCAAGTTTTTTCCCCACTTCAATCCATCCTCCATTAAGCCCCTATCTTTCCAGTCTCTTTACATCTTACATGCCAACACATACTCTTAGGTCCAGTGATAATGACCTCCTGGATGTTCCACAAATAAGACACTCCATCTGCTGACTCCAGATATCGCTGACTGTCCTCCCATGCCTGGAATGCTCTCTCTCATCCATTCCATCTACTGACCTTCTTGACTTCCAGTCCCAACTAAAATCCCTCCTACAGGAAGCCTTCCTCAATCCCTCTTAATTTCAGTTCTTTCTCTTTGTTGATCATTTCCTATTTATCTTGTATGCTGCTTATTTTGTATTAAGAGCTATTAAAGGGACCCCTGAATTTGTCTTTTTGAGTTGCCATATTTTCCAGAACACTGGAGCCAAAGCATGCAAGAGGTCCTGAAAGTGCCAAGAACTGAGCTTCCTCTGAGCTGACATAATTATTTGTTGTGCCCTAAGCTGGACTTCTTGCATGGCCTTGGAAGGCAAGACAGGTGCCAGCCCAGTATGTCTGAGGGTAGGATAATGGTTATGCAGCTGGCATCCTCTAGAGATAAGCACACCCTCCTTTTTCATAGTCAGCAATTCTCAAGGAAAAAAAGTTAGGCTTTTGCAAACACCTTGATCCTCCCTGGGAGGAGGGGTCTTGTCTTTTTTCCCCACTTTTGCTGCACTATTCCCCCTCCCATATCTTCTTGATATCCCCTTCCCCTCTGACCTGCTATTATAAAAATGCCAACTTCTGTAAGGAAAGTGAACTCTTTGCTCTGTTTGGAGACTTTGATTTCTACATGTACTATCATTCCTCTTATAATAAAACTAGTTTTCACATAAGTTTTATAGAGGTGTGATTTCCTGTTGACAATATATATTCATTTGCATGTTGTCTCCTCCTATTTGATTGTAAACTTTTGAGGGCAAAAACTATTTCTTTCATTGTTGTAGTCCCAATATTAATTTAGCAGAGTACCTGACATATAGTAGGTACCTGATATGTAGTAGGCATTTTATAAGTGTTTCTGGATTCATGGATTGAGTGTATTAGTTATTTATATTTAATTACACTGAAAATTTCCAAATATATCTAGAGACAGTAGCAATAGCTAATAATAGCTAACAATAACATAGCACTGGATAAAGCACTAGATATATGTAGTTGTATATAAATATATATGTGTGTATGTGTGTGAATAAATAAATTTATTTTTAATGAATAAATTATCTCATTTTATCCTCCCATAAGCAGCCAGATGGCAGAATGGTAGAATTGGCAATAATTCATTTAATTTCTCCTCAATTTCTAGGGATGAGTGCCACATATCCCATGAGTTTGTTTTGGGGATTAAATGATACTACGATTTATGTAAATGAGGTAATATATATAAAATACATAAGATTTGCAGACCTTAAAATAGTACAATGCTGGCTACCAACAACCCTGTGAAGTATGTGTAATTATCTCCACAGAGGAGGAAACTAAGGATCTTGCTGAGGGTTAGTTACACAACTGCTAAGTATATAATTCACAACTGGAACTTAGATCTTCCTGACTCCACATTCAGTTCTCTACTACACATCTTTTAGCTGCCTATTCTGGTAGACTACTCAGAAGTTTGACATTAGAAGGGTTGATAGTCATTGACTCTATTAAAGATAGATGTTTAAAATACTGGAAAATGTTCTAATTCATCTAGTTTTAAATGATATAATATATCACTTAAATACTGATGTTTTTAAAAATGAAAAAGATGGTTATTGGAGCACTGTAAGGGGGGGAATGTAGAATCAAGCAAAAAGTTCAGATTTTGAAGGAAGAAAATTATATTGAAAAGAATTTAGATTAAATTACATTGACAAAAGTAAAAATTAAAGGCAAGTTAGAAAGATGTTAATGATGGCCAGCAAAGATACTTGACAATGTGCCTGCAATCCAGAGGAAAAGAAACAGTTTGCTAGGATTGCAACTATTAACTAGTGCTCTTCCCTCCAGAAATTGCTTGATATTTACCTTGCATATATTGTATACTTAATTATACATGTATGCAATGTTTGCCACAATAAAATGTGAGCTGCTTAGGGATAGCTTATTATAATTTCATTCTTGTGCCCTTAGAACCTAGCAGTGCCAGGCAAAGTGTAGGTGCTTTTAAAATGCTTGTTTTGAATAAATTTCCTGCTACAAGTAGAGGGGATCCTTGCTTAGAAATTCACATATCCCCCAATTCTTCATTTAAAGTAAATCCTGGAGACTTGCATGAACTGATGCTGAGTGAAATGAGCAGAACCAGGAGATCATTATACACAGCAACAACAATACTATATAAGGATCAGTTCTAAAAGACATGACTCTCTTCAACAATGAAATACTTCAAACCAGTTCCAATTGTTCGGTGAAGAGAGTCATATACACCCTGAGAGAGGGATGTGAAACGTGGACCACAACATAACATTTTCATGTTCTCTACTGAGGTATTCTAACATAATTATCATGTAGTGGATATCCTGCCATCTAGGGGAGGGGTGGGGAGTAGGGGGGAAAAATTTGTAACAGAAAGTTTTGTAAGGGTTAATGTTTAGGAATTACCCATATATATGTTTTGCAAATAAAAAGTATTAATAAATAAAAAAATAAATTCTGACTATCCTCGTTTTCCAATCAAAGAGACACAGAGGAAATAAACCTTCAAATAAAAATATATTTCATTTTTGAAGGTGACAGGCAGAAGTTGGTCCATTACATATATATACATATATAAACATATTCTATACACGTACACATGTATGTATAATAAACATTTTATATATGTATGTGTTTAAATATCTCAATCACATTATCGCAAGTGTGTGTGTGTGTGTGTGTTTTGGGAGAAAGAGGAAGAAAGAGGGGGAGGGAAAGGAAGGGATGGGGCAAGGAAAAGAGAGAGAAAATCATCTTGAAGTAACCAACTTAATTCCACAAACATATGATTTTTGTTACATATACAAAGCAGCTTGAATTGTGTAATGATTCTACCTCTGCAGAACTATTTGCCATTGAAAAAAAAGTTAACAAGTAATCAAGGACATAGATAACTCTCTAGCCGCAGAAAAGGGAAGAGGAAAGGGGGGAAATATTTAGAGCTTGGTGCTTAGCTGAGAAAGGAAACAATATAATGAGGTACAAAATGAACTTATAGGGCAATCTTCTCTCGCACAAGACCATAAGGGAACAGAGGGAAAAAAATAGGAACCTCACAGGAAAAATCTGTCAGCAAAGTAGGAGTTAGGCACTATACATATCTGATGAATTGGAGAACCAAGTCCCATTGTCCCAAATCTTTAAGTGAAAGTGATAATTAATTCACATTAAGCCAAATTCATACAGTAGGGAGAAAACAACATTAAAGTGTGTGTGTGTGTGTGTGTGTGTGTGTGTGTGTGTGTGTGTGTGTGTGTGTGTGTGTGTGTAAAAAACAGAAATATATATACTTTTCAGAATTCAGAGACACAGCCTTCATATTGAATAACTACTCACTGTTTAAAGCAGTGGCTTTTGGGGACAAAGGTTACAATTTTGTGTTAGACTAATTAATATTTACATATAGGACTAGAGAACATTAACTCTGGAAAAACTCTGAGATCATTATGGTCTAACCCCTTAGTTGAACAGATGAGAAACACTCCCAGGGAAGATAAATGGCTTGTCCAAGGTCATCACACTAATTTTTTAAAAAATGGGGAAAGCACTCAATCTGATAGAGGAGAAAAAATACTGGTTTTGAAGACAAAGGATTTGGGCTTCAATCTTTCTGCTCTGCCACTTACTATCTGTATATCCATGGCTTCACCAAAAGTCTTGAGTCCCAGTTTGCCCAACTGTAAAATGAAGGGATTGGACTAAGATACCTCAAAGATCTTATCACAATGTAAACATGACAGGTTTTCATTTCTGCTCTGTGAACATTATATTTTTCCTTCTTTTAAGCTATATATTCATTAGGCCTCAGAACAATGAAGCCTATAATGAGAAACTGGGAGGGGGGAGAAATACAATTTTCATTATTCCTAAAATACTTGAAAAAGCTGTGGAGATAGTAAACTTAAAATAATCTGAACCCAAAAATATCAAAACATATTGCAATGGGAATTATAATTTCCACTTAAATAGAAAACAATATACCTTACAATCTTTTCTACAGATATTTCCTTCCTAATCTTATGTATGTTCCTAGACTTAATTAAAGGGAAAAGAAGAGTGCAAAATTTTCAATTATACTCAAGGTCAAGCATCTGACATAGTGACACAAAATCTTTTAAATATGAATTTTATTCTTAGAATCCATGTCAATATAAACTAGACATAATTATTACTGTAAAAAGCAAACCAAAATTTCAAACTTACAAAACTGAAAGAAGATTCTAGTATTTTCTCAGCATGTCTTGCATATTAAATTACAATTTTTTAACAGTAGTATGGTGATACAACACATATGTAATGATTATTTCTGTATGAAACACTTGTTATTTCTTCCCCTTACAACTTAGCAAAAACAGAATGCCAGAACAGCTGCTAGGGAAGTACATGCTTCAAAATTTGTCACAGAGAGAGTTTTATTCTTTCCTTTCTGCCAGAAAGAACAATAAAAAATGGAATATGATATTTTCAAATAAGGAGTCATAATTCAAAAATCCATTTTAAAATATGCTCATTGGTTTTTTTAATGTCATTTCCCTGAATCTACTCTTACTAGAATATTACCTAACTACTTTATATAGTTTCAACCAAACACCATAGTTTTTACTCCATACACGTGGTAATATATACACATTTGTTATAGCTTTCAGGTTCCTTTTTTAGGTTTCTTAAGTTATATCTCACTAAGACCACACACACACACACACACACACACACACACACATGTTGACCTATAAGCACTGACAATTGTGAGCCACATGTCAGTTTTTAAATTAATCATTAGTTTCTTTATTATTAAGAAAATGTATATAGAAAAGGCTAAATGAAGCAACAATCTAAATCAGATATTTTATGGAAATTTTTAAAAAGCTGAGAAAAGAACTAATATGTTCAAATTTTTGTTTTACTTCTGTAGCAAGGGGTGATTTTAGTTTGGTTTCATTTGTAAAAGCAGCAGGCACATTCCCCAAATGACATGATTTTGAGAAGAATTTGGGATGTCCTTGTTCCTGGAATTAAGAATGCATACAGAGCACAGCTGTACCTACAATTAAGTGTTTTGACACTCAAAATTCCAGGTGCAAAATGTTTATTTTCTATGCCATCTTTAAAGCCATGCATACACAAGTACTGATACTTAGTATCTCATAGTGAGAATAAAAATATTATTCTTAGCCATAAAAGGAATATATACATGTTCACTTCTTTACACATGCCTCTGTGCCCAAGGTCTTAAAATGGCATACTGTACATCTTTCACAAAAGCACCCAATAGAGGTTGATTTTTCTAAGTGTCAAAAATCAACATATGTTGGGCAGTACATTTTACTTTTATTCTATATATGCTAGGCCTTCTTGGTGCCTAAAGCAAACAGCTGTCATTTATATTCTCCCTTCTGCTAACACTTTCCTTAATTCCTAAGGGGCTTCCCAACCTATAATTAAACTTTCCAGCTGCCACAGCATCTTTTCCTGGAAAGCTCTCTACCCATCCCTTGCTTTAGAATATTCGCTAAAAATGCCTCTTTCAAAGCTGCATTACTGGAATCAAGATACTTAACAGTTAGTTTTGAAATTAAATACTTAGTTTTCAACCAAAGAAACATTTTACATACTTTTACAATGATTAAGTTTTCCTTTATAATACAGTCACATGTTAAAAGAAGTAGAAGTTAAATATGGGATAGTGATTATATTGAAATCTTTCCTGTACTTTACAAAGAACATTAAAAAACAATATAACCCTAAATGTTCTAGTGTTCTCAAACATTTTCCTCCTAGGTATTTCTAACAATAGATGAACCAGGAAGGAAGTTGTAAATAATTAGCCAAATAGTAGATGCTCTACTCTA